>OW679197.1:19176551-19274593 GCA_940337035.1 Agriotes lineatus
TGTTCAACGCAGTTCTGCGAAAACCTCCGTTATCAGCTTGTAGATCCAAGCCGATTACTCGTAGTCAGTCTTCGAACAGCCGTTGTATATTATTTAATCGACAAGCCGAAGAAGCCCTGGCAAGTCTCCTACTATTTTGCGCCCATAACAATAATACGCACTTTTTCCCGTATTATTCATAGTACACTTCGTTTCTTAAGCTTGCGACCCACTCTTTCGCACTGAGCTAACTGAAGCACTTGCATGGCTTGTTTCGTGTCGTAAACGGAATTTTACCTTGTAACAAAATATCAACTTTTCCAAATTCAAAAGTCAGTCGAAGGTTCTTATGAAAGCTGATACTGTAGTTAGCAATTAAAGTGAGAAAAAGACCATCGGCTTACATTGTGAGTCGCGGTCTAAGTATCAATAACGATATGTATAACGGTGAACAAAAAATATTACAGCATGTGTACGAATGCAGGACAAGTGAGGAAAATTTACGAAATTATATGTTATATCAAATAGAAATATGTATAGAAAGCAAAAATTCTATGTATGGACGGCTAGAATTAAATCAATGCTTTGTAATTTAACAATGCCGATGGTAAATATGAAAGATGCTCGAAATAGTATAATGAAATGTATATGTTCCAACAGCTTTTGTAAAAAATTAACGTTATAATACAATAGCGAGGTGAACTTTAATTAGCACACAAAGTTTCATTTTACTTTTTCATTCGCATATAGAGATGTTACTGTAGATTAATTCTTTATTCCTATCAGAAACTTCATAATTAATCGATTCAAATCTATGTAGCCCAGTAGAAAGCAATATCGAAATAACTAGTGATTGGAAAGCAGATCAAAGTAACCGTTCTATTAATTTAAAATTCTTTTCTAGATTGAACCAAGTTTATAGAAGGTTCCAACTGTAGTATATTACATTACAAGTCACTAATGTGGTCTTTTCCAAGACGAGGAGTCTTGTGGAAGAATATGAAAACAAGTTAGCGTTCGAGCACTTGGCCCAAGCTTCTAAGTTAAGCATGGACACTTGCAAGGCGCGTGATGTATACTATTTATTTCCGAAACTGATTTTTAAGAACCTAAAAATTAGATGGGCGTTCATCATTAGGGTAACAACAAATAAACGTATTTTGGAAGTTTAAAATTGCTATTCATGCGAGGAGCTACTTTCATGCCGCACTGACAGTTGACACTTTCATGATGGTTTCGGAAAGAAGATATGAGTGGTGTCACGAAATGAGATTTTTTCAAAGTGCTAGAGCAGAATATAATACTATGAGAGGTTATGTTTTCAGCTACTAATTACTTCCCTCGTCTGAGACGAAAGAGGTATTGTAATCACGAAAAATATCACCTTCCGAAATTTCTTCAGATCTTCACGTTTCAGAGTGCTTAGATGACGAAAAACAGGTTTTCTCAATTCCGTCTGTCTGTCTGTCTATATGTCTGTCTGTCTGTCTGTCTGTTTGCAGTATAGCTCAAAAACTATTTGTCGGAGGAAGAAGATATTTTGCATACATATTATATATCTACCGCGCATGAAACCGGTACAAATTCATACAAATATATACAGGGTGAGCACCATAAAAAATAAAATTTTGTTTATTTTTTGGGTTAATTTTAAAATAAAAGGAAGTAATAACTTTCACATAGTCAGGTTTTACATTTGCCGAAAATAAAAATCAACCTATACAGGATAATGTCACAAAAGAGTAAAAATGTTTTACCCATAACTCCGTTCTATTCAAGACAGGCGAGCACCAGACTTATCTCGAAGAGACTCCGTAGCGCAGATGGAATTTCCTTGCAGTTAGATCCGCTGCGGAGATGCGGCGGGTTGAAACCTCAGCGGGATATATTTGTACATAAGGCAGGCTTTATTCTTACCAAAAATGGAAGCCAATAGATACAGAATAAACTCTTTACAATACAAAAACGAGACACAAATTAGCCATTACTAAATATAGCTGCGACGGAAAAATTCTCGAGTCCCTTATGATATCGCACTAAATGTAGGGGCTGCACACGCGGTCCGCCTTCCGTTCGAATTCGACCACCGGTAACGTATTTTTTTATTTGAAAATGTATTTAATTTATTAGAAACGTGAAGATATTTTACTCCTAACTTAATTTGATTTTTAAAATTATTTAATGTCACAATGTCGACGGGGGAAGTTTTTTTGGGTAAAGCCTTTTACAGATTTTTAGTATAAGTAGCCTTAGCAAAATCTTGTTATCGCTTGGAGATATTCAAAAATAGGTTTTTGGATTGCTGAAATAATGATCCAGTTGCAGCCACAACAATTAAATGCTGCTGCCCACTATATAATTTTTCAAGCTCACAAATTTATCCAAAAGAAAAATCCGATAACTATTAGGTGACATCATTTTAGAGCTACTAATGTGTCACACTGAGCGTATTGGAAACTATACATTACAAAGAAAAATAAAGAGGCGATTTAAAGTTGATATTCTCATAAATCAAATTATGTATGTATAGAACAACACATTATTAAAATAAAGGTGGGGAAAATAAAGAAGCTGCAGTAACAATAACAATAATAATAATAACAATAATAGCGTTATACGTTCCAAATTAAAGTTAATTAACATACAAACTTAAAAGAAGGAAAAACAAAATGAATTCATAATGCTCTAATGAATAATGCCTGTATTATGACCAAGCGCAAGCGTTCATAGTCGATAAAGTGGGATAACCTAAATCGTCTACACATTTATGAGGCCAGAAGTAAATGACACTCTTTTCGTCGTTTGCAAGAACGAGTTGCTAAAACAACCGGTATTGACTTGAATATGATTAAGAGAATTGTTAAAGAAACTGAATAAAGTGGTTAAAAAAAATATTCTCAAGTACGAAAATTGCTAAACCTAGCTTCAGGGCATCTATCGATCAATATGAAAAATATATATTTCGAACCGTAATCTCCAACTTTGCACAAAAACCTACAAAAACTGCCTTTGAAGGAAAAACAGAATTATATACTGAAATAGAATTATATAAACCTAAACAAAACTGATAAACTATTAGCCGAACATGGTCATGTAGTTCGATGATTACCCCCTTGCTATCCCGAATTGAACCAGTTTGAGAAAACATGGGCGTTAGTAAAGAACTACGTAGTTGCAAATAATACAACATTCAGAGAACAACATTCAGAGAACAACATTCAAATTAAATGACGGCAAAATGTAGGTCTCGACAGAGGGAGCTTGAATTCATGGAGCGAGAGTACTCTATAGATGACAGAGAAAAAATAGTTATTACAGTAGGCCATAGCCATGAATCAAATTCTAATCTATCAGTTGAAGAAGAGAATGATTCTGTTAAAGACGATTTAGGTAGCGCACCAATAGAATAATCTAATATTGTAATGTATTTGTTATTGTACCATATATAAAAATAATTTCACAACCCAGGACATCAGATTTTTGAAGTTATTGTCGTATTTTGCAAATTTAAATAAAATATATTTAAACCATCTTTTTATTGTTTCCAGTTCAGACTCTAAGGGCCGGTTGCAGAAAGCAATGTTAAGTCTGGTGTTAGCTAACATCGCGTCAAAGTGAACAAAATCGCATCAAATCTGAAATGCTTATGGTAACTAATACATTAGTAAACAAAATTTGATGCCATTTTGTTCACTTTGACGCGATGTTAGCTAACACCAGACTTAACATTGCTTTCTGCAACCGGCCCTAATAGTTATTAAGGTACCAAGGGGCATTATGAGTAAAATAAGAGCCCAAGATTGTTAGTGTACTAACCGAGGGCTTTGGCCCGAGGTGTGTACAACAATCGCGGGCTCTTAGCTCGTAATGCCCGTGGTGCCTTCAAGGTTTTATGTCCTACCAATTTTCTTACCTAATTCATATTCAATTCATATAATTACTATGATATAGCATTTAAGATTGATCTAGTTAGCTGATCTAAGTTAGATTTGTGACATTAGATGAGCTGCCATTAATTTTCATTGTGACAGTGGGGCATAATTTTTGAAATAAAAGTTGTATCCATGGAAACAAATACTGTTAATTTTTCATAATAACCCTAGTGTTCTTATGAAGAAAATAATTGCCCTGGAGCGTTATTTTGTAGCTAAGATACCTTAAAATAGAGTCATTAATTTCAATTAATGTACTGGTAGGACATACAAATTTTAATTATTATTTCCGTAATATTAAAAATTTTGGAAAATAGGAAACACATTATCTGAGGAACAAAAACAGAAAAATGGTATTCCGCAAGGTTCTGTGATAAGTCCAACTCTATTCCAAATAGCAATAAATGACATCACAGACAAAATCCCAAAATCGGTAAAATCGCATCTGTTTGCAGATGATCTAGTTATATACCACAGTAGTAAAAAAGCAATTAATAATCAAATTATCCTACAAATAGCAATTGACAACCTACAAAAATGGACCCGAGAAAATGGATTAACCTTCTGCCCAGAAAAAACAAAATGTATTAACTTCACAAGAAAATATCAAGCTCCAAATATTGAGCTAAAACTAAACAATATCCAGCTTCAGTTTACGAAAGAACACAAATACCTAGGGATAACTTTCGATCAAAAACTAAACTGGGCAGCGCATATAAAGCAAACAGTTACAAACTGCAAAAAATCCATAAACATTATGAAAACATTAGCTCATCAGAAATGGGGAAGCTCGGAAGATACTCTCATGATAGTCTTCAAAATGCTAGTGGTCTCAAAAATAGAATATGGCAGCATTGTTTACAACTCGGCAAATAAAAGCTTATTAAAAATGATCGACACCATCTACAATACAGGACTACGATTAGCAACCAGAGCTTTCTACACTACACCAACAATCAGCCTTTACGGGTTAACAGGATTTCTGCCACCTGAATATCGAAGGCAAAATAAATTACTACATTATACATCTTCAGTCCTCTCAAATAAAAACCATCCAAATTATCAGTCCCTACAAACACCACCATACCACAACATCTACAAACATTCACCAAAAAATCCTCAACCATTTTATATCCAAGCTAAAAATGCACTCGATTTCCTCAATATACACCCATCTATCAAACAAACAACCAAACTAAACACCCCGACATTTTTAAAAACACCACAAATAAACCTAAAGTTAGCTGCACATCAAAAAAATGACACACCACCAGCATTTTATCACACAATGCTAGGATATGAACTAGATCAATACCCAAATGCAACCACTATTTATACGGATGGATCCAAAACCGGGTCGGAAACAGGTTGTGCTTATATATGCGAAAGCCTGAAAGTATGCGAAACGTTTCGATTGCCAAGTTATACGTCGGTCTTCAGTGCGGAACTGGTAGCAATTACAAAAGCATTAGCCTTTATCCAGAAAAATGAAAACAATAAATTCCTAATATTATCAGACTCTCAAAGCGCACTCCAAGCTATACAACATTTATACTCACGAAATAATCACGTCAAGGATATCCATAATATCCTCTATGATATTATCCAAAACAATAAAGAAGTGACATTTATTTGGATTCCATCTCATATAAATATTCCAGAAAATGAACGAGCTGATTCAAAAGCGAAAGAAGCCACCAGGTTACCCAATATAACGGAGGAGAAATTGACGGCAAATGATACTCAAAAACATATTAAAACACTACTTTTCCAAAAATGGTTCTCCGAATGGCAAGAACTGAAAAACAATAAATTAAGAAAAATACAAGCACTACCATCCAAATGGAACCCGAAAACACAAATAAACATCCAGGACAAAACGGTTCTCACAAGAACTCGCCTTGGACATGCGAAGTTAACCCACAGTTATCTACTCGAGAAACAACCGGCACCAAAATGTGAAACCTGTGATGTCCTATTAACAGTGGAACACATAGTGTGTATATGTACAAATTACAGTGCACAAAGAATTCAGTGTGGAGTGTCTAATGATATCAATATTGCATTAAACGAACAATACAAAAACACAATAGAGTTCATAAAGATGATAGGATTGTACAACAAACTGTAAAAATATTTAATGTATCTGTCAGCATGTCCTTATATATTTGTAACTTTGTAAATTTTGTTATGTGCCATAAGACCTTGTAGTTAAAAGGCACATTAAACCACTTAATAAAAAAAAATAAATTTTTTTGAAGACTAATATAATTTTTAAGAAGTTATTCTATCGAATTCTATGGTTTAAAACGATAATTTTATAAAAGAATGTCAACAGTACATCTCTATAATGGCCAAGCCTTATGTTAAGCAGTAAAAGTTTGGAGCGCTAAAATGACCTTGGTCTTTAGGATTTGCTCTTCCTATTGCCCTACCTTTTCAATAGCTTTCTGTCTCGCTCATTTGCACATGTTACAGCCTATGAGACTTGGCAAGAGCTCTAACGAAGGACATACAAGCTGGAATGTAAGAAAAATATATTAAATGAGAGTTGCCAAATAAAAAAACTATGATATTGTTGAAATAAATGTATCGAAAAGTATGTCAACAAGACGTATTTAACATTATATTCTTAATTTTCGTCAATAAGTAACTACCAATATACGAAGAGTCCCTTATATCAGTATTTTAGTTTTTTAATTAGAAACATGTTTTAAGATGGTAAACGTATACTTTTTTATTATAATCAGCAACTATGGTAATTGTTTAGGATGTTTATATTGTGAACATATCTGGGTGCAGATTAATTAATAATGCAATTAATGTACCATGAGATAAAAAAAATGATTCTGAGCAGGCCTTGATATGTTATACGTTTGGCAGTACTGAAGTGTATTGTCAGTCTATGTCAAATTCTAGATTTGCAGGTTAAGTTTTACGTCAGTCTGTGTCAAACAACAAACAAAACCTAACCTTTTAATCTCGAATTTGACATAGACTGGCAATACACTTACGTACTGCCAAACGTGTAACACATATCAAGGCCTGCTCAGAATATTTTTTTTATCTCATGGTACTTATAATTTAAGATTAGCTAATCTCCCGTCACTTCAGCACTTTTCTCGCCCTCCTCCTGGATGATAAAATTCCAAAGTAAGTAAAAGGCTCGATTATAAACGTGTCCAACCATGACCTTGCACGCTACGGCAACATTCCAATTCAAATATCCTGACAGCGGACGTAGGCCCGTGCTTTTATTTCGGAAATATAATTCTTCCCCAAGCGCTCCAGAAGATAACAAGGAGTATATACGCTGTCACACTCCTGAAGATGAAAGTTCATCCCGACATCCAAGTCAGGGGCTTGACGCTACCAGGCCGCCGCAAAGTAGACTCGCAAACTCTTAAGCCAGACATCCAGACCTGAATAGCTCCAAGCACCTGAAACTCGCTGAAAATCAACTCATAGTTTTGCTATTTTGAAACCGTCACCGTTCTCGCCGCTACTTCGACTTATTTTCCAAGCTTCGCCTGCGAATACAATCCTACTTTTTGGTTCTCTAACCTTGGGTTCGCTGGACAGTCATCTGTCGCGAACTGTCTCTGTGTGTACCCTCTTGACACGGCATTAGTGTCAGGGAGGTGAACATATCTCAACGTAGCGATCGTTCGGACCGCAAGCTGACTCCAATATGTGTGTCCTCCTGTAACGTCGCCACTGAGAAAAGAAAGCCAGGATATCGACACCCTGCCAAAATATATAAAATGAATACTTACTTGACCACCGTTGTTAAATGTATCACCTATTAAACCGGACCTCTATATAAACGGAGTGAGTAGTGTTAACCTGCTCAACGGGCTAAACTTCCATCTGGGGGTCGTATTAATAAAGTGGAGAACTACCATTAAAAGCCTATTGTATTAGCGTTATTAATTTACGTTATATATGGACATGAATAGACGATCAATTGGGAAAACGCAGTCCAAGCGTATAAAAATTAGTATCTGTGTTGCAAGGGTTTTTAAAAAAGAAAGGAGGATAAGAAAATAACTACAGGTTTCTGTTATTAATTCGGTGACATGAGAAAAACTAACTGTGCATTAATGGTTTCGTGGTAAAAATGTGGTGAACCCTGAACTTCTCGTTCTTCGTAAATGGTATGTTGATACTAAAAAAGCATGCTTAAGACAGATTTAGAGAGCGGGTGCCATTTTCCAAATGATTTAGTTCCAAGTCATGGTGACTGATTAAGGAACCACGGAAAAAATTGCATAGTTCTGTCTGTTAGTACAGGGTATGTATAGTTCTTTTGGAACTATGTGATTCTATAATTATAGCGACAAGTTCGGGGCGACGTGATCATATTAGTTTGAAAATGTCTTCCAACGGACTTAACTACGGAGAGAGAGTCGTGCGGTTAACTGCGGCCAACCGACAGCTGACGTTTAGCGGCTGGCAGAGTAAGCGTTTAGGAGAGCAGATCACCCTCTTGATGAGTGATGCATGCTGGTTAGGCTTTTGAGAAACGAGTCTTCAATTCTGCAAGCGTAACGATTACAGATAAGTAAATTAAAGTTAAAACTATGATATTTCGCATTTTTTCGAAAGTAATAAGAACCGTTTATAACCCCATAATTGTACACTAGCTAATAAATAACTGTGTGCTAGTATTAGAGTCATACAAAGTAGTCAAAAAGTCAATTGACTTAATCTTCAATGAGGTGCCCCTTTTGATAATTCGAAATATGATTAGATAGGAAATGGAAGCGGACTGCTCTCTTTTATGCAACATAATACCCAAAACAAGAAGTATTAATAAATCTATATAAAGAATGGCTTCTTTCACTTAATCGTTAAAGTTCTTTAAATTATTTTAATGTGCTATACATATATAGCGAAGTTTATAAATTTTCTTTCACCTATATAAGTGTACTTGGGAGTAATAAAACTTGTTGGCGCCCAGATAATTAGGACTTTCCATCACTAAAGAATACACGTCGTCTTCACTGAAGCTAGTGACGGACCCCAAGCACACTTTCATAGCGTATAATTTTTGAAGTAAAACATAGAATGTAAAAGGAAAGCTAATGCTGTAGTTGGCTTTTGACCAGGCCATCCATACTGATTTTCTTGTGAAATAGTGCCACGGCTAATCAAATGGTCCGTATTCCTCATCTTAAGTAGCATACGCTACGTCACATCACGTCCCAGTAACTTTAATTGCCTGAGTTCCTCATCGCCTGTTTTAGTAGTTGTACAATAAAGTTTGATACTCTGTCCTTATTTCATTCTTGTATTATTGGCTTTACAATGCGGTTAACATTGAGTGCTGTTGATTATTATTTATCACCAGCTTTACGTTTTTATTCAAATAAAAATGGTTTAATAACGTACCAGTATATATTACTAAGTTACGGTTTTTCCCAAGGATCGAGTGTATTTTATGTACTAAATAAAATTATAATGAAAAGAGTAATCGCGGATAAATGATACTCCCATTCTAACAAAGGAAAGGATTGGAATCAAACAATTAAATCACTCATATGACCAGAATCGTTCTTAAATAGGTTTTACTTACTCAAATTACTATGACGATGAGAATTAAAAGGTTAATCGATTCGCTGCATTAAACTTCTAGTTCAGCACAAGTGAACTATCGATTTAGATGTGTTAAATTTTGAATAAGGCAATATTAAGGTTACAAGGTAATTAGCACCAAATTTATTGATAAGACAAATCGAACAGCTTTGCAATTTTCCGATTGCAGTAAGACAGATTTAGCTGCATATTAAGCATTCATTTACAACATTATTGGTATAATAATAATTAATGCATTTGCACAAGTTTACGTACTCGAATTATAGCTGCCACCAAATTTCAACCCCGCTAGTGGGGCTGCAGGGGTTGTTTTTCTTAAAACAGTACTAATCTAAAATGTGGAAAAGTAGACGTTTAACCGGACAATTCTATTGGTCAATGAAACAGATCACGTATTACTCATAATTTGTTGGTAACCATGACAGTTTAAATTCAATTGTCTTTTTAAAAATAGAAGAAAATTGTGTCTGAGTATAACCGTTCAAAAAAGGGTAGGTAAAACTCCAACAAAATCTACTTATAAGGCGGAAAAAATGCAAAATCCCCAGTACCGCATTCAGAGATTTTGTAATCAAAACAGGAGCTAGAAAATTGTACCCGCATCGAGAGTAGCAGTAGTGCAGTGATAACAACCTTGAGTTTAAATAGTTCCAAGCAAGAACGCGATCTGAGAAGGATATCACAGCAAGGTGCATCATACTATGGGTAGCTTAATGGCTGCATTACATTTTATAAATATTTTTTAGATGATATGAAAGCCTAATATTCCTATAGGTTAGAAAACAACATTAGCACGCTTACAAATAATAGCAAGTATCAAAATATGTTAAATAAATACAATACAACTCCTTTAAATTAACAGCACGTCGGTTAAAAGGTGTATACCGTAACGCCAATTCTAAATACATCTAAAACCTACTAAAACTGAAAAACACGGTCAGACAGCGGGATGTTTCATTTTTACTGAACCCGAATTAATTATTAAAAAAATTCTACAATTGGAATTACAGCAAACTAAATATTAATACAATGAAATAGGTATTGATTTAAGGTAACGATGCGAGAAAAAAATCATAAAACTAGCTACAGACGAACTATGACAAGTAGATGGAAGCTGATTAAAGAGTGGCCAAGACAGTTAATCAATAAGTATAAATTATAACTAATACTACGGTTTTGTAATCGTACGTCTAATATATATAAATACAAGGAACTAAAGCTGCATAAAGCTCTTCCAAGGTTGCCAAGTTCAGAGTTGATGAAAACAAAATGTGGAGCACAACAGCCTTTCCTTTGTTTTGTAAATAACGTTTATCCGATGATACTATGACAATTGTTTTTGTTCCTGGGAAATATCATCTAAATTTGGAAACAATTAAAATCTGTTTGTCTTGCTTGATGGTACATTTAAAAACATAATAAACTAAATTAATAAATTTAGGAAAATTAGGATGAATGGCTGAACAGAGGCAGCATGTAAATAATTTAAAAAATCAAAGCGGGATGATTAATACTAATTCCATTTATTGACGAATTTAGTTAGTTTCCATTACTTTAGCGACTCTACATTTAAAAATAATTATAGCTAATCTAAGCTATTAGGCTTCTATAACAAAATTTTATCGTTGCTTTTTTATTATCATTATTATTATTACTTTAAAGCTGACCAGGTTAACTTGTGTTTTAAAAATAAAGGAAACAAATTTGGAAGTCTTGAATACTATTTAATCACAAGAAAAATGTTGACTTATTGGAAGTTACCGTTAACGTTCAAAAAGTAATTTCTGGAAAACCAATACAAATACAAATCGAGTTCGTTATGACCCACAAAATAGGAAAAATCAAACAATAATGCGACGGCGACATATCAGGTGAAACCGTTACGTTACTTCGCTATTATCTTTCTGGCTTCCCGATCTTTCCGTCGTATAGAAACTTTTGTAGTTTCTAACATAGCCATCTAAGAGCTGATATCGGCATGAAAAGAGTTAGTCACTTTCTCTAGTCAGAGTGGCTTGTGATGGATGGCCGCAAGTGATCAACCACTAATTCCAGCCGATTTGTTATTTTAATATAGTCGAATTAAGAATACCGGACTACAGGGCCACTCTCGAAGTGTCTACGACGTACTGAATCTCTTGAGATACTTACGTCAATCGCTTCGCTTTTAATCACTTTGTAGATGCCTGTTTGCGCTCATGTACATAGCATCGGCCCGGAGGAAGTATCATAGCTCTTTGCATCGCTTTTTGGAAGTTGCGCCCTGCTCTCGCTTGCTCCCGAATGCAATTTTTTTTCGTTGCTTACACGGAACCGCCTTTAAAAAACAATTCACCGAACAGTTCTATGCTGATGTTTTCAGCTAAGTGTTATGATCTATCCACCGCAATTTGCTCTGTTTTCATGGCCTAGTTGTTTATAAGGATATTACGTTTATGTTAGTGCAGCATGACCGCCTTCAGCGAATAGTTAAGCTTTTTGTGCTTTGTTTTATTCAATGGGTATTCAGCGCAGCTGCAGGATTCGTAAAAAAGCTATTAATAATTGCAAGCTTCGAATTACGTCATCGCGCGCAGCTTAAATTCTAACGAAGACTTCATTGATAAGTAACTTTCGTAGAACGATGTGCTTTATGCATGTAAAAGAGAAATCAACAAGATATTGTATGCTTTTCAGCGTAGGTGATGCACAAGCTACGATTGCTCTTAGCTAGATTTACCATTGCATTTTCCTATTTTAAAAGTTCCTCAATAAATTATTTATTGTGGTTCCAGCCCAGACTCTATTTAAAACTCGAAGATTATTTTTTAAAATTTTTTCCTAACCCTCGCATGTGAATCATTATTGAAAGTCTCTTTGACGATAGAGGTTTTCACCAATCCACGACGAATATTAGGTTCAACTCCCACAATAATCACAGCCGTTTCGTCGGAGAAGATTTTATACGCCTACATCGCCTTGTAAGCGACTTTCAGGGCCTGCAAGTGCGATGGAATAATAAAGCGATCCGAGCTGAAGATAAAAGCTGAACTGAACTCGTTCGGAAAACAAACTTAACCGCACACTTTCAAAAACGGGGACTAAATGAAATTTTAATATGAGGTTACCGCCGCATCAAGAGCTTACATTCCGCTAAAATGCTAATTCTGTTTTAATCCGGCATTTCACCAAAACAAACCGAAGGAGCTGTTTTCGTGTTGTTGTTTTTAGCAGTGCCGTTTCCTCGGAAAAATTAAGGCAAGATCCGTTCAAAAAGGCCTCGCAATTTACCCACTTTGCGCTTACATTTTACTCTGAACGCTTTAATTGTGTAGCGCCGCAGCCAAAGACGACAGTCAAAGGTTGCCGGTACTTGTCCTAATTTCGTCCTCGTTTTCAATCCCGGGAAAAATCTTATTAAGGATTAAGATGAGCTGGGACAAAGAACTACCCAGTAAAACGAGCAGTTTTCTGCTCAAAAACGTAGGTTGTGATCCAAACCAAGACCCTCGCAATGGGAATAATCGGAGCGTGCGACTTTTTCAGGAAATTAATGGTTCCAGAGACCTGCCTATTTAATGAGCAGGACGTCCTTCCACAGGCATTCTTTCAGCAGATATTTAAATAAAATCCAAGTCTGGAACTTACGAACTTAAATGAAAGTCAACTCAAAAGGGCTCAAAAGGTTAAAGTTCGGCAGACGCTAACTCGTTTAGATTCTCTCTTAATAACTGAAACAGTCCGAAATGGTTTTTACTAAGGAAAGATCATCCAGCTTGCAGACAAAAGACAAACATTATTAAGGACAATAATGGGTTTTTAACGCGTAAATAATATGTATAAGTAAATATATCTTATTCCACTTTGGATTACACTCGTATTTTATTTATTTTGGAGGTAGTATGTTAATTCAGGTACATTGAATAATAATTACACCTTCAAAGCTGAAGCTGAAAAAACATTTTGGAATACAGAGGGATACAACGCTTAGTTGTACGAGTATTTCTTCTGAATTTTAATGCACTCTCTTGCTAAATAAGTTTAACTTCACAGAAAATTTCAGAGTTCTTGTGATGCTTTAGGCAATGCTCTCTTAAAATCCGGAAATTTCCTTTTATAAACTGAATTAATTAATCCAGGGTAATGTTTTACATTTAAGAGAGATTCACGTTACCCATAAACATTGCCTTAGGATGGACTGTACGTCAATGTTTAATTGTATAAGTATTAAAACTCAGTTAACTATAAAAATAATTTGTGATTTTAGTATCCCCAAAGGAAAGCTTTTTAGGTTTTAACAAGTATTTAATTAAATATTTGTTATGAATGTTGACTGAAAATATAAACCTGGCTCTTCTCCAATTATAAGAAAGTCTTTTCGGAACAGATATTTTTATGATATTTCACAGTACCTACCCCGCCCTATAAGATATCCGTTAGATTAACTTTTCGCGAAATACTCCTATATCTTTTATAATAACTACAAAACGTAGCGATTCTACAAGCCAAATTCTAAAAGTAATAAACTGTTTAGTTAGTAAATATGGCGGCAGCCGTAAAAAAGGGGCGAATTTTTGAGTTCTTTACACTATAATTGAATTACGACGCAGTTAGGCAAATCTGTTCATATACCTAACGGAATAATACAAATCCTTTCCATTATTTCTGAAATCGCAAAAGTTAGAGAACTAAATTCTAGTTTTAATTTTTAGCTTGTTGATTCACACGAAAACAACTAAAATATGGAGTAAGTTGAAACCCATTCGATCAACGCTGTTGCAGCTAGAAAGCGGCCAACTTTGCAAACCTCTTTATGAAGTGCTGCCCATTGTATGTTCCTTCGAAGTTTGGTAAGCTTTTTACCTAGTTGGGTTTCCATGACAATAAGCAGGCCGGTAAGTCGACATCCTTCACGGTATTGCGATGTTCGAGCGATTGAAACCTTATAAGTGGATGCTGATTTGAATTTGTTGTTGGCCGAATACTTACACGGTGAAAGTCGGAATAAAAATTAATTTTGTTAAGCAAAACTTTCGGCTACTTATTCTTAGTTATGTTAAGATACAAATTGCATGAGTGCAGCAATCGCTTATGTGTAGTAGACTATCCCGTTCGCTTGAGTTTGTACGAAACATACCCTCTGACACCGCAGGCGAAGGAAAGACTTGAACTTTTTGTATTCGGTTTTTATCAAAACCAAAGCGGCTACAAATTCATTCGTGCAGCATACAACGTTTTAAAATGTGTACATTTTTTCAGACCAAAGTACTTGCTTGTCGCTGATCAAACCCATATTATTAAAAACATCAATAGTAAAAACATGTTGCTTTTTCAAATATTGAAATAAATGTTGATCATCCGAATTCCGAAGTTTAATTGAGTCAAATAAAATGGCAGTGGTTTCAGAAACACTAGTGGTTAAAGAATCATTCAGAAAAGTTTCTAGCACAGCTTAAAAATTGTTAGGGCCGATGAGAAATTCCCATCAGTTTGAATGCACGCAGAAAAATTTTTTTAGCGCAGGAGCAAATGAATAGTCGAGCACATGCAGTAAAGCACAGACGTAATGTGCGGTTTATTGATGGCTTCCTATAGTAACACCGTTTGGTGAACCTCTAGAGTAAACATTTTTGAAAAACTGCGATAATTTCCGGATATTCAGAACTCCTAAGGTGCAATCGATGTATGTGAAGCTTCGATTATCGTCTCGCTTTTGAGATTCGTGGAATTGCATATCGACTGATGGTCGTATACATTCAAAAGAACACCCTGCTACTTCCCGCTACGCCCTGTATAGCAGCTATATTATCGTCACCCTGTACAAGTATATCAATCTAGCGTTTCGCAACCCTGTTGCATCCCGACAACGCTCTGAGAAGCTGTTAACTGTGCTTTCGTTTTTTAGCAACGAGTACCGGTTGCAAGCTCGCCTTCGGCGATAAATTCATTGATTTTCGCATTATACCGGCGATTAAACATCTATTAACTAATTGGAGGTTATTTTTGTTAAATGATATTTTTCCCCCTTCTCACGTATCTGCTGATTTTGATTGTCGCACGACGTGACGTTACGACAAGCGGGTGTTGTTCTTTGGAGTTTTGTTAATTGCCCTTCTTTGCTGTGGCCACACTCCCAAGGCTGACTCGCTTAAATGTACTGTTCTGAATTAGCTATTAAATTTCGTACTCGATTTTCCTTTGTAAAGCGCAGTGATCTTTCGCTTATTTTCAAGAAAGGTAAGCATTTTCAGGGTTTTTCTAGGACAGTAATAGCTGAAGTACTAGCGCCGCCTACATTTCCCATCGCCTAGAAGATTTTACATCGCTCGCATCCAACGCTCCATAGCGGTATCCTAAACTACCACAAATTTACCCCCGTACTCTTGAAAGGTACAATAATTCTGAATTCGTATTCTTATTTAAGCCTGCGAGCCGTCCTGACCCGTGTCCAAAATCTAAATGACCGCATACATTTTCCGCGTTAGGGAAAGGAAAGGTTTCATTCGCACCTCCGAGCTCCTCAGTCTATACTAGCCTTTAAGCAGAGAGGTTGCGCATAGTGGACGTTTTTACGCTAATTAGCTTCAAATTCGGGTACTATGAAGCAATTTTTGTGTGTGGTGTGTGAATTGTGTGTTATGAAAGCAGTTAGGTGAAGATCTACCGTACAACTCCTGCTTTACAAAACACCGGATGCCACTTTTGAAAATGTGCGCTTATCGTCTCGTTTCGAATTATTGTGGAGATTTTGCATCGACCTTCCAGTAAGATTTAGAAAATTATTGCCACCCACTAAAATCATCTTGTGTCATTCTCGCACCCTAGCACAGCCTTGAATTCGTCATCGAGAGTCGACCACCGCCTAATGTTCATTTTCGTAGAAATGCAAACTCTACCTCTACCTTGGTGGCCAGCAATTGGCACGGTCAGGCCATCATTTTGTATAGCGCTCGAGCTCAGTAGCTATCCGAATTTTCAACCTTTTGTTTATAAATGAATACTTCTTTTAATTTCACTAACTAATTTATTAAATATTAAAAACAAGTTTATAGAATACAACTTCGAAGGGACGACCGCATAGTTGGACAGTTCGCCCTGATCTCTTTTCGCTCCGCTCGTCCATCCCGGGTGGCTGCTAGGGATGCGCCCCAACGACCACTGTTGCGCATGTCCTGCTTGTACTTAATTGCCAAACAGAAATTGCATTTTACACAAATAACGACATAAACACATTTGGCACTTCCAATTATCGAATTGCTAACTGTCTGTTGCTAATATTACATCGCAGGGGCTATTTATTGTTATTTCTGTAATGTGTTTTATGATTGTACCATCGAATTTGGTATATGTAAACTACTGTTAGCATATGAATAAGTTTCGATAAGTAGATTATAGTTGTAAAATAAACACTGGGGCGTCTACTCCACATAGGACAATGTAGTCTTTCGTCACGCAATGTGTTGAGCAGATTGTCCCGATCCTGGTCTACCGCTGGTGCCGCGCATATGTACCGTTATAAATGTTATTTGAATTATGAAGATGTAGAACTTTTTTAGGAAACTGAGCCCATTGTTTCATGCGACGCCGGCTTTCAGCTGAGTCCGCTGAAAGTATAAGTTCTTGTGCGTGGTACTTGGGAAGCGGTTTGAAATTATTGGATGGTTCCCATTGTAAAGCGCAGTGCAAATTTGCAGCGGAGGAAATTCGAATTCCAAAAATATCACAGAAGATATAAAAGTTTTTAACACATGCACTAGTTGGTCTCTTACCACCTAGAAAGTAAAGTGTTACGGGTAAAAAGGCTACTGTTTAATGACACTTTAATTCTGCCGTCTGTTTTACGTATTTTAGCTACCTCTGTCCGAACGCTCAACGTTCTACAATTATCGAGTTCGCCAAACTCGTTTTGACGTTCTTCAGACGGACGAGATGGATCATCGATTCGTTGTCATGCGCAACTAGGCCAAGTATCATTCAAATTTTCTTTGTACCATCATTCTCTACCCAAGCGTGTTCGACTTAATCACATGCGTTTACTTTGTATTAGGCTTTGCCTTAGTTCAGCTAACTTATACTAACTTATAAGGGCAAAATAATGTACAAATATAGCTTGTGAGCAACTTAGACTAGGCTTGGTTCCAAGTCGGGAACCGTGGGCATCGCCAACTACACTTTCATTGACGAAGCTTTCTCTGGTGGAACCTATAGAGCATTTTAGCTTTTACCCAAATTGCCAGGCTGGCACCCAGTCAATAACGAACAAGTAGATGTTTTCACCAGTTGGACTTTTGTAGGCGAACACCTGAATTTTCAATTTACTCAGTCCATCCTTCATTTCAGCTAATCGTGTCGAATTTTTAGATTTGATACAGGTAGTACTTAGCTTTGAGTTTGTAGTATGTTGTCATTGATAATTTCTAACTGTTTGGTAACACCCTCTACATAAAACAGAGATTAATGATAGAGCATCAAGAAGGCAAAATATGGGGCACATAAAATCATCTGCTCCGACAGCGTTAGTTTCAGTAATATTAATAACAACAACATCTACATCATTAAAATTGGAAGCAGCGTTTTCATTCAGGAACCTATTATTAATATAAAACTATTTAATTAGTCTAATACGGTTCACAAATTTAGGAATGTATTAATTAAAAATGAACTTACTAATTTTATTTGAACCTCTCAGTAGTCCTAGAGTATTTAGTTTTGGTTTAGAGGGTGTAGTAAATTTATTTATGTCTTTCCAAAGCGGGTTCCTATCCGGATTTTGAGGTTCATATTGTAAACATGCATTTTCTTGTTTCTAAGGAGGTAGTACTCACGTTGTAATTCCGAAGTTGTTTACAATTGCAATTCTTGTTCTGATATGTATTACTTGTTATAAGTTTTAATTAACATTATCCGTCAGTTCAAAACAACTCCACACAGTCACCAATTAAAATAGAAAGCTTGCAAAGAGTAAGTGAAGCTGACATCCTGAAGATTCTAGATGGCTCCGAACAGATATTTCTTTGCATTTATTAGAATCTTTCTGCCTAATTGCTCAACTAATTCAGAAACACTTAACAATATTTACTTCTAATGGATTGTAAATACAGGGCCATCCAAATAAATTGAATAGCACGTAGCCACGTAATGTAGGTAACCAATTTAACACTCTTGAAACTATATTTGAAAAACTGCAGTAGCAGTGACTTGCAACACATTAAGGTCTAACTTATTATAGGAAGTTTACGCTTTAATCACAAACTGATTGTTTCGGAAATATATTTATATAATCTGCTTTTACTGCTAATACTTTTTATACAAATTTTTAAAGGTTATGGAGCAGAACTTAAACTCTGACACGTTTCAATACAACGCTTTTTAATTGTGCATTACCAAGTGTACTAAAGCCCTTCGGTATTTAGTTACATACATTTTATAGAACATTTTGCGTGATTATCCATGCAGGTAACTTACTTTACATAAGTCTAGTATACTTCTGATCTAGTTCCCGCAACCTATCGATTCGATGTAGACAGACAAAAGGAAAGGGGTTTTTTCCGAAACTCTGAATATTAATTAAGCTACAGTATACCTGCACTCAAAATATTAAATTGGGGCTTAAAACACTAGAACTCTACTGGCGAAAATGTGATATGATAATAACATAACCAGGTTTGCTAATAATATACGTAACAGCTAATAACAGATTGTTAGAAGGCATAGATGAGGGTGGTTTTAAGAAGAATTCATAAAATAGAAGTAATATCCAATTTTAACGCAACCAGGCGATGGTGTGAAAGTACGTTAAAAACTCTTCTTCTTCTTCTATCATATACTCCTTATGGGATTATGGTGTCTGGTAATGTTGAAGACGACAAGAAAATTATCTGACTATTGTGTAATTTAACATCCGTATTTGATTACTAAAACGAAAGAGTAATTTACATGTTATAATAAAACATCATCACCATTATTCAAAAACAATGTATTCAACATAATTTGAACAAAGGTTAATGGGCATTCACTGCATATTTGTCACGAGAGTATCATATACATGTTACCGGAAAATTCCGAAATCCGGACCTTTTATTTTTGACTAGGCTGAACTGAAATCATAGTGCCCACAAGAACTATATAATTTTTATAGGATAAACGCGGAATTATCGGTTAATTTATAAAAAATTGATTTAAGGTTTTGGCTTGGCTTAAAATGTTTACGAAGAACTAAAAATATTTTAAATCCTTTTCAACAAACTAGATGTCGAATGCATTTGGAACAAACTCGTTTCTAGACCCGCCCGCACCTGAGCACATGCTGTAGAAGTAGATTCGAAGTGTAAAACTGCAAAATTTTCTTCGTTGTTTGCAGTAATTTAGTTAAAATAGAAAGAAAATTTTATTCAGACAATAAAATACCGATATGATCGACCACAGCCTTGGATCACTCAAACTGTGGGCAGTGAATGGCGTGGATTAGGACTAGGCGGTGATGCTTTAGATTAGAAAATATATAGTAATTTGGAAGTACAGGTGGGCGGCAGCCGTTCGCCATGGCAAAGCTCCCACATAACAATCCTAAGCTCTAGGAAACGAGCAGATTTGTTGGGATTGAATAAATATATATACCAGTAGTAGCAGTAACAAGATGCTTTCCTTATAATTAAAAATATATCACAAAGCAATATTAATAAGTCAACAAATAAGCCTGCTAACGCACAGGTAATAAAATTACGACAGAGCAAAAATACCAATACAAATATAGATTTTACCGAAAAAATATATTACAACTAGGTCACAAAGCAAACGCCTTGAATGATTGCATTTACAAGCAAAAGAAACTACGTTGTACATGACCATAATGCAAGCTAAATTTAGAAAGACAACCAAGCACGCAGTAGAACATAGCTTAATAACTTTGCTAATCAAAACGACTAAGGAGACAAATAATAGCATCAAAAACCCAATAATCACCACCGTACAGGAAAAAAACACTTTAAAAAATACCAAGTCCTAACAATACGTTATTATAGTAATGTACTCACCGAGCGGATAGTAAAATAAATAAATAAATCAATCAAAATACATTCATTTATTACAAATCTCGCAATTGAAATATTTCAGAGCAAAGGAAAACGCAAATTAACAACTCCCCTAAGGTAAATGTGATAAAAGTTTTACTCTTTATCACCTGAAAGTAAAACATAAAACACAAGTACCTGGTATGGCAGTTATTTAGGTAAAATAAATTAGTTAAAATTTGGGGTATGCTAACGCCTGACTGATAAATAAAGGGCTTCAATAACCGCAGCGCAATTCATATAAACACCTAATGATAGGGTTACAGTAAACATATGCTTGCGAATCGTTCACAAATTAGCTGAATATTTGATATCAATCAAAATTGGACGTAGTTCAAACTCCATGCAACAAAAGATTGCTTTCAAATATAGTAACACTACTAGAAATGTGAAGTATTACTATGTCTATTTACATTAGAAATGTCAAAAGTTGAAGCAATTTATTTAAAATGCTGTAAACAACTATTGCTTCGTGGAACAGCAACTGAAATTATTGTGAGTAGCCAAAATTCGATAACTCACCATCAAGTGAATGACATATTTAGGTTATACAACAAAATCGTTAGCTAAAATCGATTTATAGCCTCCAAATTTAAATAAATCATGAGCGCTGATTATAACAAGTTTTAATCTGGCATACACAATTACATCTAGTTGTGCGGTAAAACAAAAAGTACACGCGACAGTTCGAAGGCATAATATACTGCTGTAAACGTAGTACGTTTCTAAAGGTAGCTGAGCCTATGTAACTAAATGTTGATGAACGGCAGCGCACAGAACAGCTGCAGCCCCAGTATGGACAGCTCCCACAGCTTTTCTCGAAGCTCACGGAAAAGGTTAGACACAACAATCCTCCAAAACGATAGCTCGGGATGCAGATCCACAAATATGAAGGGCCCCTAAGCAAAAGTTTATACACCTCACTGGTTCGTCTTATACGACCGATGATGTAGTGTCGCTGGGTGCACGTTACATCTACAATGAACTCGCCTAGAAGCCAAATGAACGTTGTAGATGGTAGCCCTCAAACTTCACGTTTGTGTAATAGATATTATGTTCTCGATTAAACCGTCGTCCTTTTCTTTGACGTTTTTTAAAAGGGACGTTGACTTTTATATTATTTCTTCGATTTGGGTGTACTTGGCGTGTCAATTATTACGTGCTTTCGGCTTCAGAAACGTCTAGACACTACAATAAACGCATGTGCAGTTTACAGTACCATTGGTAATCATTTTCCAACGAATTGTTCGCAATAGATCCAGAATTGTATGACACTCGGCGCGGCTTGTAAGTAAAATTTATTTTACCAACTCCTACTGATTATTTTCAGGTATACTTTTCGAAATAGATATATAATACACATTGCAGTTTGATATCTACAGATCAGTTTTTGCATTAGGTTACTTGCAACGGAATAAACTCAGGTTCTACGTTACCGTCCCTTACAAGGGACATTATGCATTATAGTCACATAGTAATGCAGTTACATTGAATTCTTCAGATTGAGTTTATATAGATTTCTTGTAACTTTAAAAGAGTTCTTTTTATTTTACACCTCCAAATGGTAATAAAAGCCGGACTGGCCTAGATAGCGACCGCTGATCATACTTTACAGATACAATTCGGGAAGGAAAACAGAAAATTGTCGACTACGAGATAAGAAGTATTGAGAGTAGCGAGGTGAATTTACAAAAATGCATTAAAAATTAGAAGCTTTTTGCACGTTGACTGGCTTTGAGGAGAAATCTATCAATATTAGTTCTCAAAGCGTGCGGTACGAAATCATCCTGAGAATGAATTTTACATCGTCCTATAGACGCTCTAATATATGGCAACATAAATAATTTAGACTATTCAATTCACCTGCCATCTGTCAAAAAGTGACCAATGAAAATCCAGAATTCTGACGTTTCTTGACCAATAAAAAAAATATCAGTGGATATATCTTCCTAGAAGGTATTCAAGTGACTATTTTAAACAAATGTGATTTTTATTAGAAAAAGTCAATATTAGCGTTCCGTTACTATAGAAATTGCGTAGTTTGTTCCTAGATTTACTGAAAACTAATTTGAAAAAGTAGTTTGGTTCATTAAATAGTCCCTCGAATACCATTCTTAGTCAAAGTTAAGTAGATTATTTTTGCGGTGGTATCACTACTCATGTCCATTGCGCTTGGGATTAGGACTCGTGCTATCGCACTCGGCCTAATCGTACCAAAGCGCAATGGACATTCGTGACACCACCACAAAAATAGTCGACATAACTTTGACTACTCATGGTATTATAAGTGATTATCCTACAAGTGATGGTCGATATAGAGCGTTTAAACAGAGACAAAGAACAACCTAAATAAAAACAATAAATTACTAGAAAATGAACTTAACAAACAGAAAACAATTTTAGATCGGCATAAACAATATAATAGACGACATTCTAATGGCATATTTGGCATTCCACAGCAGAAATCTGAAGATACGGTCCAAAAAGTTTTGGAAATATTGAAAAACAAATTAACCTAACTCCTCAGAAAGATGGCCTCAACCGTACACATCATGTTGACTATGTGAAAAGTGATAACCGTAAAAATGCTAAGTATTATCTGATTAGCATATAATGTAGGCTATATTACACGAGGATGAAGTTTACACACGAGCCGAAGGCGAGTGTTGTAATCATCCCAGTGTAATACAGCCCATTATATGCGTGTCAAATACAATATTTTATCTACAACCATGTATATAGTTGATAACACTGTAAGTCTATGTCAATTTCGAGGTTAGCAGGTTAGGTTTTGCGTCAGTCTATGTCAAATTCGAGATTAGCAGGTTAGGCTTTGCGTCAGTTTGTGTCAAAACTGACACAAAACCTAACCTGCTGACCTCGACGTTAATGTCATTTATTGACAATATAGCCAACTAATAACAAAAATACCCTGTGGAATATAAAATTTCCTATTCCACTAGTGTAATATGAGCCGCTTTTTGTATTTAGAGTTGGGTGTATAATACACTTATTATTTGACAGTTGCAGATAAACTGTTTTATTTGTCATACAAAATTACAATAATATTAGAAAGATTTTTTCTATACAAGAATAATGCAGCATGTATGTACGTACCTAGCTAGCTTACATAGGGTATGTACAAACTCGTGTTATAGCTCTATGTAGCTCCTCTCCCGGTAAAATGTCCACGTTCGACCAGCAGAGTTAAGCAACGTTCTTTCTGGTCAGAACTTGGATTTGAGTTCCATGGCTGCTTCTCTCGGCGCCTCCTGATACGGCTGTCACGGAAATAGTGGGTCTCGGATGACATAATAACATCATGATAGTCGTTAGTGGGGTTAGAAGTCCTCATAAAATGTACAGCGACGATTATAATTGGCCTAACGGCTGTTGGCTGAGTACCGAAATAAAATTTTTAAAAAAGGACATATTTGACCTATCTGAAGCGAAATTTAGTGTTTGATAACGAAATGCTGCTGAAAGATACTGGCTATAATATAGGTGAAGACCTTACGAAGGCTAGGTATTTACCACTACAAGAGGCACTTAAAAACTTGGAGTTAGAAACGCATGATCGTCTGATGCGGTTTCTACAGTGGACGATCTGAATAAAATTAATACTTAGAAACTAGAGTACCATGTAGTTTATCTCTTATATTTGTGTGTTTAAGTTATGTTGCGTGGTTTCATGTTTTTTAAGTAATACGGTCATGTTAGGGATGGGCCTGCCATATAACCTACACTTTACTTTAATTTTATTGTTCTTTCTTACTTTTAGGTTATGAAAATAGCTTACTTGAACGTACATTCGCTAATAATAATTTTAATACTTTAAAAGTACATATTCTGGAAAATTATTGTGATGCGGTTGCAGTGGCAGACACCAGGCTGGGAAGTAGCATAGTAGGCTATATAGTTGTAATAAACTGATATACATTTATAAGGAGTCGAATTGGTCGAGGTGGAGGCGTAGAGACTTATCTAAAAACGAACTTTAAATTTAAAAAGGTACCATTTGATGCTGAAATTGAACAACTGTGAATATCTGTAAGTATTAATAAGACTAGTGACTTGTTCTCTGGAGCTATTTATAGACCTCATGTAAATTTGTTAGAATTTATGGATGAATCTGAAAGTAGTATAATAATATCGAATTTGCTATTATTTGAATATATAATCTGTGAGAGCGACTTTAATGTCGCTGGAGTCGATCATGTTAAATCTTGCTTGGATTTTTTGGGTTTGGAGCAATTAATACATCAACCAACTCGTTACTCAGAACTCGTTCACTCTTATCGATCATCTTCTTACAAATGCATCGAAGTTAATAAAAGAGGCCAACACAACGAGTTTATACCTAGTTCCTGATCATAAGCTTATTTGTTGTAAATTTGATGTTGTTTGCTCTAAACCAAAACCGTGATTTAGAACACACAGAGACCTTAAACAGATTAATGACCAGCAACTGTATGATCACGTGAAATCCATTCCGTGGGAGATCATATGATTTAAATAACATGAATGATAAAGTAGAATTTTTAAACAGCACCGTTACTACAATATTTGGCCTTCTTGCACCCTATAGAACGGTAATGTTATCATAGCCCCTTGCACCTTGGCTTTCTGATAATACCAAAATACTTATGTCATGTCTATAAGAAATCTCGGGCTTGAAATTAATTATAAGCTACGTTTTAAAGACCATGCTAGCAAATGTGTGCAGAATGCATTTTGTAATATTATTTCTCTCTAGACCTACAGGCATTTGCTAACAGCTGAGATAAAGATATTTTTGTGCACTGCTCTGGTTCTGTCACAGTTTGTGTTATTGTGATGTAGTATATGACCCTAGAGGGTGTTGATATTAATAGGATACAAGAAGTTCAAACCTATTGTCTACGTGTAATACGTATATGGTATACGTAAATATGAAACAAACTCTCATAAACTTCAGGATTGCAAATGGTTAAACATGTTAAACAGAAGATATCTGCACTCCGCATGTCTGTATTGTATTTCAACTTTTTTCCATGTTTTATACTCTACTAAAAATTTAGATTGCCCTTTGTTTGCTGGTTAACTCAGTCGTAGAAGCACAAGGTCCGCCTCTAGCTCAGTCTAGCTAAGAAAAATGTTAATAGAGAGTTCCGGCATGCCCTCGGCCACCTACAATACTGTATATATACATACAAATCCTACCAGAAATGAACTAAACAGTTTACATAAAATACATATACTCTGTAAAAGAAGATACATGAATGGAAATACATACGAAAAATACACAATGGTCGTATATAAATGCTGTACGCGCTACTAGTAGTTGCAAGGAACAGTCCACAAGCTTAATGCTGCGTCTACATGCTGAAATACATGCCATAAGTGTAGGTATGACTCATTAATTATCAACGCCAAGTCAAACAACTCGCATTGTTAATAATTTTTAACTTTCGCACACAAGTTCGCTTAATGCGGCCCTGACTCTAGTAGCTTGAAATCAGCTGACACGATGTGTCCACGGAATGATGAAAGCGCCTTGTTTTGACGTGCTAATTCAGCGATTATGTGTAGGTAGCCTTTGGGAACGTAATTCTCCTTAAAACTATTGCACAATGCGTTGCAATAGCAGTAAATTCCTTATTACGGCTTTGGTCTCCCCAATTTTCCTGGGTGTACATTCACTCGTAAAATGTATTATAGTAACTAAACTTGCCTTTATTATGTAGCAAGATGGCCAAAGATCAGCTCCGTGACTTCCGTAGCTGCTCCCACAGAGACTTCGTGTGTCGAATGGCTTCGTTGAAGCTGGACTGACAGCCGGAATAGCAGCTTCTTGCTATGATCAGCGGAGATGCCTTCCCAAGCTGGCACTTTATAATACTTCGCGTTTCGTTCCTTTTGTTTAGACGGATGCAGTTGTCGCCCGTTAGCAAGCGACTGTCTCTTGCTGCTTTAAAAGTAGTCAGTATTTAGCTAGCTTGCACTTCCTTATTCTAGCGTGCGGAATATTGGCTGCAAGTTTTAAATACACAATATGTTTTAATTGAATTATTACAATGTAAAGAATCCAGCTTGGCTTAAATCTAGCAGGGTGATTGTTAGATACCTAGGTGACACGAACTAGTCCGTTACAATATCAAACAATTATTACGTTTAAATGTCCTCCGTACGTACATAGAAAGCTAACATCGTACCGATATCCATAATTTAAATATTCGCCATAACGGACTTTTAACATTTACGTCTCATCGAAAATATCTATTTGAGAGATCGTTTTCATATTGTGTCGTTGACTGTTTTAATAGAATTTTAAATATTCTTCAATTTACTATAAGTTAATAACTTTTCAAAAGAAATATAACTTATTACTTATTTCGTGAGCAGAATCAATAGTTTCCTTGCTGTAAATAGTTTTTTTATGGTTACGTGCAGGAATGGGGTTTGATGTCGGAATCAACATAAATAGTATTTATATTTTTCGAAAACTACTGGTTAAGTAGAAGTGAAGCAAACAACCTTACGTGGTCTAGCTGAAATTCGCCTATAAATTCATTCATTCATTCATGATCTATAGCCTCGTTTACCTTTGGGTGTCGAGGACCATTCATACCTCGCGGAAAGTGCAACGGAGGTATTGCGCCGCACGCGACTTACACTACGCTCCCCCGCATGCATACATACCACACACAGAACAACTTACATCTAACTTAACTAATGAGTTCAAATCCACTGCTGCTCCGAGAAAAATCTCGGCTACGGCCAGACTTGAACCCATGTCCACCCGGTTGCTAAGCAGACAACAAGCTCACTCAACCACCGAGGTGGCCTTCGCCTATAAATATTACATCTAATTGTATTGGTTTTCTGTATTTTCTGATTGAATAAAGACATATTATTATTATTATTATATACGTACGCTTAGAAATAGTAAAATAAAATTTGTAACGAATTTGTATTCTTTACATTAGAAATACACAATCTGATGTATAGCTGATGTATGGCTGATATATAACTTCATGTACTAATGCCAATAAAAAAATTATGTGGCATTACATTTTGCTAAAAACGACCATGCCTTTTACTTGTGTTGAGAAATGAAGAAAAAGGATACAATCTAATAACGTAAAACTACAATTATGACCACCGCTAAGGAATCAGCACTCTGCGCAATGGTAGTAGGTAGCAACGTTATTTATTCAATCAGGTATCTCAACTACTTTATTAAGCAAGTAAGCCGCTGACGTCTCAGCCGGTATGCCTCAGAGGCAAAATGTAGTAA
This sequence comes from Agriotes lineatus, assembly GCA_940337035.1. Taxonomy (NCBI): domain Eukaryota; kingdom Metazoa; phylum Arthropoda; class Insecta; order Coleoptera; family Elateridae; genus Agriotes; species Agriotes lineatus. The sequence goes on from OW679197.1 coordinate 19,204,388, forward strand.
AATAGTACCTACGCTTAGTATATACAAAACATGTATGATACCTATAACAAGGAATAGAGCAGGAAGAGTGTAAATAAAATGAAACGGTGCATGCTCCTCATTCTAAAAATGATGGAAGACAAAAGTACCGTATAATCGAAAGCCTTTATCCTCTAGAGGGCTGCGGATTTCGTTTAAATTTAATCTATATTAGTACTGATAAGTAAAGGTGCTTAATAATATAATCTATATGTTTGGTATTTAGCTTTTAATCATAGTAGTTTAGTTTATTTTATTAGTAATTCTTAATACAAGTAAGTAGCTATACATAAATTTAGTGTAGTTTATAATTCTACCTAGCGGTAAATTTACGTACTATTGTTGGAATTTAGAGTTATGGGGCTTGCTGTATATCCTCTCCTGCCACCCCTAAGTGTTTTGGTTGGTGGCCCATATTGAAAAGAGATGAACTTAAGCCGAGTTGGTGAACGGTCGGTCAACTGATCCCGTTTTTTCGTTGTTTTGTGTAACCGCTCGTGTTTATCGTTTTGTGCTCCTGGAGTCACGGGTCAATCGACGTGCCACCCCACCTGTGAGCCCTCCTGTATGTCCCTTAAGGTAAGTTCCTATACGAACTTCTACTTTGCGTGGGTATTATCAAGTCTTACGCTCTCCGTTTAGCTAGAAATAATGTAGTTATTAATTTCCCTGAAGACAGATACATCTCTGGTCCTTCGAGCCGGATCTAATTAATTGATATTATCCGTTTTTTTGGTCGTGTAGTAAGAAACGCGTCAAATTTGTCGAATTTTCCAGCGCAGGTACAGGTATTTACAAGTTATTATTGGTTTAACTTTATTGATGTAACTTTCTCGTGTATATAGCGTATGTCTTACCTTTTGCCGTCCCACATATTAATTTTATGCCTAATTTGGTCAACATCTTTGCATCCATTGTCGCTCGTTCTAGGAATTTCCTAGTTTGGTTGCGCCGGGCATACGGTCAACAAGTGACCATCGTAGAACGGTTGGGTTTTATTGCTTTTGCTTTTATTGCTGTGGTACTGCAGGCGGCTGTCGATCCTCAAAGTCTTTGATTTTGGATATAGCCCTCTGCCGCAGACTTCCGCCGCCGCATCCAATAAATCATGGCGAATCAGCTTAAAATGAACTTGGCACTCCGCAGTACTTCAATTAATCAATCATTGGAAATCCGTGACCTAGCTTCTTCATCTCAGGAAGAAACCGCGTTACGTCCGTTATTCAAACGGCGACTTGACAGGGCAAAGTCGATTTATGATTAATTTCAACCCTTAGTATTGAAGCCATTTATTTTTCTTTGTTTCCTGATAATGATTCGTCCCCGAATCGTAGCTTCAATCATTCTAATAACATCCGTTTGCCGAAGCTGTAACTCCCAATTTATTCCTGCGAGTATAGTCAATGGACCGGTTTTATCGAATTATTTCGAAGTGCAATACATACTAGATCTGATTTGTCTGACATTCAAAAACTGCAATACCTTTTTAGTTCTTTATAAACTGAGCCATTAAATCCTATTAAGTCGTTACCTTTGCCAGGAGATAATTATAAAATCGCATACGATACACTCATCGACCGCTGCGATGATAAGCGTAGATTGGCTAATTGCTATTGGGCATCAATTAGTAATTTTCCAAAATTGAAAGCAGAATCCGCGAAAGACCTGCGAAAACTCTTTGACCACGTTAAAGAGAATCGTTTGGCCCTTAAGGCTGTAAACATTGCTAATTCGTTAGAGGACTTTATGTGGTTTAGCATCCTTTTAGATGAGCTTGACACAGATAAGCGAAAATTATTTGAATCGGAGATAAGATCCAAGGCATCGGACATTCGAACGCGAAAACAATTAGAAGATTTTATTGAAAGTCAATGTCGCGTCTTGGAAAGTGTTGATAACTCAGCCAACAAAGGGTTCAAACACCTGTTTGCAAAGCCGTCTACTAAATCGGCGTTTTTAGTAAATAAATCCTTGCAGAATAAATTTACTTCAGTTAGCGAAAACGCTTCGAAATGTCTGATTTGTCAGTTGGCACATACAGTTTATACGTGCCCTGTGTTTGCAGCAAAAACGCCGCACGAACGATTTGAAATGGTCAAATCGCATCGTCTTTGTTTGAATTGTTTGCGTTTTAACCATATCAGTAATTCTTGTCCATCCAAATCAGTTTGTAGAAACTGTCCCATTAAACACCACACCATGCTCCATTTTCCGGTAAGATCCCAAAGTTCGGCGAATTCTGAGGTCGGTGTACTTGTTCAGCCCCCTGAGGGGCAAACGAGCCTAACCGCTTGTGCGAGCATATTGTCCGAGCCAGTTTTACTCTCTACGGCTACTGTCGAAATTCAAGACGCGCTCGGTAATTTTCAGAAGTTACGCTGTCTATTGATAATTGTTCGCAGGGTAGCTTTATCACGCAAAAAGGTTTAAGGCGCTTGGGATTAACACTTACGCCATTTAAAACCGTTATTAATGGTATTGGTTCAGAAACCTCTGAAAAGGCCTTGCTTTCTGCTGGTTACGCAACATTTTGTCTTCGTCCTTGTTACAGCAATAAGCCGGTGCCGGTATTTAGCATAAAGGCCCATGTAATCCATCAAATCCCCGGAAATATACCGGCCAGTTCAATCGACCCTTCTAAATGGAATCATATTTTTGGCTTAGTATTAGCTGATCCCGAATTTTATCGGGCCCGCCAAGTAGACTTATTGTTAGGTTCCGATATATATGCACACGTGATTACACCTGGCGCAATTATGAGCACGTCCCAAAATGAACCCCCAGCTCTTAACATAGTCTTCGGTTAGGTTGTTAATGGATGTGTTGGTTCCGCGTCGAACGCAGTTGCTAAAGCTTATCTGACATCGGTCGAAATTCCAACCCTCGATGACACATTGAAAGCGTTTTGGCGAACAGGAGAACCCCCGCAGATATCTACGGTCGACGTCGCGGATGCCATTTGCCAGTCGTTATGTTCATCTACGGTATCCCGTGATAGTACTGGTCGATATGTCGTTTCGTTGCCGTGCAAGGTGCAAATTCAAAAATTTCCCAATTCGCGCGATATTGCCTTAAGGCGGCTGCAATTGCTCGAAAATAGCCTTATGCATAATTCTTCTTTGAAAAGGGAATACATCAACTTTATGGACGAATACATTAATACAGGGTATATGGTCCTCGCATCGGCGGATCGCCGTCCCGATAAATGTTTTTACATTCCACACCATTGTGTGACGAATTCAAAATTTCGTGTAGTCTTTGATGCCAGTTCGAGAGGTTCAAATGGATTATAACTAAATGACACATTGTATTCTGGGCTAAAGTTACAGCAAGACATAGTCTCCGTGTTATTAAACTTTCGCGCTCATAGTGTAGTAATAACTAGCGACATTAAGCACATGTTTCGCCAAATAATCGTCTCGACTACAGACTGTGATTTCCAACGTATTCTATGGCGCTCTTCCATAGATCAGCCTGTAAAAGAATATGTCTTGTATAGGGTCGCATATGGAGTTACTTCATCGCCGCTTCTCGCAATTAGAACACTTATTATTCAATTAACTGATGACGAGCAACACCGGTTTCCAAGCATCTTCTGACATTCGAAGAGATATCTATGTGGACGATATTGCCACTGGATGTTCCTCCGTGACTGAGGGTTTAATCCTACAGGATCAACTGATAAAATTGTTGCGTTGTGCGGATTTGAATTAAGGAAATGGACTAGTAATTCTCCAGCGTTAACCAACCACCTAGACCCCACGCATCTGGTAGAGAATATGGTATCTTCCGATTCCGGTGAACCTTGCTCTCCTTTGAAGATCCTTGGCTTACAATGGTCGCCATCAAGTGACAGTTTTAGATTCAAAGTTGAACCTATTGATCGTCCCTGTTCCAAAAGGCACATCTTATCGGAAGTTGCAAGGGTCTTCGATCCCATCAATTTTCTAGCGCCCTTAACGTTTTTTTCGAAGCGGCTACTACAACACTTATGGTGTCTAAGATTCGGATGGGATGAATTGCCTCCCTCGGATATAATTGATAGTTGGGAATTATATAAGTCGCAATTAGTGGATATAGCTCATATCCAAATTCATCGCCAATTAATTCCTGCGAATTATGTCAACTGTGAGTTGCACTTGTTTTCTGACAGTTCAGAGGCCGGTTTTACCACGGTAGTGTACCTTCGATTTGTAATCGGTTCGAATGAATAAGTGGTGAGGTTTGTGATGGCTAAAACCAAAGTTTACAACGGCGACTAATTCCTCAATTGGAATTATATGAGGCACAATTGCTAGCCAAACTAATTTCTTTTATTTGCTAGTCCTACTCGTCGTTTGTTAGCTTAGCCGCAATTTATGCGTGGACTGATTCTACGATAGTTTTATCATGGCTTCATTCGTCTCCACATCGGTGGAAAACATTTGTTAGCAATCGCGTTAGCTGCATTCAAGAACGCGTACCAGCATCTTCTTGTCGCCATGTTCTTTCCGCTGATAATCCCGCTGATTGCGCAGCCAGGGGACTTCTTCCTCGGGAATTGCTGAACCACCCCTTATGGTAGAGTGGCTCTTATTGGCTTTTAAAAGACTCTGGCGAATGGCCTACCCTAAACGATCAAAACTCCTTGGATATGGAATCAGTTTTACGCGAAGAACGAAAACTTGTTTTGATGGCAACAACCGTGAACGATGAGCCATTTAATCCATTTAATTGCGATCAATTATTGTCTGGATTTTCATCGTTACGGAAACTAAAAAGGATAATTTTCGTTTGCATGCGGTTCGTGCACAACTACCGCAACGCTACTACACGGCGATTCGGGTCTATCACTGTAGGTGAACAACAAAGGACCTTAAATCTGTTAATTAAACATGTTCAGCACCTATCGTTTGGTGATGATATTCGAAGATTGAAATCAAATCAGCAATTCTCCAAGCCAATTAGAACAATCGCTCCATTTCTTGATTGCGAAGGAATTGTCAGGGTGGGCGGTCGTTTAGCTCATGCTAATATCTCTTATGGCAGTAAACACCCTTTTCTATTGCCCTTTGCCTTCCCAGTAACCATCACCGATCTCGGATGGAAAAATGCATAGCCTTTTTGGTGGGCGGAATGTTTGGTATTTAGCTATTAATCATATTAATTTAGTTTATTTTATTAGTAATTCTTAATACAAGTAAAGAGCTGTACATAAATTTAGTGTAGTTTATAATTCTACCTAGCGGTAAATTTACCCAGTATTGGTGGAATGTCGAGTTATGGGGCTTGCTGTATACTAGGGTGGAACGAAAAAACTTGTTTTTAAAAATCATTCTGTCATAGGCGTTAAAATGTGCCTTTAGAGAAATAAAATAGAGTGCCTAAAGCTGGTTGACCTATTTTAATATTTTTAGGTTCCTCAAGGGACTTGAAGTTTCAAGAATTTCAGAATTTTCTATGATTTTGCAATTCGCGCCGACTTAAAAAACTTATGAATCACTGTTCGCCACAGCCTTTAAAATGCTTATTTTAGTGAGCTAAAGAAATTCTTAAAACCAAGATTTATTAGTTCAATATCTTTTGGTTCCTCATTAGCCTTATAATTTATCGTATTTAGCAGAATTTACGTCTTAAATGATGAGTTCCTAATTTCCTATTCAATCACACAAGTGGTAGTTAACCCGATAGTTGTTGCATGCTGGCTCTATTGTCTTCAGTTGTAGGTTGGATTTATATGTTATAATATGTAATAAATTGAATGTGGAATAAATTATGACTATTAGAAGTGAGGTTTCTCGTGAAATTTTTGGTTGTCCTAAACTAATAGACAATCGGTCTTATCCAACTACCGTGATGTCATCTTACATCATTTATTTATTCACCATAATTTAAAATATAAAAATAACTGCAAAGATCCGAGTGTTTGTGAGATATTAAAAATCGTTGTACCGAAAATGAAAGAAACTTTGGCAAAGTGTGTCAATTCCTATCGTTTCGCCACGTCGCAAATGGGATAAGTTAAAGAGTTTTCGGGAACGTTATAAGAAGGCACAAAAGAATTTAAAATCCAGAAAAATATCTGCAGCCATCCAGGTTAAAGTAATAGTTTTTAGAAAAGAAGGGTCTAATTAATTTGCAAGTGCAGTTTTGAAAACTGTAAATGAGAAAAATTTAAAAAGGTAACTCCTGGAGAGCAAGAATTTCTGTTAGACCATTGAACCAATAGGATTATGGGCGTAGCAACCGTAGAAGCAGAAGTTAATAAAAAAAAATAGCAGATGAAAGAAAAGCCAATGCAGCAGACCGTCTGCTAAAACCACAATACATGCCGTCATATAGTCGTTTCATCGTTAAAAAAAAGTGTTCGTCTATTTGCTCCAACGATGATAGCAAGGTAAAAATTGAGGAAGAAAATAGAATAAAGAAGAATAGGTTGAGCTAATAAGAGCGCGATATAAGTTTACTTAACCGAATACCATATTTACCTGTAATTAATGTGCACGTTTATTTTATTAGGGGAAGGTAAAATAAAATCCAAAACGTCGACACAAATGAGAGTTAAGTTGCGTTCTGTAGCGCTTGATTGTGATAGAACCAAATCACGCAGCAGCCATAATTGCCAATACTGTTTTGGAAGATATTGGTGTTTTATCAGAAGCTCATTCTACAATGACTATTGACAGAATGAAAATCATAAGAGCGAGAAAAACCGAACGTATGGTTTGTACTAGTGAAACAGCAAATTCAGTCATCTCCAATACTTGACTGAAGAAAATGCCAACTATGATCCAAGTAAAAACCAGTAAGAAACATAAAAAAACGTATCTCACATATTTATTTAATCCCGCATAAAATCCAGAAGTACATTCCCATCGCTTGATAAAAATCAGATTATTTTAATTTATTACTTTTAAGTTCAGTTTTAGTTGCAGTATTTATTTATATGTTGAGTTTTGTTAAACGTTCTGGAGTCCGGAAAGAAAGCGAGGACTGAAAGCCTACGAGTCCTATAAAGGGTGTTTCCGGATGAGTTACGTACATCATTTTTTAGGCAACCGCATTTGTCTCAATTTTCCCTAAATATTGGAACATTACAATAACAAACGAGCACTCTACCTTCGGAGATATTTGTAATTGATTTCCTTAGTAACTACAGTCAACAAATATTGCAAACCAATCAAAATGTAAATTTTTCAAAATAAGCCTGCAAAGACAAATTTTCCAAAATCGTCCAGTAAAGAAAAAAATGTACAGTAATGCATAATTTACAGAACGGAGGCCTAAAAAATAATTACAGCAGATAGTGCCACGGCATTTGGCAAAAATTAACTTTTTAACGCACACTTTGAGCCTCTTGAGGAACCTGAAGATGACAAAATGCCTCGTTCAGCGTTTACATAGTGTTATATAAATTCAAAAGGCACCTTTTGTTAGCTATGGCATCAGTCTTATTTAAAAAATAGAGAAACCCAAGTACAAAATATGCGTTGACAAAAATAACTTTTTTCCAAAATTTTTACCCACTTGAGGAACCTAAAGATGGCAAAATATTCGTTTCAGCTTTTGCATAGTCTTTTTTTATTATAAAATACACCTTTTGAAAGCTACGACATAATTAAAATTAAAGAAAAATTTTAAATCGAATTTGTCGTCCCACCCTACTGTATACCCTCTCCTGCCACCCCTAAGTGTTGAGTCGGTGGCGCATATTGAAAAGAGATGAACTTAAGACTAGTTGGTGAACGGTCGGTCAACTGATCCCGTTTTTTCGTTGTTTTGTGTAACCGCTCGTGTTTATTGTTTTGTGCTCCTCGAGTCACGGATCAATTGACGTGCCACCCCACCTGTGAGCCCTCCTGTATGTCCCTCAAGGTAAGTTCCTATACGAACTTCTACTTTGCGTGGGTATTATCGAGTCTTACGCTCTCCGTTTAGGTAGAATTAATTTAGTTATTAATTGCCCTGGAGACAGATACACCATACAATTTTGACAGAACTTAACTTTGACAAAATGTTTAATACTCAACACAAAGTAGTGCTGTGTATAAAAAATTAAGAAAATCGCATTGAACAGCTGAAGTTGTGTTTGCTATTAATATTTTTATGTATTCAACAGAAATTTTCGTATTTGTTAAAGTGACATTACTGATATAACCTTCAACTGACATATGAGATATGAAATGCCAATGTGACTTTTAATATCACGACTGCCAACATACATTTTTAGCAAAACAATTCCACAACCCACTAGAGGATAAAAGTTTTCGATCATACGGTAATTATTAATTTAGCCACCTAGCCTGACTGAATATTTTCTTAAGTCTGCACTCGTTTTGTCTTGTATGTATCGGCAAATACCGACTCCTGTGCAAAAGTATTTTGCTATTATTTTTTTATATATATAAAATGTATCGACGCTGTTTAATCTTGGTCAATTCTTCTATACTGTTTAACTGGGTACTACACGTCGTTCACCTAGTTTTAAACTGTTTCAGGGCAGTTAAATTTTCAGGCGTGCTGTTTAAATAAATAAACAATTAGGTGCTCGTGTTAGTTGCACGCCGTTTGTGTGTATTGGGTTATGAAAATACCCTCCGAAGGTTGTGTTCCCGGTCTTCGCAAATTATTATGCAAATTTAAAACGCTCAAGTGAGTTTGGAGATAATCCCGCGGCAATTATGCAGTTGTATGCAAACATGTCGGCATTAGCAAAAACGTTGCGAATCCTACGAGTAATTCGAACTGCCTTAAAATACTAATTTTCTTTGGTGTAACGGAGTTGTGTTGACAAAGGGAGAAGGCTGTGCGATAATAATCCGAAACTTCAAATCTACTTACAGGACTTACGGCAACATTAGCGGCGGCGGTATTATGCGATAAGACGATTACATTCCCCCGTAATAGACATATATCAGCATCGCTAAAGACCGCCGCATCTTAGCCAAAAAAACAAGGCAAACCGCGTTAGCGGAAATAAATAAGAATGTATGGCTATATAATGGTGGTATATGTTAAAGGGCCGAGGAGAGAGAGCGAGCAAAAAGTTATCCGTGTGAGAAATGGGCCAACAGGTATCTTCCAGAAAATAGCGAATGAGAAAAAAGCAACTGCACAAAGTACGATTAATGGTTCATTTTCCGCTTCCGGTCGATGCTACAGTCACAGAGCCGCCTGAGTTATTTGATCGCTATTACTAAACCGCAACCATCAAATTATGGCAAATGAGGAATTTCTATTCATGGGCGCTATTAAAATCCTAGGGCAGCTTAAATAACATGCAGGAGTCTTACCTCGAGACGCGCAACAATACCGTTTTCAATTTAAGCCGATGAGGCACTTGCGATGTCTCAGAATGGAGCGAATGCAGGAGCTGCAGCCTCGGCGCATTAGCTATTTGTAGGGAATATAACTCTTGGATTTATTTCCGAGAATTTTTCTTGATGTCCTTACCATATACACTCAGTGGGCGGGCTGCAACGAGTAAGCGAAAACAACAAAATGAGTTTAATATTCATGAAGTGATCTAATGAACCGAATTAATTTTCATTTCGTCTGTTATAACTTGGCCACTTTTCACACTGCTGAGCTTTATTTTTGCACCCAAGAAAGTCGTTTCAATTAGTATATCTAATAGTAGCACCAACTCTGCTGTTAATCCCCCAGATTTATTACAGGGTTTGCTACCTAGGTTTACCAATACACAATTATAACGTCTTGGTCTCATGGAATCTCTTGAAAGTTCAAACATCAATTTTTTAGTAGTGAAAGCTATCAAAATATTTTTCAAGTTATTTTTATAGGCACCGCTATTAATTAAGACTCTGACTTAAACTCATCTTTATAAAACGTTGTGATAACATGAACCTCCTATAGATTTAATCTACTTTAAATATTAAGGTACCGCTGTGCATTTTGCAGCGCACGCCTATGATCTTGCCCCGTTAGCGAGGATGATCGCTTCCACTACCTACCAATGATGACTAAATGGTTCCCTGATTTGGGAGTCCCTTTTAACATCATCAGACGACAGGTTGTTCGGTGACCAACCGGACTCTTGAAGTGAACGCATTATATGAGTTTCGACCTTTTTGTAGGATGGAATTTCCCGATGAGAAGAGAAAAGGATCCTGGCAGCAAAGTCACAATGTGGGAATCAGCTGAGGTTTTTTCGTAAAGCTGTGGAGTTTGTCGAAGTAGATAATTACTAATCTAAACCATCTTCAAGCTGTCCATGTTTTTGTTAACAGCGCCATACCGTCAGTTAAGCCCCGTCGAGAAAAAATTAGCCTTGGATGGCTTAGTCGGATTAAATCTTTCATTTGCGCCGCCATCTTCGTGACACTAGAACTTCCTGTCCAATCCCAGGTCTTCGAAGAAAACACCACCAGGGCACCAGCAGAATTTCCAATGAAGGCAGATTCTGCTTCGGAACTATCTCCTACAGCTGCAGGTGTACATCTCGCTTATATATCAGTATTTATTTGGCATGACGCTTATTTGTGTAATGACTGTACGCTATGAATAGCTCCTGTATGGTTATAGATCGTATACATTTATACCCTTCTCTTTTCTAGTTAAAGTTTATCGGTTTTGAAACTTAACATTCTCTAGCTTGTTAGTAATACAGGTTGAATTGTGTCTAGCATAATAGGTTTTGCCAGTAATAGCTTGTAATTTCGTGACCTCACGGTTAGGGCGATTTTCCGTACAATATTTTCCCTTGTAGCTTGCTGATTCAATATACGTAATTGTGATTATTACTGATAAGGACAGCAACAATGGACTGTAATTTTACTTTCAACAGCAATCGACATTAACGGCTATTATTAGCGAGGGCGCAATTTGTAGCAAACAAAAAATGTTAAAACCTACCTTGCCTTCCGGTATCGTTCTCCCATCAACCACACTGTAACACGGCCTTTGGCTAGTCCTACACACTACTGAATTATTACGTTACAATGCCCTGGTTCGCTAGCTTATTCAGTCGGTGAGTTATGAGGGTCTAGTAATATCGTCAATGCAGCTAAGGACAAACTTATATTATTGAAGTCAGCTCGTTGACACCTGAAATGTTGTACTTACAAATACAAACACCAATGGTAATAAAAACCCAACAATTTACATGAATACATATAATCTGTAAACAAACATAGATACACAAAAAATATACATAAGAACAAGTACATAAAGCAGTTCTGCACTGCACATAAGAAAATGCCTTAACTGGATCCTAAACGTTCAGAAGCGCATGCATAAAATAATTCCGCACACACGAATAGCTTGAATGCGAAGTTGTCGATTCTTTAAGATGCGTCGCTGTTTGAAGCCCCCGGACGTTCAATAGAGAATGACGTGATGCCTGCCGGTACTCCCCCGTTATCTGGCAGCGAGCCCCTTGCTCATAGTCTCGCAATGGTTCGTTAAAACAATTATTAACAATGTTGTAATTGTTTTCTGACCTCGTAGCGCAGTTTCAAGCAGGACTAACCTGGTTTTACTCCGTCAAATAAGGATTCCAGGGAACCGCTGGTTGCTGGACGAAATTTATGCTCTAAGCCCTGTCGTCTTGTTCACCGCTGGCGCCTCCAATGTGTTATTTCACTTTTGTGGCTTGCACATCGCCTAGAGCTGCACGTCCCTAGTGGTGGGCACACGCTAGACTTTACTTGGCCAATTTGGAAGCGAATCAATCCATCCTGGCTATTCACCTACTAGGGCGCGAATAGGTCGATTCGCGCTGTTCACCAACTTTAGCGGGAATGAGTTCACTGGCTGCTTCCAGCGTTGTTTCAAACCCGTGGTTTTCTGTTCCTGGATTTGCTTGCTTTGTACATTCTCGCACGTTTTTCGCTGGTGTATTCGCACTCGAAAATGTATAGCCTGCGCTCACTTATCTAGCGATTCGTACTTATAGTGTGATACTAATTACTCGATTACCAATTGAGTCTATAATAAGAAGGCATGAAATAGGTAAATACAGGTGACACGAATCGGCCCGTTTCCACAGTTTGGAAACATTGCTAATGCATGCAACAAATTTCGGCATTCATTTGTAATTTCAATGCGTGTACACAAGCGACCATTTCAGGCGATACAAAAAGGGACCGTTCGGCTCGACGAACGCTTTCGATCTCGAACGTAACTGCGACGGTACTGTTTTTCGCACAAGTATTTTTCAACGACATCTTTACTTTTATCGTATGTAGCAGCATGTACTGTACCTGTATAATACTTTAATAAGACTAGAGCAAACAGCGAAAAATTTTGGATTATTTTTTCATGTCTACCAAGATTTAATGATATATTGAAAAACAAGGTTGGTAAAACTGACACATAGTAGAGAGGTCAAACCAAATTATCTCGTCAAATAACGATTTTCGTGGGACTGAGTAGCTTTATACCGACAAGTGGTACCTTCTTATTCGGTGGTGTTTCCTGAGTCTAAAAAATCATGTTGTCGCTTTCTCAGCTTGTGGAGAGAAGAGCTATGCCGTCACAACTATGGCCATTCTTGGTTCCAGGTTTTAGTACAGTAAAGCTAGGGTTTAACCCAAACATCCAAAAAAAAAAGTTCTACCCAGCAGGAAACTGTTTAGTACCCTCCTCCCAATAGGTGGTAAAAAGTTGCACAACATTGCGGGTCAGGTTTAGGAGGGAGGGGGGTGGAAATGTGGTAAAATGGTAGGTTTCAACAGTTTTATAGTTTTTCGCAAATATCTCGTTAACTGCAAGGTTTAGCGCAAACTTTATCTTATACAAAATTAATCTATATTTAATTTACAATAAAAATGGTCTTATGCATTTTTGACTTCTCGACAAGGGTTACAGAGATATGGAAGGGGAAATGATGTCATTATTTTCCAGTTAGATTGGGATTCATCGTATTCACTTAAAAATGAGTGTGTTTCGTTATAAAAAGTACTTAGTGACGCATCAATAAAATAGGAACATTTGCATGTGTGTATGTATGTATGTTGGTACAGAGCTGGTAACTCTGCTACCATATAGGTGGAAATACCAAATGCTGAAGAATCGTCGAAAGACGCCCTATGCTTCTACAGGAGCAAAAAAGAATGATGATGATGTATGTATGTACGGCTATGTGTATGTATATGATAATATATCTACATTGCTCCTCTCCTTTGTCGCTTTTATCTTTATTTTGCCTATTTTTCTCTTTGAATAATTCATTATATCGTTTTTTTCGTTCCCATTTGTGTTCGTATAATTACACCTACTTAAATTACCTCTATCTTTTGTCATATCATCCTAAAAAGATAAAATCATGTGGATATCATTGAAACAGGGTTAACTACAAACTTTATCTAATAAGCTGTAATACAAAAAATAATGGAAATTGTTTTCTTCACAATACATGCTTTTCAGTAAATTCAATGTTCTTCAATGAAAAGTGGTATGTACAACGTTCAAGGTAGTTACATAATAATAAATAACAGCAATCAGTAACCTAAAAACCTTCAAGCTCTTTTTCATGTTGAAGATTATCTTCATCGATGCCGTCGTCAATAATTAGTGCATCTGTGTTGGTGCCCCCATGTCCGGAGCAATTCTTGCACATGTTTGAGCATTTCAAGCCACTCTGTCGACGCTTACAGTTCCTGACACACCCCGCATTACAAGTGTAAACAATGAGGAAGAGCAATTTTTCAGGATCAGCTGCCTTTGTGATTGCAACTGGACGCACATAACCACCAATCCTTTTCCAACCCCATTTTAGTGAATCTTTATTGAGATTGAGCCATTGCTGCACTTGATGGTAAACTCTATAAGAGTGTTGTTGTGCAGCTGCTGAAGTAGGGAAAAGTACAGCCAACCTGAAATTTGTGTGTAGAGGCTCCTTTGCGATGGTCTACAAATAACATTGATGGCGCAGATTATCCAAATTATCTGCATTTGTTGATGCAAATATCGAAAGGAAGAAATGGTTTCCAGCCAGTTACTGCACCTGGGTCTGCATTTGGGTGGTTAAAAGTCAACTGCTTTAAGTAAAATTCCTCGTCACGTCGCACGCTTTCAGAAGGCGTTATTTTTCCCTTTTTATAAATTGAAGAGGCGGTATCACATCCGGCGAAAGTGTAAACTGCCAAAAGAACATCCTTCATTTTCCCGATACCACGCTGAATGTCTCCAATGCAGTAAACTTTTTCTTCTTGGTTATTCCTTTATTCGGTGCAACCATCTTCAACTGTTTGATGGCTGGAGCATGAAAAACCAACAAGACCAATAAATTGGTGTCATTGCCAATTACGATACCCTCTGTTTCCTTCTTTGATTCGTCAATTGTAGTAGAAACGATCTTGGTGTCAGCATCACATTCTGCCTGAATCACTTTGCAGCCAGATTGCTGCAAGTGTACAGTGATGAGAGTAATCAGTTGTATCTTGTTCTTAATACTAGTTAGAAATTTTGCTTGTCCTAGAGTGACATTAATTCCATCTTCCACTTTCACTTCAACATGTGTAGTAGTGGATGATCTGCGTAAATGTTGTTCGTCTTTTATGCTGGGTGCTTTACCATAACCACCTGGCCTCCCCACTTCTTTGAACACTTTATATAATACACTTGGAGAGAATATTACGAGTTCATAGGCGTGATTTTTGCTTTTTTTGACAAACAGAAAAAGTTAAATTTTTACCCCCTCTATATTTCCGTAATCCTTTACTGCAGTGCAAAAATTCATACGACCTTTTTTATTGTAAATTAAATGTACATTAATTTTGTATAAGATCAAGTTTGCGCTAAACCTTGCAGTTAACGAGATATTTGCGAAAAACTGTAAAACTATTGAAACCTACCATTTTACCACCTTTCCAACCCCCTCCCGCCTAAATCCGACAGGCAAGGTCATGCACCTTTTTTCCACTTACTAAGAGGAGGGTACTAAACAGTTTGCCACTGGGTAGAATTTTCTTTTTTGGATGTTTGAGTTAAACCTAGTCTTACTGTATTAAAACCTGATACCAAGAATCGCCATCTTTGTGACGTCATAGCTCCTCACTCCACAGGCTGAGAAAGCGACAACAGGAGTTTTTCTACTAAGGAAACACCGCTGATTACAATGGTATCACTTGTCGGTATAAACCTACTCAGTCCCACGAAAATAATTATTAATTCACTTGGCCTCCCTACTAACACGAGTTATCAGTTTTATCAAATTCGAGGTTAGCAGGTTAGGTTTTACGTCAGTTTTGACACAGACTCACACAAAACCTAACCTGCTAACCTTGAAAAAGTTTCTACCGAGGCATTTAGCAAAAATTTACGGCTTCGTCAGGGTCTTCCTCGATGTCTGAATCTGTTTCAGGTAAAGAGAAGAAATCTGTGGTTGAGTCTAATTCATTGAAGTATGTGTGGCAATTATTATCTTCTGACATTTCGAATTTTTCGGGAGTTTCCTCATTATAGTAAGGTTGTTGGTCATATTCGGGTTCATATTGTGATTGATTAGCGACATGTTTGTTAAACAATTCTTCGGAATGGAAATTTCTCGGTTGATTAGATTGTCGAATGTAGTTATATGGTCTAAAATTGGGTTTATAATTTTTATTTTGGGTGCCTAACTGTTGTGAAGCTGGGTGTTTTTTAATGGTACTACTTTCCTGAGAGGCCTGAACCAATCGACTATTTATTGGTTTATAATTTGGCTTTGAAGCAAATGCGTTTTGCGGATTTAATACGTTAGATTTTTGATAAGCTGGAAATCTAGAATCTGGAAATGGATTTTGATTGGTTTGAAATCTGGAATTTAGTTGAAATTTGTGGTGGCTTTCGATAGTTTTGCGAATAATTCGGAGAATATTGAGTCTTGAATGATGTCTTAGATTGATTTTGTGGTGTAAATTTATTTTGTGATTGACTAGTATTATTACTAATCGAGAATTTTTTTCCTTGAAAATAGCGCATGTCTAGTTTATCTTTTACAAACGTTAGTGCTGGCTCCAAAGAATTTGGTGCACGACTTCTTATGAAGCTGCCAAGAGGTTCAAATAAACCACTTATAAAAACTTTTAAGGCTAAACCTTTTGAAGTTTGCAATTTATAACCTTTGATTTCTTGAATTTCATTTTCTAAAGATATTTTTGAATTTAAGATGGCTAAAAGGGATCTAATTTTATTGAAAAAGTTGATAGGGGTTTCTTTTTGATTTTGTCTAAGTCTGGAAAGATCCAATTAAATGTTTAATTCGGAACGTGGGTCGCCGCAATTATTTATTAAAACTTGTATCAGTTCTAACCATGAAATGTACGCGTGTCCTGTCACAATTTCCAAGGCTGCACCTTTTAAACGGTTGCGAGAAGCAGATAAAGGTAATTTATTGATATAGGCATTGACATCTGGTTGCCAAAATTGAGTGAATATGTCCTCTACAGTGCGGATATATTCGCAAAGTTCGGCGGAATTGCTGTGAAATGTTGGAATTTCATTTAAAATGCTCATGTGAAAACCTAAAGGTATCCATTAAAGACTTTTGCTGGAGGAACAGCTTGGTTTAAGTTGTGATTTTCATTTGGCATTGTTGAATTTGATATTAAACGTGGAGGTCTTAAAGTTATTCTATTTTGAGTTAAGTTATTTCGAGTTGAGTTATTTCGAGTTAAGTTATTTTGAGTTGTAACTTGACTTGTTAAATCGTAAAACTGTTCAGATTCACTTTCAGATTCGCTTTCAGACGGTGACGTGTCTGTGTCAATAATTAACACTCTGATTTTAAAAATTTGTTTATGTTATTAACAATGTAACCTACTTAAAATTAAGGGTTCCTAATTGAATTCAGGGTTCCTACGCATGGATGCAACGTCGGTTGGCGATTGTTAAGTATACCTAACGTATACGCCAGAACCTCATCTCGTTTGCAACCACCGGAGCTTATAATTAAAAATGTAAAGCTATGTTAGTATATGTTTAAAATATTCGTTTAAATTCACTTGTAGCAAAATAATATGTGTAACTTTTCTTACTTATTCACTGTTGTTGATCTCGGTGGATCTAGTTGTCGATCTCGGTGGATCTAGTTGTCGATATCGGTGGATCTAGTTGTCTTCGATAGACGGAGTTGTTCCCAATGAACTGGATGTCTGCAATAGACGGGGTTGTTCCCAATGAACTGGATTGATCGCGATGATCGGCTCGAAAACTGCAACCAGCGGGCTCGACGCTTCGGCGATGCTTGTCCTATGGTGGGCTCGAGGATACAGGTGCGGTTGTAGATCTTCGGAGGCAGGAATCTTGCAATTAAGGGTTGAAACCCACGGTGCAAAATTGGTTTTAATGGTCGAAAACTCTTGAGACCGTTGCAAATATCCGAAAGACTGCGCCAGTTATATTTATTTAACGACGATTACTGTTTTTAAAAAGCATTTATTTGTACTTAAAACACTAACCACATTACAGACGTCGGAGCTCTGCTCCACACACTTGATACAGGACAGGCTAACCTGAGTGTCGAAACAGAACTGGATGCAAGAAGCATCTTAACAATAAGGAAAACTCTTATCTTAAAGAAATGCAAGCTAGTTTCCGTTCCCACAGGCGTTATCATAAAATTCTAGGAATAGTATGCAAATCTAGCAGAATCTAATCTTATCTCTAAACTAGTAAGCGTTTCTAGATACGTAACTAGCTTGTCATTGTTAAAGCTCTTTTATGCTAGAAAAACTGTCTTCTACCGTACAGGATTGCATACAGTGAACTACAAGCCTACGTCACACCCAAATCGTAATAATTTCTACTACCTCTACTGGAAACATAACCTCACCTTGGGTGGGGCATCAGATTATTGTATCCAATTGTTATTGCTAACAATGCCAGATTTATAATAAAATAGGCACATAGAACTGCTATTCGTAAAAGAACTTTTTTACAATGAATACTAAGTATGGCAGCTTTGCTTTATCAAAACTATTGAGTACGATTTGTGGGGATGCCTTTAGTTCTTTGACTTTCCCACTTTTTCGTTCTTTAAAATTTTAGCTGGTTTTATCCTGAATTTTTGACATAGTGTGCTTTTTAGATAAAGCCGAACAAAGAAGTCTTGGTAAATCATAGAACTTCCTATTAGGGTTGAAAGCTGAGTTAAGGCACAGAAACAAAAATAAACCTGCACCTGCCCCTTGAAGGGGCAAGCGATACTGTTGTAGGTTTGCATGTTCGCTGCACGTCAAAGTTGATTTTACTATAAAGATATCTGACAAATTTGGAACAAGTTGTTAGGGGCCACCTGTTGTCTAAGCCTTTCAATGGAACAAGACTTTTCCCTCGGCTACGGGAAAGAAACGGCATACTTGTTTTCTGAAATGTTTAGCGCTAACCTGAAATGATACATTAGTTAGTCGGAATAAATTCCATGTCGACAGCTAAACGCTGTAATTACCGACAATTCTAAAAGCTGCCTACGAAAGGGACGTCACACATCGTTACAACAAATAAATTAAAATACTTCTCGTGGAGTAATCCACGTCGATAAGTTTTGGTGGCTTTAAAGGCTTATAGAACTGTGACAAAAATGCCTTAAATAAACAGGAAATTACATTTTTGTCCGCTGAAAGCATATAGCTTCTTAATTACGTTACGATTCCTTAATACTCCGACCGTGAATGGTGGCGACATGGAAAATTTAAATGTTCGTAATTCAGATAACATGAACAAGTAACAACTGGTCTTGAATGCAGCGGGATAACTGATAAAGGCAACATCATGTTTACAGAGAGACACTGGCTCGGTACTCGTGACGTACTCAGTACGATGCAAGAAGTTTCACCATTAGTCAATATAAGGGATGACGAGAAAATGTCGAAATGGCAGCGCTATTATCCGTCGATTTGGCGATGGATAAATCTGAATCAACTTAACGATGCGAAACATCAGAGCCTTCAAAATTGTGTATTCTAAATCTTGGTCGACATTCCGAAAGAAGTCAAAATTCCATCTTGAAATAATCCAAAGTTCCAAAACTCCCGTACCTTCTTAGTTCGGAATAACTCAAATCTGAGAATTGGATTGCGCTATTTTAAATAATTTAAAGTTCCAAAACTTTCGTAGCTTCTTAGTTTGGAATAACGCAAATTTGCGAATCGGATTGCCCTTTTTTGAATAATACAAAGTACCAAAACTCCCGTAGCTTTTTAGGAAGAACGCAAATCTGAGAATCGAGTTGCGCTATTTTGAATAATTCAAAGCCTGGCTGTATTTCCACAGTCCGGCGACAACTAAACCTTTTTGGCCTACACGCGGTCCGAACTTTCCGGCAGGATATGCGGTTTTCCCAGGTCTAAGAGAGCTACGTACCTGTCTGCCCGTCCTGGAAGTTAACCTTGCCACGTGCGAACCGATAAATAACGGCACGGAAGAATTTGACCCCTGGCACGAGGCCTGTGGTTATCACCTTGGCTTATCAGAACTCGACACGGACGTACATTTGCACCTCGAACATATATATGGTAACGATATCAAACCCTCAGTTAGTTTTTGGTAATTAAAGCAAACCATAATTATTTAAGTTTGTTTACAATACCCTTAGCTGTCAATAATCTATTACTACTTTACAGGTCTACCAGCGTTAGTAACATTCCCTGTTGGTTCCAGCGACCACCTGAACCATAGATCCCGGACGAGCACGCAGGCAATTGAGGTTGCCTACCTTCCCACAGGCTGATCGAAGAGATTTATGTTAAATTAAAATTTACTTTCTACATATTTATGAGTTATCTATTTAGTTATTTTCCAACTGACACATAACTGTACATAGTCGAAGATAAATGCTATTTACGATAAAGTACCTTCTTTAAATCAGTCAAGGTATAAATATTAAACAGACCTGGCCCCTTTAGAGCTACTATTTTTAAGGGCAAAATTAGTGAATACTAATCTACTATAAATACACCAGGAAGAATTGCAGGATTATTTCTTGATCATTGGAGGAGTTTCGGCTCTGGAGTAGTCGACACATTGAGTTGTCGTGGTCTTCTGCCCAACCTGAGTTATGTTGCTCTTTTGCTTTGCATACTCCTGATAAAGCCTAATAAAAGTGGGCAAACCACCCATCCATATATATGTTTAATATGGAAGAAAAATATGTGACGAATTAGTTGAGGAGAAAACATCTGAATTAGTTGAGGAGAAAACATCTCGTAACAATAATTATACTCACAACAAACTACACCCATATTATGATAATACATATTTATGATGTGGAAACGTATCGACAATGATTTCAAAAATAAATTCGTATCATAGTGATCCGTACTTAATATAACAGCACTATTTGAGCAAAATTTTAAAGAATTAACTAAAAGACAACTATGGTAATAAAGTAAGTAGTTGGGCATTAACTTTCTTGATTTTTCATAAGCTTTTTATTTCGCAAAAGATGATGTTTAAGTAATCTATACTGAACTATAGCTGATTCATTTTAGCTGTGAGCTGAAATAATTATGCTTTAAACACAGGACTTAAATAGTTTAATTCCTTATTTACTGAACTGTTCTGAAACTTTTGCACTGTGCCGCCACTTTGTTCGAATAACATCGATGCAGCTTTAATTCTAATGCAGTTTTGGATTAAATCGTGAGCTTCAGGCCCGGCATCAGTTGTGTTGCTTGCGAGCTCGAGCAACACAGGAAACAATATGAGCAACACACCGGACCTCGGACGACAACAGACAAAATAAATAACTGACAACGCTCACTACTAGTTAAAAAACCAGGCCTCAGGTGTCTGACGTGACGGGTTTGTGATGTCGGGTAAAGTAGGTAGTTAATGCCCGCGACTTGAACATGCTTACAGATTATAACTCCGCGTTGGTTGCAGTTATCGATTACAGTTGAGCTTTTTGTAATAAACAGGTGGCTTAGTGCCTTTGTTAGTGTTTAGCGCTGTGCGTATAAGTTATTTACCACCAGTTTTGCACAAATAAACACTTAAATTACCGTCACAGGTTATTGCATTACCACCGTAATGGCGTGGTGCTAGGGTTTCAAAACACTTGCCGGTGAATAAAGTAGGTAAATATAGCGTGTTGTAATTGTATACCATATTTGTGCTGGTGTCTGTAGATAAATATTTTTGTTATGGGAATTTGTGGGTGCGGAGGCAATAATTTTACGAACGTCGAAAATAATTTACTAGGTCGCCATTTCGCCTAAAATAAGTAAAACATGACACCAATATTTTGTATTTATAGCTAGTGTATGATACTTAATTTTTAATACAATCTCAAACGCTGTGTTCATCTGTGAATTGACATGGGCTGCAAAATTTTTAAGTGGTAGTTAGGCCTGGCTATCACTCTCCAAACTTTCTTACCTTCAACAAGTTCCAACTCCCTTCAGCATAATAACCTGGTTTTATCAATTTACAAGTTACGTTTTCTGAGGTATTTTTTAAAAAGTGCAAAAAATTAAGAAGACTTGAGACAACAATAATTACAGAATTTCAACTGTGGGCCTTGTTGTGTCTACATAATGTGATGGTAAATTTAGTTTTATTTAATTATGTTTTATTCAATGAATTAGTTGGGCATTTTGAAAAATTATTTTCAATAGAGTCCTCTTGAGGGACTAAAGTCCCACTTTTAATCCCAAGGGATATTTCTGCAACAATATTTATAACCTAGAAACTGATTTCTACTTCCGGTCATGAAAAATGACCTTAGTATAGGTGTCGCAAATTCTCATTGTCTTTGGGAAAAGTATTCCCAGTAGGTGGTGTTGGGTTATATAAAACTAACCTGTCACAATGTAGGGTAAATAATTTTAAATTGGGTTACATTTTTTTACGTTTGAGAAATACACTTCTAGCTAAAAATACTTGTTAAACGTCAAATATTATAACCCAATTTAAAAGTACATACCTGATATTTTGTCAGGTCCTTCACACAACTAAACATCACCTACCGGGAATACTTTTCCCACGCACCATGTGAAATTGGGACACCTCTACCCTCTCCCAGTGCTAATAAATTGCTAAGGCACCAAGTATGTTTCGTCACCATCACTACTATCTTTATTTTGATAACTTAAAAAGCTGGTACTAAGATGTCATTAAATCCCACATGTGATTCTTCCCTCGACTTTGTCTCGGGAATAAACTTCATCCTGGGGATTAAACGTAAAAAATATATATAATACTAATTGGCATCTAAAATTGTGAATCCTTTTAATTAAATTCTTTTTAAGTTAATATACACTGGCATTAAATCTAAATTAAATATGTTGAGAGTATTCGACATGAACAAAAACTATTTTTCTACTTATCATTTTAGAATTTCTGCTATTTATTGTCTTTAGAAGTAAGAGCAACACACGAGAAAACATAAAGATGCCGGCCCTGGTGAGCTTGTCAGCACTAATGGTGTTGGCTTTCTCTCAATACCAATTGTTAAAAGATTGGAAAATTTGCATTTGCCGGAAATCTGTTTGAGTTGAGACAGACCTTCCCAAGATTCTCTGTGGTATACTAATATTATTCAAGATTTGATAAGTATTTTGTAACAATGCAGATTTAACAGTTTTTTATACAATCAGCATCTAAAGTGCTACTTTTTTGCACGCGTGAGGAAGTTTAAAGAATGAGCGGAAC
This sequence comes from Agriotes lineatus, assembly GCA_940337035.1. Lineage (NCBI taxonomy): Eukaryota > Metazoa > Arthropoda > Insecta > Coleoptera > Elateridae > Agriotes > Agriotes lineatus. Next base: position 19,226,984 of record OW679197.1, read on the forward strand.
ACGAACTCTAAATCTGACAAGTGCAAAAAAGCTTTGAATGCGAGTTTTATAGGTAAATATTTTCTTCGACTACCACATATTTATGCTAAAAGAGATTTAAAAAAAAGTCAAGGTCGTTTCAAATTGAAAACTCACTAAAAATCATATTAGGTGTTTTTTTGTTGTTTTAAAAATGGGAGGCAAATATAATAAATAATTTTGAGAGAAGTCTCCAGTAAAATGGCAGAAGTGTGCAATATATTTTTCTGCTTGGTATGCAATAACAACTACTTTTGACATATGGAATAATAGCCTGCTTTAGTAAACGGTAGTAGAAAAAAATATTTTATCGCATGTCATTTTGTAATGTACTACATTTCTACATTCAAGATCGTTAAGAAATGTGGTACTTTTCTCATTAGCAACACCTTTCTGCATAGCAACCAACACCTTTCTGAATAGCAACAGCGATTTGTTTTACGTTTGGCAATACTGAAGTGTATTATTGGTGGCACTGTAAGTCTGTGTCAAATTCGAAGTTAGCAGGTTAGGTTTTGCGTCAGTTTTGACACCGATTGACGCAAAATCTAACCTGACAATCTCGAATTGGACATAGACTTACAGTGTCACCAACAACATACTTCATTACGGCCAAACGCATAACATCAACTGGAGCTTATTACCCCTATTTTCTATACTAAGCTAATACAATCCCACAACTAACAATTAATGAATACAATACGACACAATGTCCCTCTGTACTAATACCTGCTCAGGAATCTCTGCAACCAAAAAGGGGTAATATGGGAGTTTACGCTCGCGGCCTCTCAGCCGAAGATGGGAGTGAGTTCCGAAGGACGAATTACCTGTAATTTCAGGATCCGGAATGGGCGCCACGCCGTTGTCTAGCTTCAGTTTAATTACTCCCAGTTGAAACGAGTAACGGCGAACCTAAATTGCTTATACAAGGAAGCAGAGACTCGACGTAGTAGCAAATAAAAGTCAGAGTACATTAATACACATATAATGACCAACACAGTACCAAAATTTACGACACAGCCTGTACATATGGGTAGATGGTATGCGAACCAGCTAATTAGAACATTCTAGTATACGATCCATAAAAGAAAATGAGCATAAAGCCCTAGTTAGCATTAAGTACATTTTAAATGACAATTCAAATTGTTGACCTTAATCAGGACCCCACTTTAATTAATATAATTAAAATTCAATAAAATGAGTGATCATGTAAATTTAAATCAGAAACTAATGGTCCTTAAACGCTGCTTCTGCACACGTCATGAAACAGGGAGCCCAAAGCATTCGTGGCTCTATCTTTAACGCGATCTACACCTGGTATTTGTACCGTTAGACAGATCTGTGTATTTGTACTTCCAGAAGCCAACTTGGCTAATCAATTGAGCCGGTCGTGTGTATTACGACGTTCAAGTTACTGTAACACCATAAATGAGTATTTAAATGTTCAATTATTAATTACCAAAATCAAATGATAAGGAGAGATCCTTTTCATAAAGCCAAACACAATTTTTGACAGAAAATGTGAACTCTAAATGTTTATTTATTAAGCTAATCCCTACGGTTTAACTGTACGACATGGTCGTAGCAAATAACTACATATTACTACCAAAATGATTAATTGAAATGCAACGAGTTACAGACGGTTGCGCTGGTCGCTTTTAATTTAAGGTAATTAAATGACAGGGCAATTCCCAAATAAATTCACACAATGCATTAACAACAATAATTCCAAACAATGCATTAAACAAATAATTCCAGAAAATGCATTGAACAAATAAATCCTAACAATGCATTAACATAACAAATCAGCTGCTTGCTGAACTCGGCAGCAAATTAAATTAAATCATTGCTGACAATTAACAACAGATTCCACAACATTATGGGCGGTTTTCAAACCTCAACGAAGTACATTAGGGCGGTGTTCTACAGGTGAAAGGTCCTCATGGCCCCAAACCTCAACGAAGTAGAGACTTCTTTCCACAGTAGATTAGGACGATGTTCTACAGGTGAAAGGTCCGCAAGGCCCCAAATTTGGCACGAAGGGTTCTAACTTGAAATCCACTGCAGCATCAGGACAGGCGAGTCGCCTCCTTCAGAGTGGTGCTTGCAAGGAAATTCGAGTCGGCAATACGACGCCGCCCAAGATAAAAGTCCCCTATACAAGAAGCTTCGTTTTAGGAATTTCCACTTAACGAATTATGCTACATACCCAGGAAAAACGCATCCAGGGAGACTTCTGACACAAAGGAGCACTACGTTACATAGATCAATAAACAACGAGCGGCTGGACACCCACCATCGCACGAAACGAGCGTTTTACAATACATCAAAATGGACGCCTAACGGCAAAAAGACACATCGCACGCAGTCCATTCGCTTGTTTTCCAAAAAATATATAAAAATGAGCGTGCCTTCCAACACGACCAATGGGAGAATTTATCACGTCAATATCGACCAATAAAGCGATCGAATCCAAAGATCGTTGCCAGCGCGGCAGATGAATGCGCCCCCTAATGGTCAAGATATCGACTTAAAAATTGCACACTACAAATGCGGGTAAAAAGCTAAGCTAAACGCACGTTAAGTTGCCTAATTCCAGACGCGAATAAGCTGCTAAAATTGGAATGTAACAAGCTGCTTATTGTGCTTTAGCACATAGGAACGAGTTATGCTCAACTTTGTTATGTTTTGACATTTAGTGTCACTTGTATGTAAAAATTTAATATTTTACATTACACCTCTTTTGCCATTCGGTGTCGACAACCATTCATGCCGCTCGGAAAGCAATATACGAATATTTTGGAAAAAACTACGAAGTTGGATTTCATTTTCGGCCGTGAGCCGTTGAAAACGTGCACAAAAGAGCGGTAAGAAATACATCATCGTTGAGTCGGCCTTGGGGGAACGGATAAACTACTATTGCAGTATTTGCATTCCAGCGATATTTTCCTTGATCTAACGTATCCTTATTAATTAAAAATTTTCACCACCTTAACGTAGCCAACCTCCAGGTAAATAAATTCTATCTAACGAATCCCTGACGCAGTCTCCAGCCAAAGAGACGAAGCAATATCACATAACAATTTTAATTTAATCTCACGAAACATGGCAACTTTTGCAAATCTAACCAAAAGGAATGTTGATACTTTCGATTATTCCAAAGAAGAACAGGAACAATGCTGAAAGACTACATATACACCGTTGAAAAGATAATCGAACCCAAAAACATATAAGCGGCCTCAAGAATGTCATATGGGTATGCATGTGCTTTAAAAAAAAGTTGTATATGAACTAATCGAACAACATCAAAGAATTCAAGTAGGAGAAAAATTAGACGACTAATAGAACCCGCCAAGAAACTAATAGTGTCAAAGAGGCAAACTTCACCAACGCATTTTATAAAATCAAGATTTTCTGGAGATGAATATGCACACATAGTAAGTTTTCGTCGCTTTCTCTATGTAATAACTGATCCTAAAGTCTCTCTACCTGAATCGATTCTAATAAAATTTGAAGGCTACGAATATTACATTTCGTTGCAAATTGACAATATGAAATGCTATAGATGTCGTAAACCAGGCCACTTGTCTGCCAAGTGTACAAGTAACCTCATATATTTTCCCGCATTAAGCACTACCAGTAGCTAGAAACGACCATTATCAGTAATAACACCGGCAATTCAACAGATGAACCTGTAGACATACAGTCCGAAACTAGTATTAACTCTGAGTTAGCACCAGAAAGTGACAAAGCCAAGCCGGATTATAAAAAACACGAATTTCAAACACCGATGAAATCACAAAAATCTTATGTACACTACTCAAGAACCGAAAAAAACGAAAGTCGAATCTCCAACTTGGGACGAAATGCTACATCCTTTGAAAGATAAACTGCAAAAGTACCCCGATAACTATACCGATACCCGATTACGCAAGAAAAACCACATAACTATGAAGAAATAATTTTTTTACAAGAAATCCATAAATCTAAAAATCCCCTAGAAGTAGCTCGCAAATTTAGTAATAATAATCTAGAAACTTAATTGGAATTGTCAAAGATATACACAATTACTCCGAATTGGACACGGCATTGTGATTTCGAAGCAACCGCCTCCCCATTGTAAACATTGCACTGCTCCTCTGAACGTAAAACACACACAGTACTGTGTTGTGTATAATAAGGCACGTGTTAGCAGTGGGATTGCTCAAAACATCTGTATTGCACTAGTACATGATACCAACGAAATTTGCAAAGTTTATACATTTTACAGAATTATTTAAGAAACTCTAGCTGTTATCCATCTCACTCAATTGGTGCAAATAACCATGGCAGTTGAGGCACTTTAATTTCGACAATTAAAACAAAACGAGGTTTGTCATTATATTTGTCTGGATGTTTTTGGGAGCAGAGAAGGTATGTGTTTTATTACCGAACTGATAACTTGTTCCTCATAAATGCTAAAAGTTGTTTATTAAAAATAATGACAACGACCGCAAGAGCCTCGGAAATAATCTGACAGTGAATTAAGGAAGTAACGATTTTTAGATTTCAGATATATGAAATTTGGTTTTTATGTGCCGTGTTGTTTCCTTTGCAAAGGTAAATAGTCATCGTTGTTTTTATGTTTCACAAAGTTGAGCTCAGGTGCAGTTATACCAGTTTTAAGTTTTCTCAGCCAGGAGGTACATTTAACCGGTTCTACCGTTTGCATCCTCGATCTTTTGTTATAGTCTCAAAACCGATATACACCATAATAAGTCACAAAGGCGTTAGAATATTGGCGTAGGGGTGGGTGGGGAGGAGTGGGGATGGGTCGATGTTTTATTTTATTTGGGTTTTGAACATAAACTGCTTTTATTCTTTTTCTACTGATATATACTTTGCTATGTTTTATACCAATTTCTGAGATGAAAGTCTACTTTATCCAAATATTTTTTCACAAGTGCATTTTGGTTGAATCTACTCTTCACTTGGAAAGTTTAAACCAGGACGTGGGGTAGCTTTAACCGGTTTATTCTAAACAAAGACTATGCATTTTAATGAAAACTTTATTTAAAAAGAAAAGAGCATAGTATTATTACAAAGGCAGAAAAGTAAAATAAAAAATGGTTAACCTACGTTCCGACCTTTAAAATTAAATATAAGCTTGCTTAAAGAGGCTCTTGTAGCAGTTCTTGGAGTTTGCGTCTCGGTTACAAACTAACAATCTTCTCTCTATCAAGATTGGAAATATCAACCACATTTAGAAAATCTTTCAATAATTTTTACGCCTTAGCACTGTAATATCATAATCAGTCTGAAGTTTTTGTTAAATTTCGACATAATACTCATCCTCCTCGGGCTGAAAACGCATGGTTTACAAAATATTTACTCTGATATTTTTCTGGTCAGTTGACATTTCCTAGTCAGATAATATCACAAACGTTTCCCCGTTTCTTTTTCTTTTAGGTTTTAATTCTGGGTATCAGGTATGCATGTTGATATTATGCAGTACTGCAGCTTCTGTTTTGGGCATCTTGTTGTTAAAACGATCATTGAGAGCTTGTTTAAAGCTATTTGCGTATACAAACCTATCGGTTTCTCCAATATACAGCAGAAAATATAGCACGCAATCAGAAAAACTATAATTTAATAAAGAAAATAACTAAAACTACGCCTTAACAGGAAGAAAAGAGAAACAAATGGAAAAGTCGAATGGAAATAACTAGAAAGAGCAGACAGAAAACCGAATGCGAAGAAACGTAAATAAAAGAAGAAAGAACAGTTTGAAGATAGATGAAGTACATGACCTGATGGATCAACGACAAACAGAAATCTAAAAATACATAGAAAAATAGACAATAGACAAATAGGTGTCTTTTAACCTAGCGTTCGTATATTCTAATCTCAACCGGTGACGTTATTATGGATATAAATGCAATAAACATACCATGCATACGGCGACACAATATACCGTTTGGCAGTATGAAAAGCCTCCAACAGCACTATATACTTATACGAAATGTGTCCTAAATAACACACTACAAAAAGGAAACCACGCGTAAACCTTTGGTTGAAAACGAACGCAGATCCCGACTTCGTTTCAATTTAACGGCGACTAAGATGGTGAGTATTCAAGTAACGCCCAATTCAAAACCCTAGGTGTATCATTCACTTAATGGCAGGTACCATCTGAATTTTTATGGTCGACAACAGCCAGTCATAGATTTGCCTGCGTGGGTGCGAAAGAGGTTCGCTGCTTCTAATGGACGGTGAGGAACAGATGGAGAGTTGGTTGCTGTCTCAGGATGGCAATAGCTACGCGAATCCGACGAAAGTCAAAGAAAAGATAACTCAAGAGATGTGCTCTTTAAACCCCTTTTGTTAATTCGACAATGTCAAAGTGCCAACTTATCCGAATACTATACAGTCAAGCACCCGAAGCTTTCCACTGCACAGGAAAAGAGCTTGCTTGGTGGACCACCAAACTTTCGATTGGCTCAAGGCGGGCAGCTTTAGGGCGCCTGTATTAAATGATCGCTATATGAGTCTCAAAATGGTTCGATTATCGTGAGACCAGAAATCTCAAAACATTTGCGCTGCATTATAACACCTAGAAGATGACGTTTTTGTTGCAATTTTCTTCGTTTAATGACAATATTTATTTTTCTGTTTACATCTTCTTTATATTTGCCATGTCACCTACTATATTTCTCCAAGAAGTCTTGGAAATTATGCTGTAGATCCCATACCTCTGTAACGAAAACTTCCGTGGCAAAATTTTGGCAAACAAATAATTTTAATTATTTCAAATTTGCATGTCGCCATCTCGTTATATTTTAGCTCGGTATTTTAATGCACGTTTTTAGTGGGAGTGTCGCGGTGCGCGGTTCTGCGCCGCACGTCTTCAGCGCAGCCGTATTCCCCACTATTTGAATCCCTAGCCTGAATTTGAGATAACACAATCTCCAAAACCGTATAAAAGCACGCCATTCGGGCAGAATGAACACACACCGAGCTCCGTGGCTTATTGTGTAGCACGTCCACTTAGCATTCGGGAGGTCGTGGGTTCGATTCCTGCGGCCGCCTACCTTGATTCAGGTTTTTAGTTGGTTTTCCTGAGTCAACAGAGTACCTTCTCTGAGGCGAATGCCGGGGCAGTATTTCTCCACCTTTTCTGACCTTTCTTCCAATTTCCACCCCTCCTTTCTCTCACCCATCCCTTGTTTCCCGTTCTTGGCTGAAGAGGGACGGAAGGTCCCTATAGCAGCCCGCCCCCAGTTGGGGGAATTGAAATAACCTTTACCTTTGTCCTTTTTTTTGCAGAATGAACAGCTCTTGGAGTCCGATTGCTTTAACAAATAACCTCTCCTAAACCCAAAGAACCTACTTGTGCACAAAGAGCCCGTACAAGTGCACAACCACCATTTTCCAAAACCCTGATTGAATTTGGCACCGGCTGTGACTAGTTTAATCTGCATTCTCTTCTCGTGAATGCTACGGCGCTGGTTCATTTGGACATTGACGCTGGTTCATGTGACGTGTCCATCTTCCCCGTAGTTTCTTCGGAACACCCTGTATGGTATAGCGAAAACCTTCGGGAAAGTTAAATATATGGGGCGTGGAACACTACATGCATTATCCGACTTCCTGATGGGGATCCGTATAAATCCATTATTTCGCTGTAAGGCACAAATGCATATCGCGGCCGCCGAAGCAAACAGCTCCGAAATCGCCAGTTTCGAAATTATAGTAGCACTAGCTTTTACCAGCGACTTCGTTCGCGCGAGGTTCGTTATTTGTGTATTAAATAATGACTAATTATTTTCTGTCATCCCATCCCATCCTATCCCCGTCCATGTCCCTTTTTCCGTCCCCGTCTCCGTACCGTCCCGTTCCGTCCCGTCCCGTCCCGTCCCGTCCCGCCTCGTCCCGTCCCGTCCTCTCCCCTTCCATCCCATTCCTTCCCTTTCCTTTCCGTATTATCCCGTTCCGCCCCGCCCCGCCCCGTTTCGACCCTTCCCGTCCCGTCCCGTCCCGCCCCTTTCCCTCCCGTCCAGTCCCGTCCCTTCCCGCCCCCCCCTTCCATCCCATCCCCTCCCCTTCCATCCCAACCTTTTCCTTCCCTTTCCGTCCCGTCCGTCCCGCCCCGCCCCGACCCGTCCCGCCCCGCCCCGACCCGTCCAGCCCCGCCCCGTTCCGCTTTGCCCCGTCCCTTCCCGTTCAGTCCCGTCCCGCTCAGTCCCGTCCCGTCCAGTCCGTCCCGTTCCGTCCAGTCTAGTCCCGTCCCGTCCCGTTTCTTCCCTTATGTCATGTTCACCGTCTTGGACTTAAAAATAAATGCCATTTTCGCAATCAACGTCCCAATAAACCTCAATAACGACACCCATATCGATTTTTAGGCTTACTTACCCCATTTCATCCCCTAAGGGGTTGATTTTCGGAAAATCACGAAATACGTGTTTGCTTATTTGTTTTTAGGAGTACTCCTACGAAGTTTCAAGTCGAAATGTCTATTTAATATTATTTCTCCATACAAAATTGGAACCCCCATTTTACCCCTTTAGGGGTTGAATTTCGAAATATCCTTCCTTATTCCTTGTATACATCATAAAGGGAACCTCTGTGCAAAATTTCAGCTTTCTAGGTCCAAGGGTTTGGGCTGGGCGTTGATGAGTCAGTCAGTCAGGACTTTTAGAAATATATATAAGATAATCCGGACAGAGGTAAACTCACCTTCGAGAACCACGAATACTGAAGCACTCCTATCACATAATAACGACCAATTACCCTCAATACAACACCACCATTATTGACACCGTTAATCTTTGTTTTGTTTCCAGAATTAAAAGGTTAGCCATATTGGAAACCTCTGCATCAGGCGAAATCCGACCAGCCACGCCATCTAGACGGCACGAATAAAACTCGACCTGTCGCCGGTGCCATAGGAGTTGCCGCCATTACTATGGTACTCGTATATGAATTAGAGATGTTGTTATATTTTATTAAAAACAACATTTGATTTTGTAGTATATGAGAAATAATAGATGTTTATTTTCGACTATTTCCTTTGCATGTGTCTACGTATCATGGCCCACGCATAGAACTATCCAAGGCCCAATGCAACTGGAGTATAAAAGGATAATTTTCACTGTTGTGTTATTTTTTTGATACGCCAGAGTAGAGACGTTACACCTCCAGGTTAATATGCAACAAGTCACAGGTGTCCGACGGACATGTAAGCGGCAGCTTGGATTCTAGAAAGTGATGTGTGTAATAGTTAAGCGCTAATTCGGATACTACCGTTTAAAGTGTTGCGGTCAGTTAAGTTAGGAATGGCGCTCTTTAAAAGCAACGTTTAGTATTTAAAGTAGATAAGTTATCGCCACGTAAATACTTCAACAATAGTCTGCAGCTTAATATTTTAACCAATATGTGAGCCCCTACGACGGTACATATTTTTAAGAACAAACGTTGGCCATGTATTACATTTTTGATTATGTATATTTAAAATCAATAGAGACAAGCTAAATTAACGTTTGTCTCTTTTATTGTGATTACATGGGACACTTTAATGGATTTTGTTGTTTGCGTGAAAAGTTGTAGCGGCCTGCAAAAGAACCACAACAAGCGGGTTAACCGTCACACATCGCTGTCAGTAAGGAGAAAGGCTGTTCCCCTTTTCAGACATCCAGGGGGTAGTTTCTAGAGATATTTTGAAAGTTTGTGGCGCCCTTTTCGTTTTAACATTATTAACTAATTTTTCAAGTCACCCCCCTACGTTTATCGCATCAAAGCACTCCCTACCGGACCAGTAATCTGGCAAAACATTCTTACAGGAACATCGTAACTCAGTTGGGTGAATCGCGCTTATGTGTTACCGATTAGTTTTATTAAGTCTATCTAATAATCAGTGTGACCTGCTTTATGTCGTAATTACCGTTTTACTTGTAACATCCGCCAACTGAAATCATTAACCTTTGTAACATAGAAGGAATACTTTTTCGTCACAAATTGCAACAGATAGAAAACCATAAAGAGAGAGATGTCACATATTTCCAAATACCTTTGACAAAATCCTGAAAATGCATATCCAAATTTATTTTTTGATAAGTAACCCGTTTTATAGTAGCCATTTAGTTTCCGGGAAAACCGAGTATGTTTAGATGCGACAGAATGGGCATGAGATTGTTCTGAAGTTGGAAAAATTTCTATGGCCAAGTTCATTGGCCACTCAAAAACTGTTGAGCGTATACTGTACCGGTAGCTTGTGTGCAAATTCCGTAAGTACGTGTTATCCAGACACGTCTACCTTAACAGAACATTACTTATCAAACAGAAAGCAAGTGATTCCTTTCATATGGGATTTCTCAGAGATCTGTATTAGGCCCCCTGCTATTCCTTATTTATATAAACGGCATTCTCAGGCAAATTCTTAGTTTGAAGTCATATTTGAAATTGACGGAACTACAGTATTGGGTCATGCCACCTCCAGACACACAATCTTTAGCTATGAAGACGATCTTTATCGGTTAGTCCTCTAATTGGGTTTTAACTAATGTAACGTTTTTGTCTCAATGGCATTTTAACGCTTTGCTGTATGTAAATTACGAAATTTCTTATTCATTTAAAAAGCAGATATCCAGTTATCAACAAGCTAAGTAAGTCAGAAACTGGCTAGACATTATACTTTCAAACTGACGTGGTACAGACATAGGAACCTAGCAACAATGAGCTTTTATGATTCACACGACGCGCTCATAAACTAATGGTTAAGTTTGACTTAACACTGAACAAATATTGCATTTGGGTAGCAGGAATAACTTAATGAAGGTAAGCAATTGTATGTTCTGCAGCTCGGATGCTCCTATAGAATAATAACTGCTCCACTGATAATTGATAGATTTCATTTCGAGACCCCACGTTGAGGCACTTCCGAATGCACAACGTAGAAACCACAGTAACAGCATCTAGCGATTGCACATTTTAAGTGATCTGCGCCAAGTTTAGGGCATAAAATCCACTCTTTGTGGCGCATCGCTCGCACGGGGAATTGAAACCGACGCAGAGACCGTCAATCTTGTTCAGTTCAAAATTGTACCTTATAAAATATCCCGATGTCAGCATAACGTCACCCCGATATCTTGAACAACACCATTTTCATGCCTGGGAACGCTCCATCGCGATATTTGTTTCTAATAGCACACGTTTCGGGCAATGAGCGTTTGCATTCGACTTCGGGATGCTTTATGTGGCTGTTTACGCCCGCGGCCCTGAGCGAATTTTGAGAGCCCGAGGATGATTTACGAAGAGAAAATGTGGGTCGTTGCGGCGGAACGTTTTTAATTTGGCGGCGAGGTTAAGACAACGGCGAAGACGACGTCTGGATGGCAAATGCCGATGTAATTCGACAAGCTCAGAATGAGAGATTCCGAGATCCGAATCGAATGTGGAATCGCCTATTTGGGAAACCCTACATCACATCGACTGGAATTGGATTAAAAAATGTCTTATTAAAACAATTTCATTATTAAATTATATATATATATATATATCTATTCAATTATTTCCTACCTACCTTTAATGAACGACATAACAGCAAATTATGAAATCACAAATTGGAAGAAAACGTCAAACCTTCTACTTCGTTGGATAATTCTAACAAGGGATGGCAAAATCGAATAAAAATAATTTTATAAAATTGCAATTGTAACAATGAAACGATTTAAGTCAGTTTTTCTACCTTCAATTTCTAGTCGTGCATTTCGTAATATATTGTCTTTGAAAAATCGATCTAAGTCATGAGCATTCCAAAACCTAAGAATAATATGCACGATTAGTAGGTCGAAAAAGTTGAATAATTCTGTAATATTATAATGGGATAACAACAAATGCAACAAATGGGTACGTACATAGAAAAGGTCAAAGTTAGGATTGAAAAGTTAGGCATACGTTTCTGATTCTGAAGAAAATATGCTGTAGGCCGGAGCTTGGCCTAAACCTGAAAATACGTAAATAGGCTAAGGCGTTAAGGATGGAGATAATGTTTGATAGTTGCTACTGTAAGTAGTTGTAGACGTTTATCCTCGGCAATGGTTCATTACCTTCTCCCAAAGTTGTAGAAAGACGAATACATTTTAGTTTTAATGCACTTAAGGATTTGTTGCATGCTCGAAAGACCAATCTGTGAGTCTTCCAAAACTTGGAGCCGGCTCGAAGGACCAAAATCACTGTATTAAGTGAATCAGAGACAGACAGGTTGAGTTATCTTGTAGGACCAGATTAGTGGGTTTGGTATGTACTGAAGGAATGGGAGTTTGGTAATTATACCCTATGTCTAAGTAGGGGTAGGTTGACCTTTGCGCGCATAAAATCCAAGCCACACGTGCCTTTTAGGGCATTTGTGCACTACGTCAACTCACAAATAAACATAGCTATGTTTAATGCTGTATTAATTTATTAAGAAACAAATTTTGTATTTATACAGTACGTTCAGCTCAATGTCAGGTCACCATTACCTAGTAACATAATTTGTATTAAAAATGCGACTTATTCAATAAAATACGGGTTGGTAAGCTAATACTGCAAATTTACAATTCAACAAGGTCTAGTAACATGAGATATGGCGAAAATAGATAGCAAAACAGCCATAAATGACGTATAAAGCTTAAGTGTTACATACTGCATGCTATAAATAAGGGAAATATGCTTTAAACTATTTTAAACAACACAATTAACAAACTGGAATCGTTGGAGGTGTAACGTCTCTACTCTGGCGTATCAAAAAAATAACACAACAGTGAAAATTATCCTTTTATACTCCAGTTGCATTGGGCCTTGGATAGTTCTATGCGTGGGCCATGATACGTAGACACATCCAAAGGAAATAGTCGAAAATAAACATCTATTATTTCTCATATACTACAAAATCAAATGTTGTTTTTAATAAAATATAACAACATCTCTAATTCATATACGAGTACCATAGTAATGGCGGCAACTCCTTGTTAAGTGATTTTGACGTCATTAAGCTATCCTTGTCATCAATTCCACGATTGGGTGTTATTAGTGCTTTTAAGCTGAAATTATTCTATTTAAAATTTCACTGGATTCGGCCCTGTACTAGCTTATATTCAAATTCATTTTAGCCAGCGTTTAGATGCTCGTGACCGTGAATTCCTTCTTTGAGTTCGTATTGCCGATAATGCGGGTTAACGCTTCGAGTTCCGCGTATTGCTTCTTGTTGTCCTTGCAATCTGATATTTAAGCTTATGGAATTTCTGTACGTGGCGTGGCAAGTGCGTGGGAACCGTTTTCTTTGTGCTTTAACCGGGACTTCCCCGGAATACTTTGGCAACCTTACATTTCGTTGTGCAATAAGTGAGACAGAAAATTCCATTTGTCACTGTTCAAGAGAGATGCATTATTCCGGCCCGGAGGGGTAATCATTGTTTCGCTTCTAAATTTCGAATTAATAAGTAACGAGCCTTCAAGCAAGAGAGTGGTGTAAAAATCGTCCCCCCGTCGCTCGCGTCTTTCGCGGGCGGCGGCGGTTTTAGTCCCGAATTTCGTTTTCATTAAGAACATTTGTGAGTGCCCTGTGGCCAGTGATTGTTAAGATTCTAGTGGCAAGTGCGGGCGTTACTTGACGTAAACCTTGGTTCCAAGCGCCCGTTATCGTGTCCTTTGCCCCTTTGGATTTTGGGGAGGACAGTTTGCCTTAGTGCAAATCCAAATAAGGCGTTTGTATATCGTGCCGAAGTAATTCCTCGTACTGGGGATTGTGCCGTTGCAAATTTAGTTACGTCCTTTCTACATCGCCAATGGCCACCGCCGTTAGTTGCTGTTCTCATGTGGTGAGGGTGCAATAGCCCTTCGACTCCTTCGCTCAACCCCTTTGGGCAACCTTGTTCTACGTTCGCTGCGGGACATAACCCTGGTCTTTGTGGACGCCGTCTTCTGCAGTCCTCGACCTTCTGCAGTCACCGCTTGGCTTTTGGCAAAGCCCTTCAACAACCCTTTGGGGAGCTGTATTGCTGCAAGCTGCCACTAAGCCTCTCCAGAATCCGGTCCAGCCATCGGTCATCGTCAACGCAGTAGGTGTTCTAGCTATAAAAGGTAGGATCTACCAATGTATTTTTGTCTTGCTTCCTGATTTAATGTGTCCCGAAAGTGCTACCGAATTGTATGTTTATTGTGCCTCGCATGCTGTAGGACTTTGCGCCTGCGAATTTAATTTCGTCAAATAACTTGTGTATTGTACTTCGTCATTAAGTTAACTTTTGCTTGGGAACCCCGACAATTTTCAGTTAGGGTGTATGTTACCTTCTTATGGCCAACTTGTGGCCCTGTGTGTGTCGATTTTCATTCATTAAACAATAATATAGTCATACTTAGTTTGTTTAATTGACTTAAACCTGCAATCTGTGGATCTTCAATCCTAATGTGGCAAAAAGCCAAGTGTAATCAAATGTGAAGCTAGAACACGTGCTTTTATTGGAAAAGCCATACAGTTTTTGGCTTGAGTAAATTCTTTTGAACTCCTTTAGGGAGGTGGTCATAAGGTAAGTCATTAAGGCCACCTGGTGCTTACCGCCCGACTTGGAGGGAACTTAGTGGACGACGCTTCGCAGCGTGCAGCTAACCCAGCGCATCTTCAGTAGAGCCCTGTGATACTTCTCGTTTTGGGTCACGAGGGCTGTTAATTTATCAAAACGAGTGGCGTCCTTAGGCAATTTTTTTTAAGCAATCGTTAGGGTAAGTGCCGTCGGTTTTTCTTTGTACTCTCGAACCACGCCTTCCCGTCTGAGCTAAGTGCAGGTAACCGGAGCAACAAAATCTGCTCCAGCACATTAAAATCTGTGTCCTTTTTAGTAAAGCCGGCGAACCCTATAGTTTGTACCCGATTTTTGACAGTGCTCTTGATCAATGTCGATCTGAGCATTTAATACCGTAACATCCTATGGCACTCGTATATGAATTAGAGATGTTATATTTTATTAAAAACAACATTTGATTTTGTAGTATATGAGAAATAATAGATGTTTATTTTCGACTATTTCCTTTGGATGTGTCTACGTATCATGGCCCACGCATAGAACTATCCAAGGCCCAATGCAACTGGAGTATAAAAGGATAATTTTCACTGTTGTGTTATTTTTTTGATACGCCAGAGTAGAGACGTTACACTTCCAACGATTCCAGTTTGTTAATTGTGTTGTTTAAAATAGTTTAAAGCATATTTTCCCTTATTTATAGCATGCAGTATGTAACACTTAAGCTTTATAAGTCATTTATGGCTGTTTTGCTATCTATTTTCGCCATATCTCATGTTACTAGACCTTGTTGAATTGTAAATTTGCAGTATTAGCTTACCAACCCGTATTTTATTGAATAAGCCGCATTTTTAATACAAATTATGTTACTAGGTAATGGTGACCTGACATTGAGCTGAACGTACTGTATAAAGACAAAATTTGTTTCTTAATAAATTAATACAGCATTAAACATAGCTATGTTTATTTGTGAGTTGACGTAGTGCACAAATGCCCTAAAAGGCACGTGTGGCTTGGATTTTATGCGCGCAAAGGTCAACCTACCCCTACTTAGACATAGGGGTATAATTACCAAACTCCCATTCCTTCAGTACATACCAAACCCACTAATCTGGTCCTACAAGATAACTCAACCTGTCTGTCTCTGATTCACTTAATACAGTGATTTTGGTCCTTCGAGCCGGCTCCAAGTTTTGGAAGACTCACAGATTGGTCTTTCGAGCATGCAACAAATCCTTAAGTGCATTAAAACTAAAATGTATTCGTCTTTCTACAACTTTGGGAGAAGGTAATGAACCATTGCCGAGGATAAACGTCTACAACTACTTACAGTAGCAACTATCAAACATTATCTCCATCCTTAACGCCTTAGCCTATTTACGTATTTTCAGGTTTAGGCCAAGCTCCGGCCTACAGCATATTTTCTTCAGAATCAGAAACGTATGCCTAACTTTTCAATCCTAACTTTGACCTTTTCTATGTACGTACCCATTTGTTGCATTTGTTGTTATCCCATTATAATATTACAGAATTATTCAACTTTTTCGACCTACTAATCGTGCATATTATTCTTAGGTTTTGGAATGCTCATGACTTAGATCGATTTTTCA
The DNA here is from genome assembly GCA_940337035.1 of Agriotes lineatus. Classification (NCBI taxonomy): domain Eukaryota; kingdom Metazoa; phylum Arthropoda; class Insecta; order Coleoptera; family Elateridae; genus Agriotes; species Agriotes lineatus. The sequence goes on from OW679197.1 coordinate 19,243,146, forward strand.
AAGACAATATATTACGAAATGCACGACTAGAAATTGAAGGTAGAAAAACTGACTTAAATCGTTTCATTGTTACAATTGCAATTTTATAAAATTATTTTTATTCGATTTTGCCATCCCTTGTTAAAATTATCCAACGAAGTAGAAGGTTTGACGTTTTCTTCCAATTTGTGATTTCATAATTTGCTGTTATGTCGTTCATTAAAGGTAGGTAGGAAATAATTGAATAGATATATATATATATATATATAATTTAATAATGAAATTGTTTTAATAAGACATTTTTTAATCCAATTCCAGTCGATGTGATGTAGGGTTTCCCAAATAGGCGATTCCACATTCGATTCGGATCTCGGAATCTCTCATTCTGAGCTTGTCGAATTACATCGGCATTTGCCATCCAGACGTCGTCTTCGCCGTTGTCTTAACCTCGCCGCCAAATTAAAAACGTTCCGCCGCAACGACCCACATTTTCTCTTCGTAAATCATCCTCGGGCTCTCAAAATTCGCTCAGGGCCGCGGGCGTAAACAGCTACATAAAGCATCCCGAAGTCGAATGCAAACGCTCATTGCCCGAAACGTGTGCTATTAGAAACAAATATCGCGATGGAGCGTTCCCAGGCATGAAAATGGTGTTGTTCAAGATATCGGGGTGACGTTATGCTGACATCGGGATATTTTATAAGGTACAATTTTGAACTGAACAAGATTGACGGTCTCTGCGTCGGTTTCAATTCCCCGTGCGAGCGATGCGCCACAAAGAGTGGATTTTATGCCCTAAACTTGGCGCAGATCACTTAAAATGTGCAATCGCTAGATGCTGTTACTGTGGTTTCTACGTTGTGCATTCGGAAGTGCCTCAACGTGGGGTCTCGAAATGAAATCTATCAATTATCAGTGGAGCAGTTATTATTCTATAGGAGCATCCGAGCTGCAGAACATACAATTGCTTACCTTCATTAAGTTATTCCTGCTACCCAAATGCAATATTTGTTCAGTGTTAAGTCAAACTTAACCATTAGTTTATGAGCGCGTCGTGTGAATCATAAAAGCTCATTGTTGCTAGGTTCCTATGTCTGTACCACGTCAGTTTGAAAGTATAATGTCTAGCCAGTTTCTGACTTACTTAGCTTGTTGATAACTGGATATCTGCTTTTTAAATGAATAAGAAATTTCGTAATTTACATACAGCAAAGCGTTAAAATGCCATTGAGACAAAAACGTTACATTAGTTAAAACCCAATTAGAGGACTAACCGATAAAGATCGTCTTCATAGCTAAAGATTGTGTGTCTGGAGGTGGCATGACCCAATACTGTAGTTCCGTCAATTTCAAATATGACTTCAAACTAAGAATTTGCCTGAGAATGCCGTTTATATAAATAAGGAATAGCAGGGGGCCTAATACAGATCTCTGAGAAATCCCATATGAAAGGAATCACTTGCTTTCTGTTTGATAAGTAATGTTCTGTTAAGGTAGACGTGTCTGGATAACACGTACTTACGGAATTTGCACACAAGCTACCGGTACAGTATACGCTCAACAGTTTTTGAGTGGCCAATGAACTTGGCCATAGAAATTTTTCCAACTTCAGAACAATCTCATGCCCATTCTGTCGCATCTAAACATACTCGGTTTTCCCGGAAACTAAATGGCTACTATAAAACGGGTTACTTATCAAAAAATAAATTTGGATATGCATTTTCAGGATTTTGTCAAAGGTATTTGGAAATATGTGACATCTCTCTCTTTATGGTTTTCTATCTGTTGCAATTTGTGACGAAAAAGTATTCCTTCTATGTTACAAAGGTTAATGATTTCAGTTGGCGGATGTTACAAGTAAAACGGTAATTACGACATAAAGCAGGTCACACTGATTATTAGATAGACTTAATAAAACTAATCGGTAACACATAAGCGCGATTCACCCAACTGAGTTACGATGTTCCTGTAAGAATGTTTTGCCAGATTACTGGTCCGGTAGGGAGTGCTTTGATGCGATAAACGTAGGGGGGTGACTTGAAAAATTAGTTAATAATGTTAAAACGAAAAGGGCGCCACAAACTTTCAAAATATCTCTAGAAACTACCCCCTGGATGTCTGAAAAGGGGAACAGCCTTTCTCCTTACTGACAGCGATGTGTGACGGTTAACCCGCTTGTTGTGGTTCTTTTGCAGGCCGCTACAACTTTTCACGCAAACAACAAAATCCATTAAAGTGTCCCATGTAATCACAATAAAAGAGACAAACGTTAATTTAGCTTGTCTCTATTGATTTTAAATATACATAATCAAAAATGTAATACATGGCCAACGTTTGTTCTTAAAAATATGTACCGTCGTAGGGGCTCACATATTGGTTAAAATATTAAGCTGCAGACTATTGTTGCAGTATTTACGTGGCGATAACTTATCTACTTTAAATACTAAACGTTGCTTTTAAAGAGCGCCATTCCTAACTTAACTGACCGCAACACTTTAAACGGTAGTATCCGAATTAGCGCTTAACTATTACACACATCACTTTCTAGAATCCAAGCTGCCGCTTACATGTCCGTCGGACACCTGTGACTTGTTGCATATTAACCTGCCTCCGGAACCCATTGACAGCTTGCAGGGCAACTCGGTAGAAATCGATAGTAGATAACGCACTGCCTCTAATGAACTTCGAGCACCATAGAATTTCAAGTTTAATCCGCTTAAAGTGACTTGAAGACACTGTATTCCAGTATGACAACTCACGGCCACTCTAGTGCTCAACGCAGACCCTTAGCATGGATAGCAGCACCTATGCGAGAATTAAAGAGTCAATTAACTTTTGGCTAAAAGTACTTCCTCTAACTAACCTAACAAGCTTGCATCCAGAAGGCCAAAGCAAGTAGCAGAATATAGATTAGTATGCTGCCCCGGACGCAGAAATCAGAAGTTCAGGGAGGCAAAACCTCAAACACGTGACAACTGCTATATATCTCTTCAATAACTAATTCTGACTGACTCGCTGTCCGATTTCGATTTCGCGAGAAAAGAGTAGAAAACATCAGATGATCGTATTGCCATTGGTGCTTTTTTAAAGAACTTCTTAAACAGCATTACGGGATTTATGCGTCTCCAACACGGGTTTTTGCAAACTTACCGAAACTGCCAATTCTTCTTTCCCAGCCCTGAAAGCTGACTCAACGGTTTCACATGTGCTTGCCGGTTGCCCTAGTATAAATTTACGGAAACGTAAATGATCCTGTTAATAAATTTTCTTCGACGCCATATTTAAATAGACAACCGTTATAGGTTTTCAATTTAATTCTCTATAACTCATTTGCAATTCGGAATAGAATTACACGAATGCTTGGAGTCGGATAAGCATTTCATAATTGTTACGATTGAAACGTTCTCTTAACGCTTGATATCAACTCAACTTTACTGCCGATATTCGGTGTGCCGGTGTCGAAATTCGTGAGGTTTTGTTGGTGGTTCTCGGAATTTGCAAGCTAATGGCGTACCGGTTTTTTATTTTCATTTCTGGAGCGAAGCAAGCAGCTTTCACGGCCTTTCGCGTTTTATAACCCGATGGGGGAGTTAGTCCGCATTTGATTCTTTGTGTGTCCCAAGCCGTTAGGCGAAGTTTTGGTGTAGAAGCGAAATTTGAACATTAAGGTCTGCGCCAAGTGGCGGAGTTAGTTGCAAACGAAGGTCTGTTGATATTTCCGTGCACATGGCCCATATGCTTGAGTGAGTTATTTTGAAGCTGTTTTTGTCCGCTCTTGCATGAAGCACATTTCACTTATTTAAGTGTTTTCTATGCACCTACCACCGGCTACAATTAGCTAAACATCTGCACCTATCAGCCGTCATTTTAGGGACCTGTAGTTCAGTTTTTGAGGCCCTTATCACGTTTTCTGCATTTTGATCAGCTCAACTTGGGTCCTGTCGAGTCCCCTCTCACCCATTTGAGCTTCTGTGCGATTCCCGATTATACGTAATCACGAATAATGGACCTTTTCGCCAAAAATGACGTTGTCCCACATATATGCAGGCGTCCCTATGTGCAGGAGAGCTAAGTGCTTAACGATACAGGTCACCGATATATGAACCTTTACATGTAGGCTGCTGTGCTAATCTTGTGATAATTCTTGGCTGTCTATTGTGAACGTTTTTAGACCACTTTAGATCCCCAGTTTTTATTTACTCAATGATGTTTTGTTTAAACACTATCATCCAACCATCAGTTGTTCTATAGTTCGTCGAATCAATGTAAGTTTAATTGTAATGCAGACACCTAATTGTTATTTGTCTAAATTAAGTCTGATAATTTATGCTGATAAAATCTTGTAGCATAAGTGGTATTTGACGTGCACCCTATATAGCAAACATTATTTATAGGTACCACCATACCACCAATTGAACATATTACACTATTACCTTTTTCGTAGATTATATTTCGTGTCTACAACATGGCTTTATGTGCTCTTTCTCGCAGGGTTATTTGGCATCTGAATACGCTATTTGAGTCTATGACTTCTCGATACTATAGGGTAGTGATGGGCTTATTCGAATGAAAAATAACCGGTTATCCGGTTATTGAAATAGCCTATGTAACTCGGTTTTCGTTCCAAGTATTTGAATGAAAAATAACCTCATGCTGATACGTACTACGCTTTGAATATAAAACCTCTATTCAAAGGTACTACGTGCCATATCTCAGCGACCTACGCAGTGCTCAAAATTCTGTAAATATAAATACGTCATAACTCATAAACAAAGCAGGTTGTATTGAAAACACCATTTGGTTATCGCGTAACTACCTCCTATCATAAACAATATCAAATTCTGGGGACCTGAAACCTGAATGTCTGAAAACTGCAAACGCATCAAGCTATAAAACAATTTTTTATTTGCTTACATCTCTAAAGGTTTAAAACAAGAGGCGGCGCCTTTAACCCGCCCGATCGATAAAGATAAACGTTTTACCACTTTTTATTGCGATTAGCAAGCAGTCCGGCATATTTCTTTCTTTCTACACTTCTTAATAAATACCTCTTAATTTCCAATACATAACACATAATGTACGGTCGGCGCCTTAGAAATCGGGCACTACACACTATTATGATATATTTTGCATGTATTTTTTAAGTGTATAAACTGGGTTTTTACAGTTATTATGGTTTTAATTGTTACGTCAGATTGTTTATTGTTTGTCAATTATGAAATGCCATCTCACATTAATGAAGTAACCGGAGCAAGAATACTCCAAAGACTAGACGAACATATTACGTGTCCCGATTTCTAAGGCGCCGACCGTACATATTATGTTTTGGTTGCTCTGCTATCTGCAAGTTACGATGTCGATGCAGATGACGGTGAACCGATGTCGATGCAGATGACGGTGAACCGATGTCGATGCAGATGACGGTGAACCGGCAAACCGGCTGACTTAATCGAAACGAATCTAGAGCCAAAATGTATTCGAATGATTCTTCAAATAATCATTCGGTTATTAATATGATTCGAATGCAAACAATTCGGTTATGAAAATTGTCCGGTTATGCCCATCACTACTATAGGGGCACAATAGTCGTGAGTAAAATTTATTCGCGCCCTTAATCATTATAAATATACTGAGTCTTGCCTTCGGAACCCAGCCGTCTTCACTGAGTTAGTTGACCGGCTATTCTGCCCTCGTAGTGCCGCAGTTGCGAGAATTAGTCACTTTATTCTTTTGGCATTTTGGTCGAAATTCTATAGTATGATAAAAAAACATTTTCATCTAGTATGGCCATGGAATAGTTCCTAATTTATGAATGTAACTATAACTCATTTAAAAACAAATGTCAAGTTTGACATTTAATTCTAGAGGTAGTTACATTCACAAATCAGGAACTATTCCATGGCCATACTATATGAAAATAATTTTTGATCATACTTTGAAGATGTCTCTAAAGATTCTCCATCAGGTTGTAACTTCAACTTTAAATTTAAATTAAAAGTAAATGGTGTCCTCAGTTGTGCTACTGAAAAAAGCATTGTGCTGAGTTGCTATAGAGTTATTCAGAATCCATCTCAGATTGGAGCATTAAAAGTGTGCTCAAATCATACTCCTTTGTGCTGCTAATTAGAAAATCTGAGCTGCTTCCATAGAGCATGGCTTGAATTAAGAGCGTGCCGATCTGTGGATCATTACATACAGTTCTCTTGTGTCTAACGATTTGCTCAGTTTATGATTATTTGTGCTGATAGAAAATAGTATATTGTTTTATAAGAAGCTAATGAGTCACTTTTCGCGACGGATCTGTAGACTTTTCTCGACGAATGAAGTGAGTCGGAAAACTACAGATTAGTCGTGAAAAGTGATTTAGCTCTGAATTTGCTACTTTTACTCCAAACGTGGAAATAGCTACCTTCAATTAAACATTATAATTATCTTAGCCACGGTATTCGTCATCTACCGACGCGACGCCCCGTCGACCCTCTATCTTCCCTTTCATAATGAGCTGTAGGAGACGGTATTTTCCTCGCGAAGTATATGTCCAAAATAAGCAATTCTGCAGCATTTTATTGTTGATATTAACTGACTCGAGGACCTTGCTTGTTTAAAAACTTCTTCATTTGTCGGAAAATCGGTCCATGCTACCCGCAGAACTCTACGGTGAATTCATATTTCAAACGCCTCCAGTCTATTCAAGCTGCTCAACTTTAAGGTCCAGCACTCTGCTCCATATAAGGGAACTGACCAGATGTCGCATTTCACGATACGCTGTCTGAGCTTCAGGTTCAAGCTGTTCTGGTTACCTCAATTCTACACTTTATATCTAATTCGCGGTCCAGGTTTTCTGTGATGATGCCTAAGTTGTTGAATTGACTGACGCGTTCAATCCGAGCTCTGTTGAGTGTTAGATGTACATCCCTATGGTGTTCGCTCCTAAATACCATAAACTTAGTCTTGCTGATATTAATGAGTCCGATTTCTACTTCAGTTATACAAGTTTTATTATTCAACTGTCGACGATCATCCATGCTATCGCACAAAACGAGTATATCATGGGCATATTCGATTATAGAAGAACACCATTAATTTTATTGCCCAAATCAGTGTCCTGTAGGGCTTTTTGGATGATTTGTCCAAATATAGATTGAATAAAAGTGAAAGTGAAAGAAAGTATGCAGACTTTTCGGACCCATCTTTGAATATTGTTATACGATGTTCTCAAACCTCCTACTCGAACTTCGGTTATTTGGCCCCAGTACAGATTTGTAGTTATGCGGATGTTTCTGTCATTTATCTGAAATTAATGAACCATAGTCATTAGTTTGGAATTACGTACTCTGTCGAATGCCTTTTCATAATCTACGAAACAAGTACATATGTCTTTACTTTGGTCACGACATTTCTGTAGAAGAGCGTTGGTTTCCAAGATGACCTACCGTGTTTCGAAAGCATTTCTGAACTCCAACTGTGTATCATCGAGATCGAATTCACATTTCACTCGTATTCTATAATGGATTATTTGAAGAACTGTTTTCAATACATTGCTTATCAAACTTATTAAACGACGGTCACTGGGGCGAGTTTTTTTTTAATTGTAATAACTGTTGACTTCAACCAGTCTCCTGAAGTGACATCGGTGTTATATATTAGGTTGAATAAATTTATAATTTGCTCAATGCCTTCTTTGTCTATTAACTTCAGGACTTCTACTGAGATCTCGTTGGGCTTGGAACCTTGTTATTACGTGATATCGACAATGCATGTATACCTTTTTCTTTAAGAATTTCGGGGTCTTTCGAACAGTCGTCGTTCTTTTCCAAAGGCATGTTACCGTCCCTCTCACCGTAAATAGTAGAGAAGCAAAGGTAGCTGACTTCTCAACCGGAGCTGGTTGAGGGATAAATAAAAAACCAAAATCTTAAGCTGGGAAAAAAGTATGGGCGCCAAGTAGCAAGTAACCCAAAGCACGTTGCTAATCAAATAAACGTACAGTTCCAACGGTGCTATTAATGAATCTCTGAAAAAAAAGAGAACGGCAAGGGCACAAGTAAAATTCGCAGGCATAGATAACGAATTAGTATAATGTATACATAAAGATGCTCGGTATAAAATACACAAAAATAAACAGACACTGCAAACCAGATCAAAATGTCACAATAAGTACCACAGTAGCATGTAATATCCCTTATAAAAGTCAATAATCAAATTATGAAGGATTATCATAAATATTGAGAAAATAAATACAGGTTGACTGTTTAACTAGCAATTTTCATTACCGGGAGATTCTCAGTAAATGTGAATGGCTGCGACATCGTTATCAAAGGTTAATTTTGGGTTACGCCTTCAATTCGCCCCCAAATCCTCAAATCAACAACAACAACAATCAGTTGTTATTAATAATTATCGGAAAGGTCCTACAGACACCAAGACTTTCGTTCAAAGCTGGACGTTATATATACCTACGTAGGGAAATTAATTTCAGTTGTATTCAACCGTGATATTCGGTCACTAACATGAAGTGAAAGTCCAAAACTAAATGACAAGGTTTATGCAGAATCGCTTTATAAAGGCCAATATTACAAGTAATATTAACTTGGATGGTACGTGAGACACATCCGCAATCGAAAATTTAATATTTGACCATTTACAATTAAACAGATTTAATTAACTGGAAAATCTGTCGTCTATAGGTAAGTACTACGTTATGCTATTATTTATCTAATCATGAAAAGAATCTGATATTTGTCGAACACTAAAATACAGAGAAGTCGCAAACTGTAGGTTAGACCGAAGGCGCAGGGTTAAGTAGAGCAGGCTGCAACAGACTTTCTGTAGCTGATTCGTCACGTAGTAAGCAGGCGTAGCAGGAAACCATATCGATGAGTCTCAGGTGTTAACGCCAGGTCTGAATAGGTAGATTATTGTTTCGACGATAAGGCTTCAAGAGTAATCTGACTTCGAACCCTCACGCACACGTGCCCCCAAGCGAGGGAGCTGCGGTAGCTTATGGGCGAAGTGCGTTCGCAGGGAGCTGAATATCCTCCGTGCAGGAAAAAACATTAAGATGGTCTGCTCTGTTTTGCCAAGGTAGAGACATGTGCTTGTTCAGTATAAATCCAAACCATGTTTGTCTTTGCGAATTTGCTAAAAATACCTCTCTTAGGTACGATCAGGATTCCATGAAAAGCTCAGTAACACAAAATCGATTTTCCAAGGGAATTCCCCTGAAAATTCCAAAATTAAAGCAAGGTAGCCTTGCTGGAGAAGCACATTATGGCAAATATCGAAATAGGTAAGAGTTTTTCCCAAAATTTTGAAAAACCTCGAGGAAGCCAAGATCGACAACCAAAGTAGCTCGATGCGTGAAGTAAAGCCTAAACTAACGTAAACTATTTAGAAATTCTAATACCTTCAAGTATGAAAGTTAGCTTAATTAAATTGTAGGTAAAATTAAGAGTTATCAATAATAGGGCACTTAACTACATGGATACTTATAAATGACTTTTGGCTCATGATATGCATTCTTTCGAAGCTTAATAGTTCATTTATATACACCTCCCATGTTTTCCTCGTCTCTTCTGCATCCACAATAGGTTGGTTTGCAGAGTCGTATAGTGTAGGAGCTGGTCGTTTTTTGTATATTTTAGCAACTTCCCTGACCATTTTGTGCATTTGTAAGATATCATGTTTCTTTTCCAGTTCCTCCAGCTCTTTGCAGTTTTCTGTCATCCAGCGTTCTGTTGCTGCTTCTTACTTGATAGTTTTATGCAGTGTCTCATATTCTTACTTATTATATTTCACTGGTCGGTCATCCAACTTTACCCATGTGTTCTTTTTGCTGGTTGTAAATGGTTAGTACACACTTTATTTAATTAATTTATCAACTCCACCCACAGAGATCTAACATCCATGTCATTATTCTGTGTACTTTATTGATATCTTTTCGCATTCGTTCCTTAAATTGAGGATCCCTTCATTTTGAAACGTATATACGTTTGTTCTTTGTTCTACTATGTAGTGACTACTTTAAGTTGCAATCTCATGTCAGCTATCAGTGGAACATGATCGAAGCTGATGTCTGCCCCAGGATAGGTTGTTACTCGTTTTAGGCTATTGCTAAAGCCTTCCTTAATTAGATCTATCTGATTCTATCTGATTCCTTGTGGGTTCTTGACTGATCGTTTCAGCAGGTGATATCCACGTATAAAAAAGTTTTTGGGTAGTTTGAACTATGTGCTGATGATATCGATATCTTTTTCTTGGCAAAATTCAAAGAGTCTGTCTCCTATGTGGTTGCTTTGATCCAAATCCTGGGCTCCAACCAGATATGATCGTTGACCCTGTCCGATTTCAGCATTAAAATCACTTATTATTTAGGTTACTTCATCTTTATTAATTTTGCCAAGAACGTTATCAAGTGAATCGTTTAACATCTCGACTTCCTGATCATAGCGCTCATCAGATGTTGGTGCATATATCCGAATTTGTTAATTTTGAAGGGCTGACGCTGTAACTGAAGTATTCATTATTGATAACTACTATTTTTCAAAATCTTTAGCCATCTTTGTTAGTCGAGGTTAGTTTAACACTTTTGAAGACAACATTTTCAGACCTTTACTGTGCTTTGAGTAACGGGGTAACGTTGCAGGGTCACCTTTATCAGTTTCAGGGTCATTCGTTATTTCGATGCTTCCACGTTAGTTATCCATTGGTTGACAAATCGTTGATTACAACAGTTTCCTTTGTAAACTGTAATTCCTTGTAAGAAGTAGCTTTCGCCAATCGAAAACACAATAATCTGCAGACCCGGAAATTGAAACAGAAAGTAAGCTGCATCTAGTGGTTAGATTTTGGCAATGTAAGTCGGTTAGCACTCATTTTCTCCCTATAAACATAGTAAATGTTGTAAGTAATCTTTTTTAGACAAAGCGTTCAATACCTGGTAAACAGATTGCTAATTTAACCCTATAATCGCTTCATTAATGTGTGCAAGATGTTCGATAAGAGTTAAATCCGGCTGCCTAAGAAACCCTTCCAAGCATATTTAGCAACAGGCTGTCCATACAACGGGTCACTAATCTTAATGGAGGCGAAATTTAAGTAGATTAACTGCATAAACCGTACGCAGCCAATTGATGTACTGATTTGTAAGTCAATTACCCTTAATAGCTGACAATTTCAGTGCAACAACTGGTTTCAAGAAATTGCCCCATAGATAAAATATATGGTTTGATACATTGCAAAATTTATGAATAAAAAATCTGCGGACATGTTCAAAATATATCAGAAACACATTTAGACCTACTTTAAAATGCATATGCTATGAAAACAAATAATGCCTATATACTGAAAAGTACTCTAAGAACCTCGAGTGTTGGGTGACAGCAGTAACTTTAATCATAAATTATGTCTAACACAAGAAGCAATTATGTACTTTGTCAACTAAATAATCACAAAGGGTTAAATAGTTCTTAATGATAATTTAATTGGCGTACAAATATGGTTAACTATATCTCTAAATGCTAGTCTGAAGCACCATTTAAAACAAATAACAAATATTCTTTTGATTATTTAGAATTATATATTATTCTAACTGTACATAGTTCTATTGGGAAATGTTAATTTTAGAAATTAAAGAAATGAAGTAGTTTCATTCTAAAATTATTTGAAATTAATTCTAAATGTGTTTTTGATAACTATCACATATTTACAAATATTTTGAGCCATATTTCCAGTTCGGCCATCTTTCTATAGCTTACAGTTTATGTCTCTTTAAAAGATGACGCAGCCACTGACTTTCTCTTCACGCAGAGAAGAGAGTTGCAGCAGAGTAGAAACTTCTTCCCGCTGGCCCAACTTAACGCGGAACAAGTCAGTAGCCAGCATATCGAGCTAGCGGAAGTTTGTTGTCCGGAGGGGTTGGTGATTTGTGTGGTCCGCCAAATTTTCAATCAGTGCAGAAGGTCGACTTACCTTGACTGTCGCAGGCAAATTAATGAATCCAGCTAAGTTAAACCTGTTTTATTAGTTAAGTAATGAATGTGTACATCATCGCCAATTCTGAATATATTACACTACGCGATCTCTTTCTGGTTTATCACAAAGATATCAATACTGGTTTCCTTGTGCAATTGTACCGCAGCTAAACAGATGATACTGTTTTCTAACCGATGACGCATAGGCGGGAGTGCAAGTTTTACAGGTAATTGTGCCACCGATTACTGCTAAGCAGGCCAGGTTTTTATAAGGGATTTCAGGAAAGATTCTGAAACTGTTGACGGTCGGTGACTGGCTTGGCCGGGTTAATGAATTGCATCGGCAAGTGTGGACTGGGAGGTTTAGGGGCATAAGCCCTCTTTGAGGCCTAAAGCTAGGGGTTGGGATGATGGACACGATTTCTATCTACATGCCAAGTACCTGCTTCTTATACCTTCTATCTGTAGCATCGCTTGGAGGGAGTCTAGGTGGGGTTGCGCGGTAGATAATTGCACGCTAACCCGCGTAGTGCCACGCTTTTGCCCTTTTCGAAAACCGTCGCGTACTGGAGGAAGCTTGTTAATGGTGTCTTAAGTTGATGGATTTCAAATTGCAAGATATTAATTGTGTTTAAATTCAATTTGCAATAGTTAAGCAAAGATGCGTCCTAGTTAGAGATAGAAGAAGTTTGATTTAGACAGGCGATAATGTCACGCGAGCATTATTGTTTCGAAACTACTGTCTTAATAAGAAGTAAGCAAAGGAAGTAATTGTAACAAAATACTCCTTTCTATGCACTAAACACTTCTACACTTCTGAGTGGCCATTTTTATCATCATTATCAATACATCCATTAAAGTATTACTTAATGCCTGATCAGATTTAAAATAGCATTCCGGAGAGGTTTCTTCACTTCTGAAAACAGAAAGAACTCACAGTAACACAAAACATTGGTTCAACTTTGTCTTGATTGGCTTCGGATTTGGTTGTCGACTATCTTCTAGAGCGAGATTTGGTTTCCACGCTCCTGTGGCCGTTTTTAAAATATTTGTACCAGCTAATCACACATACACAAGATGAAGATTCATCTCTTTTTGCCGTTTTTGTCATATCATAATTTTTCATTGCTGATTTGCTGAGTCTTGCACAAAGCCTTATACCACACCTCTGGTTTATCTATGTTAAATACTGCAACCAACCCCATCTTAAATATTATCTTACTTAGAACTCTACTTATACCGTACAACTTACAGAGTCACCTCGCAAAACTACGAACTGTCATTGGGAAAAATTACAAAAGTGTATGTCGTTTGTTTATTAAAAAATCAATGCAATCCGATGAGTTTCGGAACAACCCTTTAAGTCGCCTCAGTTTTAATTCTGTATGTGTGAAGCGAAGTTCAGTTACTTGTATACTTACTGTTATATCCTAGAACTTAAGCCCATTCCTCTACAGCCGACAGAAAGACTCATCAGACAGATCAGGTTGCGCCCACTTAGGGTAAACGGATTTCTCCCCGTATCTTTCAAGGTACAAATTGTTTTAACTATCGCCAGCGAGACTTTTATTAAAACCTGCAACCTTCCCCCCTACACACTCAGCACTCGAACACCTTTACGGCTTGTTGCGAGTCGTAAACAGGTTTGCCTTCCTAACAACAGGTGTACCATCGATACAAAAGGGGAACGAACTAGCGAATATGCCGAGTCATATTGAGAATTCGAGTTACGATTTGTGCCTAGTCTTCCATGCCTGCCCAGGTTTTATAGCACGTTTACATCTTGCGCTGATGCTTGGCTTTTGCAGAAGTATTTATTGCACTAAAAACTTTTGCTATTTATCGTACATTTGGAGTAACAATTTGCATGTTGTTGGTGCGGCTGTGTTATGCTTTATGTGCAATTTGACTAACTTTGTGCTCCATGATGTTCTTGATCCAATAGATACAACCGACTTGCACTTGAATAATTATGTTAAGACTTTAAGATGGTACTCGATCCAAGACTGTAAGGTATAACAATGTACAAAACTTTCAAAACTTCAGAAGTAGTTTGAATACACGACTGAAATCACAGGAAGGTCTAGGTTGAATGATACATGGTTAAAATGTTACCTATGCAGCTACTTCCATTCAACAAGACTTTTAAAATCAAATATGTTTTCTGTTTTATTGTAATTGTTCAAGGTAAAAACAATTATTATTGCTTTATTGTGTACAAGGATAGGTATAAAAGGCTGTCACAGGGCATATACCAACTAAGCAATAAAATTGGGGCCTAAGACAAAAATACATGTCAAATCGATTGAAATGTATATATTTTTACTTTTTCTAAAAAAATTAAATAGTCTCATAAAATATTGCTTGTAACAAATGAAGGTCATTTAGTAGGTTTTTTTGCAAGAGAAAATATTTGATTAAGTGAAAAGGCATTAATTTTGTAAAACCTATAATATTCTGATAATCTGTTTAGACCTTACAAAATTTGTAAGTCCCTTTGGCCTATTCTAATAAATCTAACAGACACTCAAAGCAATACTTCTATTAGACATAAACTTTTTAAGGTTTAAAAAATAGCCCTCGTCGAATTCTCTCCCAGAAATTAACGATGCCAATAATTCTTCGCGAAATTCTAAGGCACTGTTTTCTCCCTTCCTGAAATAAAACGACATCAAACTTCAGCGTGCAGCACAAAGCACGTCTCCCGCTCACAGAGATATGAGGTTAAAATGCATGATGGATTGCACTTTCCACACAGATTCTCCAAGTTTTCGCAAGTAAGTTATGTGTGGTGTATTAAGCTGCAGATTTTTTTGCTGTGTTTAAAGTCGATGTATTCTTGAACCTCGCGATAAAGGCAGATTTATGGAGCGGTTTGGCGAACAAGTGCCATTTTATTTTTTCAAAACAAGTCCTTAACGGGTCAAAAAATACGTAAGATGCTTGTACTAGCTGCTCTCAAGATTGAGCCTTGAAAGTTGCATGAATGTAACTCGATCGAAAACAGACGTTGATATCTCAAACGTGATAAAGCAATACGGAAATTCAACATCTTCAGATACAAATTTGAAACGAATAGAATATCTGTCATAGTCATAACATTTATGGAAAAAATAATTGAAACGAATGTGTAGACGCATATAGGAATTGATGCATATTTCGGAGACTTTCTTTTAAATTATTTCGCAGTCTATAAAAAGGTGTCTAGCTTTAGCGGTTGCTTAATATTGTTCTTTTAACAGAGTTTATACAAATGCAACTGTTTCCTACTGTATACATTTTACCTTGAATATTTAATTATAGTATAACGTCACAGTAGTGTAGAACCGGATTCTATTTCCCACTAAATAATAGATAGTAGATAATAAAAAAAATCTAAGAATCATTTAGCGAGTCAACGTAAAAAAACGATTAATTTGTTTAGTTATTAACATAAGTAACGATTAGTTAACTATTAGGTTATTCTATTATTTGATTAACCGATTATTTTTGATTAAGCGATTATAGTCGAGAAATGGATTACTCGATATAGTAGATAGTCAGATATGGTCAGAGCCCTAGTAGAGACCTAATAGGTATTTATTAATGGTTGGTCAGGCGCCACTGAGTCGATTGCTCTAGACTAAGGGTGGGTTTGACGTATCGCAACAATATGGAGACATCCAAGACGTCATGAAGAGGTTGAAGTCTTACCTACTTGGTGTTTATGAGTGCTGCTGCCTATTGCTGGATAGAACACAATCCAAAACAATATAACCATTAAAACATTATATTGAAAATACAAAATAGCAGTAAAGTATCCAGCGGACATCCAAAAGGTCACGTTACAAATTTCTACTTAAGGAAAATGCCCCTAACAGTAATCCATGATACAATTAATGACTTCTATTAGACTGGTCGCAATTCAGTCCACGTATAAAAATGCACTTAGCGTTTTCTTATGAGGAGAAGCTCAAAATTGGTGTCCGTTAGGCAAGCACGTGCGTAAACACATTGTTAAAACAGTATTAGTCTCAATTGCAAATCTCAAGCTCAATAAATATTATATATACAACGGAGATGTAATTAATATATATGAGTTAATCAAAATGCAGAA
The DNA here is from genome assembly GCA_940337035.1 of Agriotes lineatus. Classification (NCBI taxonomy): domain Eukaryota; kingdom Metazoa; phylum Arthropoda; class Insecta; order Coleoptera; family Elateridae; genus Agriotes; species Agriotes lineatus. The sequence continues at coordinate 19,259,193 of OW679197.1, forward strand.
GGTATACGGTAGAGACATTATTATAGCGTAATGCAGTTTGTTCAGAATTCGGCAGGGTTGTGTGTAGTTTTCTATTTGGCGAGAGTCTCTGAGCAAGAATATGTTGCCACATGAGACAGAAGAAAGGTATCGTGTCGGCAGTGAAACACCAGCGGTGCGCGAAGACATGAAAAGCGTGCGTGAAGCTGAGCGGTAACGTTTTGTGTGCGTAAATTTCCGTTTGTGAACATGTATCTGTTAAGAGCAAAAATCGAATTTGCTCAGTGAGCGAAAGCAGAACAGAACGCGTCTGATCAATGCCAAATGTTCAAAGATCGAAATTTTGCGTTGTGGGCGCTTCAAAACAGCCACAAGAGATCAATACATGAAATTTGTGTTGCAGATCCTTGAAAAACACCCACAACGCAATTGCGTTCTGGCAATTTATTATTTGCCACCACGCGTTCTGAGCTTCATTGCATCGGCCATTCATGGCAATATAGCGTATGGTAAAAATTGAATTATGGGAAAGCAACAGTCAGCTAGAATTTGGAGCCTCCTTGCTAAACGAAAAACATAACCCTGCAGTAACACACACACGCTAAGTATACCGCTTGATAATTTTCAATCCGTGGCATAGGACATAAGTTGCGTCACTAGATATGACTATTCTTGATAATAACACTTAAAATTGGTAAATTTCGTTCGTTTTTTAAAGGAAAAATACGGTCCATTGCTGCTATCGTTATCACAGTTATCTAATAATACCGATATGAAGGCAACATCCTTCTGCAGCTTGGAACGGTGAGGTTCGGCTAGTTTTAACTCTTTAAATTGTTACTTGATATTGTTGAAGGACTGCTGCCTAGTTTCTGAAAAAGCTGGCTCACGTGGAATGTAATTCAGCAGCGGTAGAGGGTACACCACAAAACCAACTTGTTCGAAGTTACGGCGATGCGAAGATCGGCTACAACCAAGGTTGATTGCTGGGGTCCGACGGCAACTTAATTAATCACAACGAAACACTCGATAGTTTTAACCGTTGAAGAAATGTTACTTTCCACGCTCATCGCGCAAAAACTGAATACAAAGTCTGAAGCTGACTAAACACATGCACCTGGTCTGCTTGCACGTTTTCAGCTTTTATCAGAGAAAATCTCAAACACAAATTCTTTCAAGGACTAAGACACTGCTGGAGCCTGTGGTTTCAAACAATCGCTAAATACGTATTTCAACAACTAAACTGTTATCTTCACTAGCCTTGCAGGCCAACCCGACAAAGTTGACCAAAAATATGCACGTAAAGAGCATGAGATGACAGCTTAGCTATCGAAATACGTATTTAGCGTTTGTTAAATAATTTGTGTCGTAAGGAGTGTTCAACGAATTCTGGTATCCTTTCAAGAATGTAACTGCGCGCATAAAACAGCTGGTTCCAAGGGCAACCTTTATACTTCAAGTCGAGTGCCAAACTAAAGCGCAAAAAGCTGAAGATACTGATTGCTCGCTCTGCGTCTAGCGCAAAAACATATCTACTAACGTGGTAGGAGATAGATGGAGATCATTAAGACTTCGAATTAGGCTGTGGGGAATGTAGGTAGAGTCCCCGCTATGTCTATGCAGGTCATACTTTGAATTGTACTTCTATTATTAAAACTTTTTTGTCACCATATAAAGGCAGCATGATTTATGCTGTTTATGATAACCTCTGTATAGGGTCAATGCACCATAATGGAATTTGTAGTTTTTCCACTTTTTTCTACCTGACAAAAGGTTTCTGCTTGCAGTATTTGTCGCGTATTCCTGAATGTTTTTAAAAGTCAGTCTGATGTCCAATATAATAGCGTAGTGTCTCAACATTTCTACTATCTGCACTCTTTTGTGGTACAAGAAGACTTTTTTGTAGCTTGCCGGCCATCCTTCTATTGCTGAAACCGAGGTCTTTCTCAGGTTGACAGCTTTTCTGCTTTACGCCATCTTTCGATGGTGTATATTTATGTCATCCACATAACCCTTAGGATGCATTTCCTCTCTTTCAATTTTTTCATCATGACATCAACCACCCCGCGCCACAGAGAAGGGGCGAGTATTCCTCCTTAGGGACAGCTTCGGGTGATTGACACTGTGATAGTTATATCATTGAGAGGGCTAGTTGCAACTCCGTGTTTAATCATATTTGTTATCCAGATCTCCAGCATTTGGCGAATGCAATGCGTTGGAGGAATACGTAACTGAGTATAAGACACGAAGGAAATGTACCCATTGATATTTCCCCGGATGAAATATATAGGTTAGTCCTGGTTGCAACGTCGCAGAAGTCCACAAGTTCGCTTGGATGTCCCACTGGATTGTTGTGATATGTGATTGCGAATGTTTCGATTTCAATGGGTATTATAGTGCGTCCTTACATTGTTGTGCAGGATTTGGTTGTTGTTGTAACTTTATGTATCTGCCACCGTTCGAAATATTGCTGAATGAAATATCTGATTTTTTTAAAATGTAATAATGGTTTTGTTCAGCTCCGAAGCTGTAACTCGAAGGACCATATAGGCTCTAATATAGCTGTACACATGGGAATTGCATTTATATCTGTGAGCGAGGAATGTGGCCATCTTCCTATTTCCATCCTATTTGTTTCACGTTAAGGTACAATTGTTCTATTATTTTGATATGTGACTTCCTAAAGAGCTTCAGTCGCGTAGACATATAAGGCATATAATTTCTGTTTTATTCGTTATCGTTGACTGTTGTACATATTCATTTAGCTTATTTGCTGGTAATATAACATTATTGAATTGATCGTCGATTACTGCTTCTGAATCCCGCATTTCATGAACCAATGAAACCTATCAGAATCTCAAATATCACAAAGCTGCGAGAGTATACTTGAGAGCCCGCCAGCTAATCTTAGTAAAGATGTGTGCGGTTTCTTACAATATGACATTAACAAATAGTATGAGCGCCAAAAAGTATTTACTTACAACAAGTGTACCCGGATTGGTGAAGAACTTATAAACTCAAATGAATCTGAAATACAAAAAGTAACAGGAATGAAACCAGACATATCATAAACATTGCGTTAAAGAACAGCCAGTACACCAGATTCTAAGAGCATTATTAAAGCGAGACGTTCACCTCCAAATGAAATATTGTACTAGCACCACACAGCAATGAGCAATTACAGTCTAAACACATAAAATACAAGCAGTATTACATTAATTCACTCTACGTTAATCATTGAATGCTCGTAGGGCGAATATCGTTACACCATTCTAGAATGAGTGTGACTCTTGAAGGACACTCCACCAGGTGCATCGGTTTGAGTAGCACCCCACGAAAGTCAAAACGCTAAGCTGAGAAGGTATAACTTCACAACTCCCATGGAGCTACGCAACGCAGTTCGATAGGTTGTAAGTAATGTTCTGAGGGGCCAAGCTTTTGCAGAAGATGGATAAATAGCCTCCAAGCGGGTTATCACAGCTGTGCTGACAGCAGTTTGAGGGTCCTTGAAGAAATCTCCAGGTTCCAAGCAACACACGGCAGTAAAGCGGATAGATCAGACCATGTGAATCAAGGTCAAATAAGCCTTCCCCGACGGAGGAAATACACGCCCCCCCCCCCCGCCCCCAGGGCAGGTTTAACCGGCGAATTTTCGAACCTCCCGTAAGAGCTACAAATGCGGTATGCAATCGGCTAAATACAAAACGCTACCAAACCCAAAATTAACAAAACGTTGTAATATAGGCTTTTATGGACAGGACGGCTAGCAACTTGCAATAAATGATCCGTCTAATATACGCGGGCACAAAAATATATCCGAAATACGTGCTTCAGGCCCAAAATTCACAGCAAAGCGAAGCATCCACGAAAAATATTTCCAAATACAAACACCTATCGGGCTAATTCTAAGCACGAAAATTACATTCAAGTTGCCAGGCTGTAGCCATGCAGAGACAAGGACGCTATACGAATAGCGACAAATTGCTTAGTATCTCATCAAGCCGAAACAAAGAACGTCTGCACGGCAAAATACGTTTTTTAGGCACGAGCAAAATGCACGAACGCTGTCAAAAAAGAGCAGTGGAAACTTGTCGTTAAAGTAGATAACTAGTCTCTGTGCATATTGCGGAATGAGACTAGAGCGGTTCACACTATTAACGAGCACAACCAATGATGCGTTCACGCTACTATATTTATGCAACAAAGGAAATTCTAACTCTAAATACGCTTTTGGCACGTAACAACACTTCCCCTAGGAACCCCAGAGTCGATGATATGGTAGGTTTGTAATGATCACATGAATTTTTCGGGACATTATTTACTTTCATTTATTTTACTGTTGCCTCGTCTATACTCAGATGCTCATAGGTTCGTGTAAATACAGAATAAACAGTTTAGATATAAATCGTATAATGCTTCTAAGTACAAAACAAATCTTATATTAGTAAGGATGTGTACATAGAATTATAACAGGAAATTTCATCTGGTAAAGTAACCGAAACAGATCCCCTCTCGTTGGCTGTAGGCAACCCACTATACACGTCGGTTTTGCCCGGTTACTCCCCGGATCCTCTCAAAGAAAGTTTGGATGAAATTGAAATGGGCGCTCGCAGGCTCGGAGTAGGTAACTTCAGTGCACTTGAACTAGAAGCGATCGGTCTGAAACAAGCACTATTAATGTCGCCAAAAATGGCGATTGTTTACGATTTTTGTGTACGGGTCAATTCAACGAAATAATGAGTTTTACGGTGCTTATAACGTGTGTAATTAAGGTGTTATGCTAGTCAGGCCGCGGGGCTTTCCTGGTATATAAGGTAGGGTCCGCAGGAATAACTTAAATAGGAAATATTCACCTGGAGCGAAGTCCGCCTTTTGGCTGCTGTGTTTCCCAGCAAGCGCTGGAGGATCGCTAGTGTTTTTCCTCGACCGCCGAAGTCAGAATAATGTCGTCGGACCCACCGCTTTCTTGCTATAGATATGCTAGTGATTGATTGTGGTATTTGGTTATAATAACTGAGTTGAAGCTGGTTGTTTATTGTCAAATGGAGCTAGTGGATACCGGATGCGAGATTTAGGTTAACGGAATATTCTACGAGACGGGTCCCCGTGGTCAGGCCCCCAGAGGGGGGACCTAGAGAGGGAAGTCAGAATCAGGATCTGAAGTCTCAAGGGCTTGAAATAGATGCGGAATTTCTTTTTATACTTTTTAGTCTTCGTTATTGGTTCAGATACAACTGAGTGCGTGCGCCGCGGTGCTTACTTGTACGAGACTCTTATCTCTGTGCGAGCGCTAGGGCGATGTAAACGCAAACTATGACGGAATAAGCGCCGTACAGATATTTGGAATAATATTGATACATTAGATAAATTTGCTACTAGCGCTAACATTACAGGTTGACACTGAGTTTTTCATTCTTACTTGGAACGTTAGTTTAGTTAAATGCGATTTTAGTGCGAGATAAAGCTTGCTAAGTATATTTTGTTTAAGGTATTTGAGCCAGACTTTGTCAAAAACCTCTTTGATATAAGGTTTTTGAGCCAGACTTTGTCAAAAACTTCTTTGATATCCGGAAATACCGCTACATATTGTTTTCAGGCTTTTCTTAATAATAATGCTAATAAGATGTTCCTGCTGTATGTCTGGGTGGTGTTCCCAAAAATCAAAATTGTTCGATCAAATTATCTAGTCCAAGAGCACGGCTCCTTTAATTTGTTTGGGTAGTAGTTTTTCGGATATCTTTGATATAAGAGGTAGTACGTTTATTAGTCTATAAACGGGGCTAGCCGCGCTATTGCGCGGTCTATCCTGCTGTATTTTCGTATGCGCTGCTTAGCACATTTTATTAAGGTCACTAAATCACGTTAGCTACGCTTAGCTAACATGATTTAGTGACCTTACATTTTATGTGTCACCACTGAGTAGTTTAAAGCTTTGCTAATAATTTTCAAAAAGGAACGCGAATTGTTAAGAGAAGTTTTCTAAAATCGCATCGATTTAATCAAAATTCCGCTCAAATAACGCTCCGCCCCTCTCCAATGGGGGCCCTCGGGGCTCCGCACCATTCCAAGGGGGGGGCGAGGCATCGCCCTTCTCCAAGAAGGTCCTCGGGAAACCTCCCTTCTCCAAGGGGGCCTTCGGGGCTCCGCCCTTCTCCAAGGGAGCCCTCGGGACACCTCCCCCCTCCAAGGGGGCCTTCGGTGCTCTGCCCTTCTCCAAGGGGGCCTTCGGGGCTCTGCCCTTTTCCAAAGGGACCCCGAGGCTCCGCCCCTCTCCAAGGGGGCTCTTGGGGCTCCGCCCCTCTGCAAGGGGGCTCACGGGACCCTGTCCCTCTTCTAGGGGACCTTCGATGCTCTGCCCCTCAAAGGGGGCCCCGGGGCTTCGCCCCTTTCCAAGGGGGCTCACGGGGCTTCGCTCTTCTCCAAGGGGCTGTCGAGGCTCCGCCCCTTTTCAAGGGGCCCTCGGGGCCGCGCCCCTGTCTAAGGGGGCCCGCGGATCTCCGCCCTCTGCAAGGAAGCCTTTGAGGCATCGCCCCACTTAAGGGGGCCCCGGGACTTCGCCCCTCTTCAAGATAGCTCTCGCGGCTCCGCCCCTCTCTAAGGGGGCTTTCGGGGCATCGCCCTTCTCCAAGGGGGGCCCTGGGGCTTCTCTCCTCTTCAAGGTGGCCCTCCGGGCTCCGCCACACTCCAAGGGGGCCCTCGGGACTCCGCCCCTCTCCAAGGGTGACCTCGGGGCTCCGCCCCGTTCGCGAAATCGAGGCGACGGCGAAATTCATGCAAACGCAAATGGGGGACATCGCGTCTGCAATTGTCGTGACGGACACACACATTTGGATCGTTCTCCTTTATTTATATGATAGGGAGAGGCTTACATAGCTGGCTGGACTTGGGGCCATCTCTCCGTCTCTATTCTCTTTTATTCATAAGCCATATTCTACCCATTATTAACTACATGCCTCCCTCATGCTGCCCAATTGTTCGCAGTTTTCTGCAGTTTTGTATCATATCAGCCCATGGGCCAAAGGGCTTGCTTCTATTCCGGTATTATCCCGAAGGCACGCCCTGTCCAGATCAATTTGGGTGAAACCATGTGATGGGTAAATAAAGCATCTTAGCATTTTGTCTGATTGTCAATAGTTTGCTATCTCTTAAAGATAAATTAGAGTGTGAGTCGAACAACCGTGACGAACGGATGTGATAGTTAATCGCAGCGACAACGTGCGTGCCAGTGCTTTTGAACTATATCACTAAAAACAGCATTCAACAAAAACCTTGTGAAATTAAATCTCTTTAATAATAATAAATTACTTATTGGGCCTATCGGAAGGCCCAGTACACAATGAATAACAAACGTGATAGCAGTAACCTTTCTCCTCCGCCTATCTCGGACACCGCTAAAAGGTATTTATTTGATCCACACACACTTATTACAGCCAACAGATACCACATACTAGATAAAACTAACAATAAACCCAATCAAGTAACCGAGCGTAAAAAGGACGAGCAAATGGATATTAACCCAGATGAACAAGCCAAAACAGTAGAACAACCGTCAACCTCTAAATTAAAGATACCCCCAATATACTTGCACGAAGCAGGTAATTACACGGAAGTATTAAACGACATAAAAGCTATAACCTTAAGCGAATTTACAACAAACACAAAAGGAAAATTCTTACGCGTCAACACGAGCACAATTGAGGACTACAGAAGACTAACAAAATATTACGATGAACAGACTGTCAAATACCACACATTTAAAGATCCAGAAAATGACAAAAATAAATTATCAGTCATGATAAGAAATATACCCCATTCTCTGACAGAAGCTGAAATTAAAAGCGAGCTACTAGAATTAAAGTTCCCAGTAACTAAAGTAACCAGATTGTATAATAAACAAAGGATGCCTATACCAATCTGTGCAGTCGACCTACAAAAAACTGATAAAGCTAGCGAAATCTTTCAACTGGAAAAGCTGAACTACTGCATTGTACACGTCGAGCGACGACGACAGAATCCCGATATAGTCCAATGCAAACGCTGTCAACGTCTTGGCCACAGTAAAAACTACTGTCACCTGGAGCCTAGGTGCGTTAAGTGTACAGGATCGCATCTATATACAAATTGTCCCAAAAAGCCAGATCAACCTCCCCAATGTGTTAATTGTGGAGAGAACCACCCGGCGAACTATAGGGGATGCAGCCTTTATAGAAAAATAGCTAATCAATACAACTTATATCCACAACAACAGCAACCCCAGACAGCCCAAAAATCTAACCCTACAAATCAAAATCAAACATATGCCCGTAATAGCTACAACACAGCGAATAGGACATACAGAGAAGCATTAAATATTAACCAAAATGAACCAACCAATACAGAAGGTGAAACAACAAACCTACTAGAAACCATCCTGAAACAAATAATCAACCTACTTATTCCTCATATAAAACCACTACTCATACAATTACTGCCAACCCTGCTCCCAAATGGCGTATAACAAGCATATAATTAATAACATAACAGTTGCCAACTGGAACGCCGATGGCATAAAAACTAAACGTTCCACATTTATCGAATTCCTAGGTAGACATCAAATAGACGTGGCATGTATAACAGAAACCCACCTGATTCATAGCGAAACCCTAAAAATACCAGGCTACGTCATATACAGGCGAGATAGAGAAGGAGTAATAGCCTCGGGTGGAGTTGCAATCTTAATTAAAAAACAAATCATCCATCACGAAAAACAAAAACTGGAATTAAGCAGTCTAGAAACAGTAGCAATTGAAGTAAAACTTCAAGACACATTCATAAACATCACAGCAGCTTATAAACAACCTAACAAGAAACTACAAGAACATGATCTTGCGCACTTATTTGACAGCAACCAACCTACCATGGTAGTGGGTGATCTCAACTGCAAGAACAAAATATGGGGATGCCGAGCAAATAACCCTGATGGAGTAAAATTACACAACTATTTATCAACACACTCAATACAAATCTCCGCCCCCACCGAATTCACGCACTACCCATACAGAACCGATCACCAACCGGACATACTCGATGTAGTGCTTTACAAAAATGTTCGCCACCCAATATATCAAAACGTAGTTCCCGAGTTGGATTCGGACCACACACCAGTCTTGATAAACTTTTACAGTAGTCCACAAATTAAACAAGCAACGCCAAAACTAATCAAGGGAATAGTAAATTGGGAACTATTTAGTGATAACCTCAATAACAACATCAAAAATCCATGGAACCTACAAACTACAGAAGCAATAGATAGTGCCCTAGAAAATTACACTGAAGCCATTAAACTTAGCGTTCAACAAGCCACAACAATAAGCAAGACAAGAAAACCACAGTATTACATTCCACCACCTGTTGAGGTTATGAACCTAATTAAGGTTAAAAATAGGACAAGACGACTATGGCAAAGACTCAGAACTCCACAGCTGAGAGCTCAGCTCAATAACCTAACGCATCGCATTAAAAAAGATTTAGATGCTATAAGAATAAGCTCATATCAGCAATATATTAAAGAACTCCAGCCAAGGGATCACTCCATGTGGCAGGCAACAAACAGAATACTAAGACAACGACCTACAATTCCCCCTCTTAAACATAATGGAAGTACATACGAAACAGACCAAGAAAGGAGTAACTTGATAGCTGATACTCTGGAAAAGACCTTTAAACCGTCAACAGAAAATACCCAACAAGACTTTATAAAAGAAGTATGTAAATACGTATCTAGCCAAGTACCTAAGGAATCTTGCCAAATCCAATCCACATCACCCAGAGAAATTAAAGCCATAATAGACAAATTGCCACTAAGAAAATCACCAGGTCCAGACGAAATCCCTAACGTTGTACTCAAAAACTTAACAAGCAAAGCACTGGCATATCTTGCAACTATCTTTAACACCTGCTTAAGACAAGGGCACTTCCCCGACGATTGGAAATTCTCACATATACTACCATTTAACAAACCAGGGAAGGATAAAACCAATCCGCAGAATTACAGACCAATCAGTTTATTACCCACCCTGTCAAAAGTACTAGAAAAAATCATACACAAAAGACTGAATAATTATGTAACCAACCAAGATATTATACCTAGAGTGCAATTTGGGTTCAGAACCAAACATTCAACCATCCACCAACTTCTAAGGATCACCGAAATAATAGAAAGGGGATATGAAGAAAAGCTATACACAACAATAGCCTTCCTGGACCTAACAAGAGCATTCGATGGAGTATGGATAGAAGGACTACTTTATAAGCTAATCAAGCTAAAAACACCCAATTATCTAATAAAAATCATATCATCCTACCTACATGGAAGAACATTCGCAGTAAGGTTAAACTCATCGCTTTCAACAACCAAGGATATAAAGGCTGGAGTCCCTCAAGGAAGTGTACTGGGCCCACTGCTATTCAATATATATGTTCATGACATCCCAATCCAAGGTCAAGCGTATACTGCAATGTTCGCAGATGACACTGCGATCATTACACAACACCGCGAACTATCATTATCAACTGCACGGTTGCAACAATCCCTAGATATAACATGCGACTGGTTTCATAAATGGCGAATACAGGTCAATCCAACAAAATGCGAAGCCAAAATCTTCACTCTCAGGCGGTTTAGCAATCCCGGTAACTTAGTGATCAACCAAAACCCAGTTACATGGAATCCAAAAGACTCGGCAATCAAGTATCTAGGTGTATATCTAGACGCGAGACTAACATGGGGTTTCCATCTGGACAAAAAGCTGAACCAGTTTCATGCGAGACTTGCGTTACTTTACCCACTAATAAACAAAAAGTCAGCGTTGCAAATAGAATGTACCAAAACTATCTACATAGCAATACTTCGACCAATAATGACGTATGCATGTCAAATATGGGGCAACACTGCTAAAACTAACATGAACAAATTACAAACACAACAGAATAAAGTTCTCAGGATAGCCACCAAAGCTCCTTGGTTTGTAAGGAACAAGCAAATTCACAAGGAATTAAATATTCCAACAATACAGAAATTCATAAAAACAACAAGTAAAAAGTTCTTTAAAAACATAAACCAGTGTAACAGTGCGGCCTACTACAACCTAGGAAAAAAGAACACTCACACACGTCTCAAAAGAAAGTTAACACAAGACATAGTATTAACGTCAGACTCTAGCGCCAGCGACAGTGAACTAAATTAAATAGTGACAGTCATAGTACTAATGTTGGACTCTAGCGCCAGTGACAGTGAACTAAATTAAATAGTGCTAGTCAACCCGTAGGAAGGTTTTAAATATCTCTTCACCAAACGCAAGAACTACAGAGGAACCCACAGGACGACCTCATTAAAGACATTAAAGACAAAAATTATAAAACACATTACCATGTATAGCAAATAAATTGCTGATCTGGTTATATCTATAATTAAAAAAAAAAAAAAAACTGTTCTAGAAATATAAAAATTTCTATTATATGTAACAATTAAATACGTAATAATAAATATTACTCACTTATTTTTTAATACTTTTTCTAGATAGTAGGTGAAAATCATCAATATCCAGTAAAGACTGTTTTCAATCATTCTTACGCTTTGTACTCCATATATCTTGGTTAGTTTTTACTGTCGGTGATACACTCTTTGCGATTTTTACATTTAATTATAGTGCAACAATATTATACAATTAGTATGTCATTTATGTTAGCTATCTATCTCTCGAACAGAATTTAACGAAAGCTAAGCTCCACTTCCAAATAGTTCATTAAAAACGCAATTAACACTTTCGATTGCTTAAAGCTTTTGGCAAACATCACGCGTAACATCTAAAAATTTTACAGGATAAATATGCAGCGATTAAGTGTTACCTATATGAAGTCAGCAGCGGCCCAACTGCCCTGTCCGCATAGTAATCGAACTGACCATGATTGAAACGTAGAAGCGAGCCTGGGAATCCGAGGTCGAATCCCAGAGACTGTATTTTTTTATTTGCAAATTAATGTAATTCGAGCTAGGAAAGTTCCGTGTAAATCCTTTTTCAGATTGGTTGGTAAAGTTCTCCATCATTTAATTGTTTTCTCTTACTTACAGTAGCCGCCCGAAGTTCAAAATCGTTTGCATAAAATTGTTAATATCTCCAAACCAGTTGACGTTATACCCGTATAACTTTATATTATTTTCGTTTATTCAGGGTGTTCACAAACAAAGTATTGCACTAAACATGTGTTATTTTAAACAGAATTCCGAGTATATTATGACATATTGGAAAATCACTTCAGTGCTAATCAAATTCATATAAACTATATAGGGCTGTTATCAATCGTTCTTGCGCTAGAGGGAGTTAACTGCAAAAAATTGTGCATTTGAGACGGTTGTGGTGACCAATTTTTTTGAGATACTGATATCAAGTTTTTACAGAAAAATTGATTCGCTAGTGCAGATTTCATAAATGCGTGTCAAAGTTGCTGTTCGTTGTTTAACATTTACAGTTTTTAACTTTCGCAAAACTTGAACTTCTTTTTTGAAATAGAGCACTAATTTTCCTCTTGACGTGATTTTAGTATCAGGACATTAAAATAGCATTTTTTCTAATTATGGCACGCATTCGCATTTTTTGTTCAGTCAAAGCAAAATAATACCTATAGATAAGCTAGTATACATTTTTATTATACATTTTTTATTATCATTACTATTACATAAAACACTGCTGGAACCTGTGGTTTGAAAATATCACAAATTCGTTAAAACCTCTCACCACACAAATATTTAACATCTGCTAAATACGTATTTCGACAGCCAAGCTGCCATCATCACTAACTACGAAAAACTTACACAGCAAAATGGCAACGAAAGCTCGTGACCAAATCACAAATGGAAGTGGGCGATACTCGTGCATTTTACAGCTATTTATACTGTCTCACAAGGAGGGCGTGGCCGAGGACCAAATAACATGATCGACGGTTAATATAACTTCATAAATCATACAAGACGGAGGATGGTATATGTCCACCATCTTTGTTCAAAACTTTATTATCTCGGTTCTTAAAAGTGGCCAAACTTTCAAAAGAATTTAGTTGCTTTGTTGAAGTTAACGACTTTACAATTTTTAGGTCATCCTCTTTTATACTATGAGCCATTTCGTAAATATATTGGGCAATACTCGATTTTTCAAATCTGTTGAATTTAAAATGAGCTAAATGCTTTTGAAACCTAGTATCAAAATTACGACGTGTTTGTCCAATATATTTAGAATCACAATGGGAACATTTAATTTCGTAAATTCTAGATTTCTCTAAAGTCCTCAGTTACTTCGACACGAAGTGTACGAAGTATTGAAATTCCCTCATATGGAAAACCACTCTGAGTCAAATAGCTCTAAAATTCGAGCCAACCGACTAATGAACCCACTATATCAAATCTCCGTCTCGGCGGTGCGAATTTTTTGGTGAAGATCCCAGCCCACTAGATCAATCCCCCGTATTGGGGGGTGCCTAAACTGTGCGGGGGATGTATGTTCGTATGTGTACACGATTCCGGTCGCCAGGAACCTTCCTGAAGTCTTGGATCGTTTTCATACGATAGGTCCTCCGAAATGAAGGCAACTTCAACTTTTGAGCTATGGTCGTCGGCAAAAAAAAATATTTTTTTTTGTTTTTTTTTATAAATAACTGGATCATAGCATTTCATTGTATTAGCGAAACGGAGTTATGCTGAGTATCGAAGTATTCTTGGAAAGCACGGAAGGGCGCTTTTCTTGGGTGGGGGGTACCGTATATTGTCTTTTGTATTTCCGAACAAATTTCTAATATTGTTGTTTGAACCATAAACAACTTTATGCCCGATTCTTTAAAAATGTTTGCTAGGCCCTTTGTAGCCGGGTGAAACGGAATTTTGATGTACTTGAATCCTTCACTTCTAAGACTGGTGAGAGTTGTGCAATTTTGTTTTTTGTTTCCTAATCAAATTCTCGATAATTTTAGAAGAGAAAACTATTGTACACAGCGATGCTTTTTGTGGTCTGAAGTTCAGTTGTATATCGATCTTTGTTTAATGAAAAGGTTAACAGTCTATGCACTAAGAAATTCAGAGCAGCCATTTTATGTTGAAAACAATTATTTGAACCCGCTAAAATGATTTTTTTTACATTGCTCTTTTTTCTATAAACATCGAATTCCAACTTATTTTTGTTTCTTATTACTAAGGTATCTAGAAATGGCAGTTGTCCTTTGTTTTCCATTTCATATGTGAATTTTATGCTAGGACATTTGGAATTTAACTGATTCAAAAAATTATCAATACTACATTTCGATAAATCAAAAACAGCAAAAATGTCGTCCACATACCTAAACCAAATCCTTGGGAAATACTCTGTGTTATTCTTAAATTCAGTTTCGAATTTTGACATAAAAAAGTTGGCAAAGAAAGGGGAAAGGCTGTTTCCCATTGTTGTTCCTTCGTGCTGTTCATAGAATTTTCAATCTATTTGAAAGCAATTTTGGGACATGCAATGTGTAGTTAATCTAACTAACGCGTCAATTTTGTTTGAACCCAAATTATTAACTGTAAGTAATGCCAGCAGATATGTCATAGTTTGTGGGACTGGTACGCTTGGAAACAAAGAACACACGTCAAAGGAAACTAGAATATCGCTTTCACCAAGTTCCAAATCTTTAATTTGATTTATAAACTCCAACAAATGTTCGACCGAAAAATTATTTTGAAGTTTTGGCAAGTTTCTAAATTCATTTGTTAACCATTTCGATAGGAGGTAAGTCGGGGAGTTAGTACCAGAAACAATAGATCTCACCGTTTTGCCTTAGGTAAACAGTAAATTTTTGGCATTTCATGGATTAGGAGTCAGCTTATATCTAAAGGCTGGAGTAATAAGTGTGGGACAGGACTTCATCACATCCTGTGTTTTAACAATCATGCTCCTTAGGGGAGACTTTTTTAATGTTTTGTAGGGTCCATTGTTAAGCAATGTACCTACTCTATCAAAATAGTAATGTTTATCTCAAATAACAATCTTATTACCTTTGTCAGCCTTTAGATAAAAACATCCCTTGTTGCGCAATCCCTTAATAAGTTCATGGCCTGTTTTAGTCGTATCGACAATTTGATTAGGAAACCAAAAAACAAAATTGCACGTTCGAAATTCAACAGCTCTCGTCAGTCTTAGAAGTGAAGGATTCAAGTACATCAAAATTCTGTTTCACCCGGCTACAAAGGGCTTAGCAAACATTTTTAAAGAATCGGGACATAAAGTTGAGTATGGTTTAAACAACAATATTAGAAATTTGTTGGGAAATCCAAAAGACTGAGGACTTTAGAGAGATCTGGAATTTACGAAATTAAATGTTCCCATTGTGAGTCTAAATATATTGGGCAAACAAGTCGTAATTTT
>OW679197.1:19274693-19430537 GCA_940337035.1 Agriotes lineatus
TAAGTTTTTCATAAGAATTACGAGGCAAGACAGGTCATATTTTGGATCTAAACATACAATTCCCGTCACCAAGGGAAAACTCTTTGGTAGAATTACCCTATTCCATCCCCAATGAGAAAATTAGGTGGCGCCCACACAAATGTCTTTATATTTAATTCCTGTACAATTTGTAAAGGTGACCAGAGGGAATAATAATTGTTGTAAATGCAGGTAGTTTCATAAGAAGCAGAAGATCAGAGATTTACATTACAGCAATAACTAATTAAATAGAACTTAATGTTGGTGTCCTAAGTAGAAGTGCAATTTAACAAACCTAAGTAATCCTTAGGTCTCTATGTTAGTTTACGCAATACATATCTACTGCTAATATTTAGCTGATATTAACTTACGCTTGGTGTTGATTAATAATAGATATACGAAAAACGGACTTGTCCCCGTATCTCTCGAGGTAAAATTTGTTTCAACTATTGGAAGCGGGCCTTTACTTTTGCAGTGAGGTAATTCAAGTACATTTAAGTCTTTATATGTGTCGTAGACGGGGTTTTCTATATAACAAGAACTCTCAGAAAAATTCCAAAGGTAAACTTTTTGTCTAAGAGAAAAGGACGAGAAAGTATCAGGAATAAATCCTCTTTATTTGTTGCAGGAACTTACTCGGGTAGTCATACGTATGCAGAATAATTCCCTTGGTAACGTTTACACATTTTTTGTTTACGAAAGCTTGAATTAATATTGTGGCTTCCGCCTTGCAACAGCTCACGGACATTATAATCCCTCGAAGGCAATAGACCGTCACGTATGGAACTGATTTGCGATGTTGGACCTATCGGAGCATCGCTTCATTTTGTATCTGTGTACGTTTGAATATAAACGAGTCTGTTTGTTTGGCCTGTTGTTTTATTTTTATTTACGTATGAATGCAACGACAAATTAAAGTACCAGTTATTTTAATGCATTGCTCTAACACAAATATGTTTTTATCTTTTATAAAGAAAATACCCCTTTAACCAGTTATCTTTTGTAAATACGCGGCTTAAAGATTAAGGCTGCTATAAAGTTGGTCCTACGGCTCTAAACTGCGCGTGCAACCAGGAAAACTTCGAATCGCCGAAGGTGATAAATTTGCGTCTATTCGTAGCTGTCAATTCTTGTTGGTTCTGCGTTGACCGGCCTACTTACCGAAGAATTTTACAGCCACTGACGGAAAGTGGCAAATACTTCAAACTAATTTCCAGTTATTTCAACTGACAGTGAGTGACGGTGGAGTCGGCGGCTGCACGTGGGGGTGACACCCGCCGCCCCACTTGCCGCTCTCAGGCAATGCAAAAATAACTCGATCGCTTAAGTCCTTGAGTCGGTTTCGGAAGCTCGCCCATAGGAAAAACGAGCCTAAAACATCTCGGTTGTATTTTAAGGCCGTTCTGTAAGATTAAGCTTAAAATCCCGAGGAACTTTATTATGTCGAGGTACTTTGGAACTCCTAAATAATATGCGAGCCATAACAAACCCCGGAGGAGCACTCGGCCTATAGATTTATCCACCTTTCCGCTTTTCAAAGGCATGCTAATGGCGCGGAATGGGGCAGCAACGTGCAACTGAGACGTAAAACTCCCATAATAATAATGATAATAGTATTTATTTCTTTTATATTAACAAAGAGAAACAAGTTAAAATAACTTAGAATTAAAAGAAATCATATCTATATTTATATTGGTAGTAATTACCATCGCGCTGGCTCTAAAGGTTTGATTTAGGAAACAATTTCGAAGGAGATCGTATGGACTTCGCTTAATACAAGGACCAAGTAGTTGTTTAATTAAATTACAAAGAAAGGAATGTGAAAAAATCTAAACTCTTTAGTATTAGTGTTGAAGCTTAAACTTAATTAAGACCCGCTCCACAGTTAATGCTTGAGATAAGAAGTATTATCATTGTTACTAGACGATACTTCAACATAATAATTTTCAATATTTGTTAATTGAAATAACAAGCTTGAAAGGGGGTTTAGTAGGTCATTGTGGAGAAGAGTGGGTCATAGACTGAAATAAAAGGAGGATCGCTCGCGACAATACAAGCAGTTATACCTGGAAATTTTCGAGGTTTTAAGACAACATTCGACAAAAACTTCACAGATTGTTTGCTACTTCAACCATTTGTTTGTTTCTATCACCAAGCACTGAAACACATTGATTAATGTCAACACAATGTAACGCAATGATACTAAGATTCCTGACCAAAGCTAAAAGTTACTACAAATCAGCTGTCAAATATCTAATTTTGAAACATCATAATAAGTAAGCACTTTACTGTAACCCTTTGAACGACTTTTTCCTTTCAGAATATCATCACTATCAGAGAGAGTACGCATAACTCGTTGAATACTCTCGATCATAAGCCAAAATTGCATTTCCGTGATGACAACACCGGAATCCCGAAATCACATTTTTGACCACCGTATTATAGTAATGGAGTCTTTGCAACTCAGTACTCCCCTATTATAGGCTAACGTCAAAATATGAGCAACAAATGTCAGAGTAGTGAAACATCCGTAACAATATATATCAAATGTATTGAAAAAATTAAGGAACGCCAACCCTACTTTTTGCATAACTTTCCACAATGGAATGTCAAGATGTCGACGATTATTTCTACACAAGCATAGACTTGCTCTGTTGCTACAAACAGACTCAAGACCAGAAACATTAACAGTATACTTCTTTATATTATGTTCGGCATGGCAAAGTGCTTGAGTAGAAAACATCATCTAAAATTAACAAAGGCAGGTGTTGCAAAATTACACAGTTTAGGCAGCAGAATATGAACAATTTGATAAAAACTTGTGCAGCAGATAGCATTGCAAATTTTAATATTGCTTAAATTATGAAGTCGCTACTACAACTGAAAGCGACGAATCCGGCTATAAATCATGTTTATTTTCTGTATTACACTGAATACTGCACCTCCGTAATTTGGGGTGGTTGCTGCGTTAATGTCGCAGCCGTACCTTATTCTTACTGAACTATTTGCTTACTTAAAACCAGCTACGCATGGGGTGCGCAAGCACCCTCACCCCACTTCTCGCGTAGATTTGAGAGGCGCGCTTAACAAATCAGTCATATGATAAGTGCTATTTTGAACTTTTTGGCATTGATATTTCTTTATGCTATATTTCTATTTGCATTTTATTAGTATGTCCATGCGGGTTACAGGGGAAGGCATAGTTAAGGATATATTTACGAGATCCTCATGCAGTCCGTTCCCATCTTGGACACACTGTAGCTTTGGAAATGGATATGTACATTAGCAAAGCCCCGCTTATTTAAAGCCGGCCTACTAGGGCCTTATCGATTTCACATTCGAGCAAACTACAGTTGCAGCGGGTGCAGCATGCAGGCGTCGACTTCCAAAGCAAACGCCAGTTTAGACGGCAAAATGTTTGCTCAAAAGCGAACAGGACGTTAGTGGATGTACGCTATCAATTCTGGGTCGCAAAAACCGATGCTCTGGGAAACGTCAAAATCAATGTGTTTGAGGCTGAAAAATTCGGACGGAGGGTCAGTTTTCGACGTGAAAAGTGGAAGAGGCTTTTCTTCAGCCCCCACACACGTGTGGTTTGAAAACTGAAACGACAGGCGACAGCCTTGGGTAAAGTGGAGATATCCGGAAATTTATTGCCGGCGCTAAACCTAAGCTACCTTTGTAAAACAGTAAATGTTTTAATAGTACATTATGTCACGAAATCATGCACCTCCGTGCTGCATAAAATGTCGACGTTATGCCTTTTAATTTTACGGCAATTGATTTTTAGGGCTAAGTGTACTCGATTTAGCTTCAGGGGTTGACAGGTGAACTTAAAATTTGATGCTGGAGCTGAAATTACATTATTTACGACGATTTCTGCTAAATAATAAATGGCTTCCGGAGTTATTTCAAGCGCTTTAATTAGTGTTTATCTAATAAATTTTTAGAAACAGACAGTTGAGCTTATTTTTCTTATATTAGTTGAGGCAATAATGTAATTTCAACAAAGGCAATTCTACTTAATTCAAATAACTATAAATGGCTAAAAATTATTTGCTAGATAAAGTTTTCATATTCTCTAAGACGCTGGAAGCTGCCCATATGACTTGTATTCACCAAAAATTGTCTGGTTGATTCAATATCAAAGGCTCACAGAGTAACAAATTATATCTAAGATACTATAAACACAAAATACAATTTATTCACTTTAGAACCATAGTCTTATTTATTGGCCCTCAATAGAGGGCGTAAAATGCCTTTTATGGCTCTAGGGCCTATAAAGTTGCTTAGCAGTATAACAACCACCAAAAATGTAGTATAGCAACAACCAAAATCTGCATAGAAACAATAGCACAGCGCCAGCACAACGATGACGCAGTAGTCTGCAGCCAAAATACTCAATCCTTGAATTCTGTCCATTTTGAGAACCAAAATACAATAAAACGTTGTATGTACCAGGTGCCTAAACAAGATTATAGATCTCGGGAAACTAAAAGCTCTCCACTTCGCGTCCCGTATTAAACATTTCCTCGTGCTATAATCTATTGATTATTCCCTTAATACATAAATTACTATTACCATGATCAAAATGCAAATGAGAGTAAAACTATTAGATAATTAATAAGTATTTATATATATTGATTAACTACCGTTGTTCACTGGCGGAGACTTCGTTTCCCCAATAAACATCTATAAATCCACCTTTCCGCACCTAGTGGACCTCAAGAAATAATCCCACCTTATATAGTCAACACTTATTAGGTCCCTAAATTGTACACAAATTAGATAAGTTCATGGTTTAACACAGATCGTTCGTTTATGTAACAATTGGTGGAAGCGCAGAAAAGCTACTTTAGAAATATATTAAAATGATTCAGGCTCTTTCTTTGTTGTGCCTATGGGTATATGTTTATAATTATCTTTAGTCAACTTAAATTCCCTGTTTATTTTATTTGAATATTAAAAATTGTCCTTTTGGCTAGCTCCTAAAAATCAGGTGTGGATTCTTTTTATCTAGATTGCTTATTCTGAAATTTGATGTTCCGATTTTAATTTTGACAACTCAAAATAACTTCTGTCAAATGGTACGTCAAACAAATTTGAAAATTCAATGACAAATACCTGATCGGTACATTTGTTATATAACAATATCAAACAGTAAGTAATTCCTTAATAATTAATTAATTTCTAATCTTTATTTTCTTTCAGTACTTATTTTAAATACCTAAACTCATTTACCTCGTATTTGAACTTATCAATGTCCTCAGTAGTAACCAACGCGTCCCACTCTGCTACTAATCACAACTGCTACACCCAATAAACACGGTGAAGGCTCCACTGACAACCGAAATGTCAAAACTGCCTAAAATCAGGAGCATAAGCTTCCTCACAGCATGGATTTAAACAGACCCTAGTCGTTGTCACTTATCTCCAACACCGTATACAAAACCAAAGTATTCCACCGACCACCACTGAGCACCCCGTACAAGGACAATACACCAGACCTTAATTACCAAATCCTTCAAACATGTTCCCTCTGCCAACGATCTCCTAGGAACTCTCCTTCCGTGTGAACAGCTTGTTGCAATTCAACTCAATCGATGTGCAATGTCAAATGTAATTCCTCAATAAACTTAATTCAATGTTTCTTTCTATTTAATTTCTTCTATAGATTAGCACTGCTTTAGTTAACTCTCCTCTCTTTCTTCATTTTGGTATAATCATCTTCTTATTTTAAAATTTCATTTATATTCCACCACGCAAATTTTGTCTTAATTGTAACCCCTTTTATTTACCAAACATTTTAGTTTTTAAAATAGGGTTTATTTCATAATTTCAAGTTACACAAAATTAATTACAACTTCTCATTTTCAAATTTGTTATCTGCTTAATCAAAACAAAGTCCGTAACGATATCATATTTTCTCCTTTCAACACACTATATCAGCTTTATTTTGATTTCTACCCACTATGTGCAATAATCTATCTCCATTAAGTATTTCTCATTATTTTCCAATTTCATATTTAGATATTACATTAAATTAGAATCCTTCTGTTTTAGTCTCATATTATTCAATTATAAATTCTATTTTCTTTTCTGATTACATACCAATTATTCAAATACCCAATTCATATTCAAATTGATCCCTATAATATCCAACTACTGTAATCCCTTAATCCTACTTTAAAATTAATTTTTATACCCCTGTATTCATACATTACAATATTTACTACAGGTCACAAAATCCAACAATGCACAAAGCTATCCTCAGTGGGATCTCTCAAGTACTAATTCGGTAAAAACGTCCATGTTGTAATTGATCAATCGTCACTTAGTCGAATCTTCTCACCTAAATATGTAGGTGCTGCTCCCCTAACTTGGGAAAACGGTGTCAATGTGTCGTGATAAAGTTGAAGTCTGGAGGGCTGCACAAACTCACCTTACCTTCATCTCCTTGGTGTTTAATTCGTTCAAAAATTCATACAAACAGTTGTATAGAGTACTGTTAAACACAATGGAGCAGCAGAAACGTTATTTTGAACATACAATAATATGGGTAGTTTAAAAATTTGGTGGACAGCCGAAGCTGGCCCATTATCAATCTATCAATCCCACAGAAATAGTATTGCGCTAAAGTGCTATTGAAGTCGGTTACATGCTGTGATTAATAAATCCTACATAGGCTGTATTAAAACGCACTTTTCATTTCCTTTTAGCGAGAGCTCAAAACTTGTCTCCGCTAGGTGAATACTTGCGTAAACACACACCTAAACACAGTTTCAATGTTAAACCCAACGAGGTATAATTATTTTAGTTACTACTGGTGAGGTAAATAACGTTCAGGATATGAAAACCAGAACGCAATGCAGTTGTTTACCAATGCCGACATCCAAGTAAAACATGTCTGCAGCTTGAAATAGAAAGGTTTGCAAAGCTTAAGTTTCTAAAAATCGCACACTGATAGTGGGCTCAGCGCGTGATAAATAAGACTTTTTGGAAGTAGCGCTTATAGTCCTCGTAACAACTCTACGGACTTTGCCGGATTGTCAATTTTCCTAGCACTAAGTTATTTGAACTACTAATTAAATACCGTTTGAAGTATCGAGAAATTAAGTCGTCAAATTACGACGGAATCAAAGCAATTTATCGTAGCCTAATGACGGTCAACCCATTCTTCTTGCAGGAGCGGCTCGGTTCTGCTTGTTTAGTGACAACTATCGGTCCACCATTTCAAGCCCGAAGATGGGGCCAAATTTTCAACCGATGATTATAGTTTGCTGGCGTTGCTGCCCACTAACGTTTCAAGCTTTTCTGTGATCTTGGTTCACCGGCCGCTTAACTCATTCCTTAGCTGGGAGCACAGTTTAGAGCTGAGTTATTTAGTACATTATTGCTAAAATCGCAATTTCATTCTGTTATTGAATACACGTGCATCATTGTCTCGTACACTAATTGCGACTCTTATGCTTGTTGTTTGATTCACACAGATGCGTGCATCAAAACCTTTTTGATTATAATTAATCATGTAATTCAAGTCATAACTGTTCTATCTCATTCAAAGGTCGTGGTAAAGTCAAATTGGCATCTTGCCGTATTTGTTTGCCTCTGTTAATGTTGGAAAGGAATTTGTAAGCTTCCGTTAATGGCTTTTAAGCGGATGGATACATTTTCTAATAGAACTTAAGCCGACTTAGCATATTTGGGAATCATGTGTTTATGGATTTCGTTCAACTGCCTCATTGAGAGAGCTTAGCATTAAGATTCTTAGAATAAGTATTTATTCCTACGTGCGACGCTCCGATTGGCTACGCAGGATCGCCTCAGCCAATAGTGTTTGAGCTTTCCCCTCCTTGATGAATTTGCGAGTTCGGCTCGTTGTAAATTCAGCGTTAGTTAGATTCAGAGTTTCGAGTAAGCAAGTTCAGCTATGCTTTGTGCTGGGTTGCGGTCGTTCTAACTCTCTGGTAAAGACGTTTCCAGGTTGTTTTGTGTTACGGTTACGCGCAATTCGCTATTTTCGCGTGGCCAATCCAAGCGTGTCACAACAGTTGAAGCTTTTGTAAAAAACCATCGGTCCATCAGTGACGTTTGTAATCGTTGTTACTCAATATACTCGTGTTTGTTAAGTCTTGTTTCACTCCAACAACTAACTGAACCCAAGTCAAGGGTTATTAAGTGGCAGTTGCCGGCAATCCCATTGAACCGGAATTCGCAGCGGATTAACTGGGGGCCCCATTCGTGGAAGCCTCTTATCAAGTTAATCGTACAAAAAACACTTGTAAATGACGTTTTTGCTGCGTATGTATAAATTGTATTTGTAACAGCCTCCAGCTGACCTCCGACAATTTTTTCTGTAATTTGTGAGTCAAATGCCGTTTTAGAGATTAGAATATTTCTTAATACATTAAGGCAAAGGTAGGCTTATTTAGCGTAGGTATCAAATTTCCATATTTCGAAACGTCGTTGAGGAGAAGTTCTTCGAGTTGAAGTTTTCCCTGTACGCTTCAGGTCAGTGAAAACAACTTAGGTAGCACTGCAATAATAACAAATTAGTACAGAAATTTAAACGCCTCTAACGATTTAAATTTTACAAGCATTTTCAACCCCGCTCTGCTACTAGCCGCGTGCACCTTTTAAATCTGGCATAGATAATAAATAGGTTTGTATCTGTAATATAGCATTGGACAACCTCAGTTTTGAATAAAACCTGGATCTACCATCTGACCACTTACCCATACTAGCTACGTTAAGTACAAAAATGATAATCAAACGAAATTCTTGCAGCTATAAGAACTGCTCAAACTGTGTTAAACTATAATAGAAGAAAAGTTGGTAAGCAGCATTTCCTTTAAAACAGAACATTATATGGACGTTATAGAGGCCCATTAGTTTACTGCATAAATTCTCGAATATATTTTGTCACTTTTGCGCCAGCCAAAATAATTCATACAAATTTCATAGTTCAAATTTAAATGCAGCTATTAGGCCACAATCGGCGCTTAAATCACCATTATGCAGGGAAAATCATCAAATAGACCCAGCGATGCGCGACTGCGCGTACAACAAGGTCTTGCACAACACCTTTAAAATTTACCAAAAAGCAGTCCAAACAAGGATGCTCAAAAAGGTAGAAAAAAAGACACCCACGCCGTCAAAGTCACTCGAGTCTCCAGATCCAGCTGAAAAATCCTTTTAAGAACTTTTTTCTCCGAACCCCAAACGTCATAGAACATGTGTGTTGCTTGCCCTTTCCAGCCCCTGCAAATATCTTCATCAAGCCGCTCTACATATCGTGTTCGTGGCTCATTTGGTCCAACACATCAATACGACATCTAAATCATCCCTCAAACTAAATCTTGTGGCTTTTTGGTTCCAGAATCTAAGACTTAGTAACCCTTTTCTGCGTCCCAATGGATCAGCGCTACATCACGAAGCCGCAAAAGCGACAAAATTAAGCTCCTGGCGCGTTCACAACATAATCCGTAAAGCGCCCCTAGTCGCAAAGTCAAATTTTTCACCAGAATTATGTGAGGGTTTAACTCAATTGTTACAAAGAAGAAATTTTTCTATTGCAAACGCCTACTAGTACTAAATTTGGAGCCAGTTGGGCTTCCTCCAGGCAAAATTGACTCACACTATTGTGCTTCAAGGGCCACCAAATGCGCCCAATGCAAACCTGGATCAATCGATATTTAGCAATATCAGTTCGACATCAATCGTAAGCAGGGCAGCCATAATTAACCATTTAGTTCCAGAAACTTTGTTTCGACAAAATGCAGCGTGCAACGTCAAGCCACTATCCTGAAGTTACCGTACCAAGAGCTACCAAGAACATTCCAAGTATAGTGTGTTGCAACCCTGTCCAGTTCGGCAGCATCCGACCTAATACCTACAGTTTATTTTCTTGTCTAACATTGTACATATATTATATATGTAATATCATTCTAAGATACCTCATTTACGGAGCAATAGATACTTTAGCTTTACCGTCTACTTCATCTATATACTAGGGTAGAAGCCCACCCCTGGCGTTCTGAGCCTCCCTTAGCGCTAAATTAAATAATTGAGCAGACGTAGTTAAGCAAAGATTATCTAGTCTAGGCAGTTAATTGCTTTTTGGGTTTATTAAAAGTAGGGAAAATATTTCTATTGCGGCTCGAAGCTGTCTTCGAGCTGAACAATTTGATAACTGAAGTCCGAGCTAATTTAGACAACGATGCCCAACCATTGTGCAGTAATGCAGATTGCTAGAAGAGGCTAATATAGCATTTGAGGACAACCAATACTGTTCGGACGTCTTCCCACACATCTCACAGGACTTCAACAACATATGACACATATGCATTCCTTTTCAGTTACGGAAGTATACTTTTCAGTAAAGCCCCAAGAAACAGTAACCGAATTTTTTCTGATTCCGTTTGGGGTCTATGCAGCTGACTAACTACGCACTATACCATCACTCTAACGCTTGCGGATGATATGTCAGTCACGCGCTTCTCAACAACTACAAGTGAGAAGGGACAACGATCAGGACACGGATAGATCGTGGTTCCCTCGTTCTCTAAAGTGTTTTAAAGTGAGAGGGGGTAAAGATCTGTTCGTACTCTAACAATGATAATTACGTCAAATTGACATCAAGGCATCCTAGTTATACTTAACCTAGGTGGACGTATGGTACACATGTATGGAGAACTGCTAGTGCCGCAACATTCGCGAGTCTCCAACTGAGAATTATAGACGTCCCGTGGTACATTGATAATTATACCATACATTGAGACATACAAAAGTGTACAGTGAGCCAGGAAAGTACCTGACGCGTTTGGAAAAACACCCAAATGCATTAGAAATAGCCCCCTTAGACAGTAGAAAAACCATTAACTTATAGACTTATCGAGTAAAATCCGCTGGATCTAATATCTCGTGATTAGATTAATTTAGAAAACCTAGTGCCCATAGTCATAAAGAACCTGAGATACAAAGTTACCGTTACTAAGTCAGTGCCTTAATGTAGGTTACTTATATCATGTGTATTCAAGAAGGTTTTCTAAATTTTTTAGGCTTCTTGCTTATTGTCTTCGGACACATGACACAAATATAAATGGAACCTAAGAAATCCCATTCCTATTTTTATTGTCAAAATGGAGTTAAAATTACTTGATATATTCTACGCAACTTGTGAAACAAAACAAGACAATTATGGAAATGTTTCAGGTTTTAAAAGGTTGAAGAAGCTTCCACTTTATTTTTATTTACAAGGTCTGGTCGTTAGGATCGACAGAAATGATGTGCTTACAATATTATCGAACGTTTGTACTACAAGGCTACCGTTTTTAAGTGAATGTTAATTTACAGATACAATTTTTTTCTGGTGTAATGAACAGCTTCCTACTAGAAGAATATACAATTTATTTAACACTAAATGCATAATAATAAAAAGGTAGCTCAGGGCAACCATAATATCAACTTGGTTTGCCTGTAGAGAAATTGTTTTATTATTGCACTACTGTCTACTTTTAATCATACCGACATCTTAAGTTAAAGTAGACTAAAAATAGTTTCCATCATATAGGAGATGCCAGCGATGCACTTTCTTTATCGTTTTTTTATGTATAAAAGATCAGCGTATACCCCACTTCTATTCATTAACATCAAATTTAATAAAGCTGTTAAAACCTGATGTTCAGTTTACGATTCCCAGGAGCAGCGTTGATCGGCCAGTGTAATTAAAGTGTTTTATTTACAACTGTTAAACAATACCGTTGTTATTTTGCGATTATTTGTCAATTATGATATATATTAGTAACTAAAATCACAATACCTGTTGTTTACATTTCATAATTACATCGATACCGCCATAAATGCATGGATACCACCATAATTACATCGCTAATACGGATTTATGTGCATATAATCAAGCAGGCCATAAACTGCTTTTTCGAGTTGACAGTTATCAGTCTGTCAGTTTGAAAATAATAATTTACACTTCTTTCGTCCCAAACCTAAAATGGAAAACGGTAGCGACAATAATGCTGTATTCCCCCTGAAGTACGCCAAGCCGGCAAACAAGCTACACAAAATTTACTCCCAGAAAAGTCGAAGAAAACTTATGATATCGCATACAAAAATTTTCTGGAATGAATGTGAATAAAGTAGTTGTAAATAAAATAGCGTATTTCACTCGCATATAATAGCTATTATTAGTACACTCAGATGGCTTAAAGAACTCGCTCGCTTCGCTCGCTCGTTATTTAATAGCCATCTTCGTGTAATAATAGCATCCATTATATGCTCGTATAATAATATACTATTATTATACTTCCTATTAATCCTCTAGAATGAATACTTAACAACACACCGATGCGTTCTTAGTTTATCAGAACGTTTATGACTTGATATCTATTTCTAACAATTCACTATTTAGAGTGGTGCTGAGTTAATTGGCATGATATCAGTGGGCGGTGATTATCTATAACGCTAATCTGTAATATTTTAATGGTCCCAAAATATTATATCCTATTTTTATATTTCTATAGTACGTTCGGCCACTTTCTACGTTGTTGTGTAAATTACTTCAGAGTAGAGGAATGTATATTTCCGGTTTTCATTTGAGAAAATTTGAGACTCCCAATTTTACTTTTGATGAGTCATGATGCATTTTGAACTTCGTTAGATAAGGTTAGTACGGATTTATTCCGAAAGATATTCGGCAATCTGATGCAGATTTGATATTGTAACGTTAGCGGCAGTTGCAAATTTATCTAAAGCATCACTATTATCTCTGTAAATTTAATTTTTACTGCGCTTCTTCCGTTACAATCTACGATTACATCGTCATAAACCTCGCACAGAAGATAAGAGGACTTCTACCAGCTGTGCGCAAAGTCTCGTACTCAAGCTTCCACTCAATTTTACCTGGAGCGACTGCAACGATAGGAAGAACCGAAAAGTATAACAACAAATTTCGCATCCACTTCACTTCACTTGAGACCTGAGATCCTGATCCTGACCTCCAGCTCTACGTCCCCTTCAATGACCTGGCCTTTTTTCCTAATATTTTCCTGATCTAACTCTGCCTTGTAACGGTAACCCGTTTCCTAGAACTTCACCCCTAAGCTAATTACATACGTCACCAGCACCGTAAAACTCGTTATTCCATGGAATTGGCACCGCACAGAAAAATCGTAAATACTCTCCATCTTCGGTGACATTAATAGCGCTTGTTTCAGACTAATCGTTTCTAGTTCAAACACAGCGGATCTCTACCTCACCCAAACTTTCTTGTTGAAGATACAGGTAAGAAACCGGACAGAACCGACATGTATAGTGGGTTGCCAATCGCCAAGTAGCATCGAACCATACGGTTTACCAGAAGACATTTTCTCTTATAATTCTATGTACATATTACTAATTAAGATTTATTTTGAACTTAGTTCCAAATATTATACAATTTATTTCTAAACTGTTTATTCCTGTATTTATACATTTGAATGGTAACGAATGCATGGGCATCTGACCATATTCGAGGCAAAGGTAAATTAATTAATTACATTTCCCGAACGCTTAATGCAATTATTGCAGTACAATTAAATCAGCATTTCATAGTATTTCAAAGAAAATCAACCTGTGGGCCTCACTATAATCGTCAAGTTATCTGCTACAAATCTTGGAATGTCGAAGCAGTCGTCCATTGCGAGAGAGGCACGCATGCTTTGGGCTAGAAATTACATACTGGGAAAAACCATATCACCTGGTAGTGTCGAACTAATATCTACAACTGCGTCCCTCTCATACGACGGAGCCCGCAACGAATGTTTCTCAGTAGTTATTTGAACGCCAGGTGACGGCTTTTCAATTAGGGCTTGTTTTTACTTCGCCGAGATACATATTTTGTCTTGATTTCGGAATGGCTGTTTACGTGTTTACGTAACTATGTCTTTTACTTAGCAAATATATGTAACTTACTGAAATAGATAACCATATTGCTGAAACTACTACTATAGCAAGAAATTTGTCATGGTTAATCTGTAATAAAAATGCCAATACACGCTCGCAACAACAAAGAAGCGAAGATGGAATCGGTTCCATGAAGTTATCTGGATTATAGCAGGAGAAACTAGAGGCCACTGTTTTCTTCTAACATCCTAATAATTCACAGATAATCATTTCGGTGGACACAATTTCAAACTGCAGAAAGAGCAGTTTCGTACATCCCATAGACTGCAGTTTCAGTGCCGATGTATTAAGTAACAGTAGACAGGAAAACTTTAGAGACGGTTTTAGTTTTACTGTTGTCTTATATAGTGCTTCCAATATATAATTAATAATAATAATGATCAATTTATTATCATATGATACAAGCAAGGCAGAAACAATATTCTACTAAAAACCAAAAAGCAGGCAATCGCAAGGCGAGATGCAGCTGTCTATACGTAAATTACTTAATCCCTCTGATCTTTCTTCTTACCTAGATTTCGAAACTATGGTGAAGTGGAAACTTACGGTATCTTGGTATACACCAGTACATAGCGTAATACCATAAAACTGAAGAACCAGAAAACGTACATAAGGCGTTTGAATACTATCCCAGAACTAAGTTCAAAGCTAAATAAAAGCTATTAGCACCTGTGCCATTGCGATCTTAACGTACACATTTGGAATTACTAAATTGACGAAGACTAATCTATACGGCATCCAAATGAAGGCAGGAACTGCATGGAGTAGGATTTGAGCTTATCATCCCAAATGGGCCGACAAAACCAACGATTCCTAGAGCTCAAGGTAGAAGAAGTCGACTCTTCTCCCATTTTTGCTCGACAAACAAAACGTAGGTCTTTGAAAAACCTCTTCCAGAGGCAAGAGTTATCCGCCCTTCCTTTAAACCCCAGTACAACTGATGCACATCATATGATAAAGGAAATCAATCGAAATAATCAGAACGCCTTATATCGAAAACATTCTCATGAGCTCAGTACTGAGAATGTTTATGGAAAAGGGTCGAACTATTGTCTGATCCATGGTAACTTATTCTCTGACGCTGAAGGTTCTATCATAGCCACACACGATTAGATAGTCGCCATGAACCATTGACAAAATGCCTGAAGTTAAAATCCGTGCCTCTCTGAAAGATGAGAAAATAAATGAAGTGCTTATTCGCAAAATTGTGGATAGTGTACTGGAGTTCGATTAATATCTCGAAAAATTGCTGACAAAAAGGCAGTGTAGCTTCGATTCCCTATATCAAGGTGTGGTCGGATAAGATTGGCCAGTTGTAGGAAAAACTCTCCAAGGCGGAAGAGGAACTCGTAAGGACCAAAAAAGGACTAGAGCGGGTTAAGTATGAAGCTTCTGTTTCAATAGAAGCGCTGGAGCAATATACGAGGGAAACAGTGTCATAATCTTCGGCGTTACAGAGGCACGTAAAGAAGACACAAATAACATTGTGGCAAAACTGCAATACAAAACTGGGGATAGTCACTCAACAGCTCCCTGATAGCGAAGGCGTGAATCGGCCCATTGTTGTAAAAGTATTAACTGAAATAGAAAACACTCTGTTGATACAAATAAAAAGTTAAAAGGCACAATAATAGTTATTAGGGAGAACCTTACCAAAATTAGGGTGGATCTACTTAAAGACCTTGCAAAAAATATGGTGTGAGGTGTGTCTGGACGAATAACGGAAATGCATTTGCAAAAATAGGCAAGGCGATTAAACGCATACGTAACTACCAGGATTTGGTTTGAATTTCTGTAGAATACATTAACTTTCTGTTGCTGCGATTAAAATAATCTTTAATTTTATACATCTGGCTGCACATGTTTATCCAATTGCTGTGAATATATTTAATTTTGTTTGTTATCATCGGCAACGTGGTTTTCACCTGAACTATTTGCCAATAATCAAATATATAAAATTTACATACCATAACTTGATAGCGATTGAACAATTAACGAATGGTTTATAATTTACTCTGTGACAATTTTTTTTCCTTCAAACTTTTATTTAAATTTTGTGTTTGAATAATTTCTTAGGTCTCTTTCGAAAAAACAGTTACTTACCCAGTATTATTTACAGAAATTTGTTAATTGGTTTGGTAGGGTTACTATTTTTTGTCCATCATTAAGAAAATATTATTCTAATTAATCTAATAATATCGCATTTAAATCTTCATCTTTGTTATTAAAGTTTACAGCTTTTAAGATGCCAATGGGAATTACAACTTTGTTGCAGTGAGTGAAACCTGCTTAACTCAATTTTTGACGATGCAGTATCTATATACCTGGTTATATTTTTTTTCGGATAGATAGAAGCACTAGGGGAAGAGACGTTGGTATAAACGTTGAAAATACTTTGCACGCTCAACGCGTGAATGTCATTGATAAAGAATCTCTTGAACAGTTGGGGTTAATCATCAAAACTCAACAAACTATGTTTGGTATTGAATTTGTCTATAGACCTCCCCCCAATAAAGGTAACAATAGTTTCTTTAAAGTGCTGGAGGAAACTTTATCTGACATGATATCTACATGCCAAGAAATAGTTTGTTTCGGTGACTTCAATATCGATATATTATCAAATAGTGCCTAATGCAAAAGAATTACAATCTCTTCTAGTTACTTATATGTTTCAAGTCATATAGATGAGCTAACGAGAAATATGCCATCCACACAAATTGAGTAAATTTTAATCCCAAATAAAGAATTGATGAACTTGTCTGATCGTGACTTCATTTCCTTCAATGTTTCCATTAACCGTCCTAAACATTTGCCTGTATTTAAAATCTATTCAGATTTTTTCTAAATTTAATCATGCTGAGTTTGCGAGGGACTTGCAGTCTTTGCCGCTTTACCTTTTGACGGATGTACCTGATGTTGACTCTAAACCGACCTTCCTAAATAGTCATATCATTAATATGTTTAACAAACATACTCCAGTAGAATCTGCCGTTTTACAAAGAGAAACTTCCCATGGATTACAGCAACTATTAAGTTTATGATGTGTCTTAGAGACAGCGCCTATAAACGTTACAAGTACAAAAAAAAGGTTGTCCGGTTTGATTATTACAAATCCTTAAGAAATCTTGTTACTAGATCCTGCAAAAATGGGAAAAAGCGTATCTTAAGCATAGGCTGTGCCACAAGGAGTCGAAGGGTCTGTGGAAAGAACCAAGTAACATGGACATCTACAACAAATACAAACAAAAGCAAATTCCTCCCGAACTTTTTTATGTTAATGAAATTAACCAATCATTTATTCATTCCAATCTAGCAGATAACTTAGATTTTAAAGAAACTTTTGCTTTTCATTTAATATTAAAAATAAAGGGATCAGTTTCGAATTTAAATGTTCCAATGGTTTTGTGCTCTCAACAATTCTGCTTGCCAATTGAGCTAGAATGCATTAAAAGTCAAACCGAGGCACAGAATTCATTATTTTAATTAGTGTAAGCTTACCTTACTTTCATTGAGATAAAGGCACTGATGGGTGCAGCTGAGTTTCACAATTTGAGGTAAAGGTAACATGAACAGCTAGTTCAAAAGGGTTGCGTTCTTGGGCTCAGATTTGACGAGATTTTGGAAGTGCGAATGAAGTTAGATTGTATCTGACGATTGTAGCATCAACATTTGCAGTATTATGTTTGTTACTGTACGAAATGGTTTGCACAAATACAAAATTATGAGCATTATAGTGGTCATAAAGCTAGAACCTGAATGGCAAAGTAACTGAAGGGTATAGCAATGCAGTACGAGGATTAAAAACATTGCAAGAAGCAACCGACAAGAAATATTGTAAAAGACCAACCTACGAATAACATTGTAATAGAACGAAAGACATTATCAAGTGCATAATAAACTACATAATATAACAGTCCGGTTAAAAACACAGTGAAATAGCAGAATATTTAGTGTAGTGCATTCTAACCTAAGAAAAACATTTATTTAACCTGTAAGAATTAATTATGTTATCAAAACCTTATTCTATAAATTAATTTTATGTATCAAACCTTATTTCCTTTTAAACAATTGAGATGATATATTGCTAAGATACGATATTTTCTTTTGTTTAACAACCACAGAAGAGATCTTTGGAATTTCCCAAGCTGTTGACATTGTTTCATATCAACTCCCATAAAAGTTTGATTTTGTTAATAAATCACATCCATGTTAGTACAAGTGTTGGTTTTATTTAACCACTAAAGTGTTGGACACAATTAGAACCAGTTTTCCAGTTTTAAAGTGCTTTATTTGGTGCATATTCGTCTTCGACAAAAACCAGGCAGGTGGCGATCCAAGTAAGGGCTACGTTTGGGATTCGATGCCGCCTGCAGGAGCTAGTTGGAACGAAGTGTGATGCCTTCAACGCCTACAGCGGTCGTCTACTCAAAACTGCAGGCAGAGGTCCGAGTCACCAGGCAATTTGCAGCTAAGGAAACGAGTTGGCGTCCCCTGAGTGGTGCGGCTCATCATCCGAAGCTTTTTAAAACCAGGTATTTACGCAATTTTGGTCGTCCAGAGACTTTTTATATTGCTGGGGGTCAAGTGCATTCCAGAATCCAGAAATTTAGGTAGCGTTTCTCAAAGATGCAGAATGACGCGGCATTTTTTATCTTTGGCCGGATGTAGTGATAGTTGGCGTCACTTCTACGTTACGATAGAACAAACGCCGTTAGTACTGTTGCTATGCGAGAATAAAAATTGCCTACCTGTGGTATTTTGCTAATTTTGGCATACGAGGGCACACTGCATCGTGTTTCATGTCAATTTTTGAGGTTAGCTACTGCAGATTAAGTTGTGGTGCGTTTACAAGTAAAAGAATCCTAGTTGAATTGGAGCTACTAAAAATTAGTTTGCTCTACCAAGTATTTCTAGTTTAGCGACCTAACCCATGAGACAGAGTTGTTATGTTCACCGGAGCAGCCGAATATTATTGCAGACAATTAAAATAAAATAAGGGTACCAAAATCGTTCAATTTTGTAGTAAAATATTTGTATTTTTAATAAGCCTAATATCGTACACAGGCAACACCCGTTTCAAATATTTTTTTTGTATTAAAGTAATGCTAGTAGTTGGGGGGCCTTAGTTCATTGTAATATATTACTGTCACTGATGAAGACAATTATAAAATTATACATAGTATTAAATCCCCGTCATCAGGTATTAATAATATTAATATCAGGATGATAATACTTAATACTTTACACCCCTATAATTTTTCAGTGAATAACACACATTATAAACTGTTGTTTTGTTAGAAATGCTTTGATATTGCAATGGAAAATCGCTAAAGTAATAAATTCCTATGCCTAAAGTAAATCAACCAGATAAATAAAAAAGTCTCAGACTAATAATTTTATTATGTAGCATGTTAAAAATTCTGGAAAAGGTCATCGACTATCAAATTTAAGCATTTATTAAAGGCCAATTTATTTCCAGATCCGCAGTCGGGCTTTAGAAAAGGCCACAGCTACACAACCTCTCTTTTAAACAATCCAGGCGATATATTCAAAGCTATCGATGCTGGCAATTTAGCGGTTTTAACTTTGCTGGACTTCTCGAAGGCCTTCGACGCAATCAATCATGAGATTCTTAGCGCTATATTAACATACATAAATATTAGTAATGATGCCACTAAATTCATTCATAATTACTTGAACAATCGATCACAATTTGTAATTATATTCAACGAATGTTCTTAACTTGTTAAATTCAATACAGGACTCCCGCAAGGCTTAATACTAGGGCCTCCATTGTTCAAAATATAAACAAGTAATTTAGCTCAATCACTGGTCTATGGAAAATCACATACATATGCAGACGGTACTCAATAATTCTATTCGTTTAATTTTAACCCTATAGACACTGCAATTGACAATATTAACCAATAACATCTGTTAAAAAAAGTTATCAAGTGGCCTTACGTCAAACAGTAATTTTTGAAAGTCGTGTCATAACCTATTTTATCTACTTTGCGTTCGTACTGAGGCTATTACGATACTCGTTTGCGTAACGTAATAGACAGAAAGCGATGCTATAATAAAAATAACTAAAAACAGAGTAATTTTTGTTTAAAAAAGTGGCAAAGTAGATAAAATACTGTATGATACCTCCTTTATAAGGCATTTTGTAGCACTTATCCTTTAGGGCACTCCTCGCTTCGCTTGTCGTACCCTAAACCCGTGCGTGCTACAAAATGCTTCTTATAAAACTCGTATCATAATTATGATATACTATTATAGATTGCGTATATACACAACCTCACTTTATACATAAAAACTATGTTGTTCAGTAGTAAAAACCATTTTTCGGCACTTACATTTCAGTTCTGAAAAGAACGATTTTACAAAGAATAATACACTCAAACAAAATAAATAACGCTTCTAACAGGTAAACGCTATTTGACAGTTGACAACTGACAACTCAAGTGAACGAGCGCGCTGAATTGTGGGTAGAGCGATGTAATAATCACCGACATGCAGTAGTAAGACGAAATCTAGTTCAAAGCCCTTTCGATAATGTTTTTATTTGAACGCACTTTACCTTAAAAATTTGATCGAAGCATCCGAAAGCCACTCTTTGAGTTTAAATTCGAAGAAAACTGTAGTAATGTTGCTCGGCAGGAATAAATATCGGGATGAGTGTCATCATAAAATAAATATAAAGATTGGTCATGCCATACTACATCTGAAATATGTTGCTCGTAATGTTAGCTGCCAATCGATAGTCTACTGAGATTCAAACAGCACGTAGATATTTGCATAGAAAAAGCATATGAAAATGTAACAATTCTCTATTCAAATAAACATGTTTTAAACGTCCTGTCCTGATTTAATTTTTGTGATGCAATCTATGAACCATGTTTAGATCACAAAATAGCGAGAGAGATACAGATTGTTCAAAACTCTTGTATTCAGTTTGATCGCATATATTAAAAGAATGGATAAATATGTCTGATAGCAGATGTTCATATACCTAATCTCAGGCGAGGAGTTTACTTACTGTACCAATGCACAGGACTACCAGTTTTGAACGTTCTGTTACTTATAATACCGATGGGGCCACAATTATACGGATGAGGCCATAATTATATAACGGGTGTTCATAAACAGTCGTCATCCCAGTAGGTTTTGACTTCAGAAACGTATGTCTATTAAAATTGAGAAAAAATGCGCTATGACAGTACTCAATGACGTTTCATTGTGTTGCACGAATTAATCAAAGACATAACATTTTGTTTTTCAAAGCAACTGGGATGACGACTGTTTATGAACACCCGTTATATAACAGCAATGAGATAACATGAATAACAAAATAGAATGCTTGAGTAAGGAAGAGATGGCCATACGAAAAAATTATTTTAGTAGGCATGTTTAGTTGACAAATGTCATAATTAAATTAATCGTCAAGCCTTCTCGAATATTTGCTACTATGTTTATCTCTTTCTTTCTCAAGCAATACGTGTTATATTCTTGTTCATGTTATCTCATTGCTGTTATATATAATTGTGGCCCCATCGGTATATAACAGCAATGAGATAACATGAATAAGAAAATAACTCGTATTGCTTGAGTAAGAAAGAGATAAACATAGTAGCAAATATTCGAGAAGGCTTGATGCTTAATTGAATTATGACATTTGTCAACTAAACATGCCTACTAAAATAATTTTTTCGTATGGCCATCTCTTTCTTACTCAAGCATTCCATTTTGTTATTCATGTTATCTCATTGCTGTTATATACAGGGTGTAGAAATGCTTTACGCACCATAGGGATTTCAATGGTAATTTTTTCATATGAAAATATTTGCTTCCCTATTTATTTTAGAGCAAAGTTGTATGGAAGTTTTTTGTAGAGAAAAAAATTCTGTATCCATTTATGCCAGCATTTGTCATTTTACATTTCGGAAAACCAAAAATTTAAAGCAATAAAATTACCATTTTTAGACAAATCAGTGGTACCTTAAAATTATTGAAGCATCTCAAAGCATCAACAAATTAGTTTGCTGTTTATTTGTTTGCATCTGTCAAATGTAGCGGCAACAATGGCACTTATTGCACCTGATCTGCTTAGCATACCAACATTTTACAATTTGCACTGATTTTTGAAAAAATGATAATTCTAGTTTATTTCATTATTAGGTTTTCTGACGTAAAATGAGAAAAATTATGGCATAAATGGATACAGCATTTTTTTCTCTACAAGTTTGCTCTAAAATAATTAGGGAAGTAAATATTGTCATATGAAAAAATTACCATTGAAAACCCTATGTGCGTAAAGCATTTCTACACCCTGTATAATGATGGCCCCATCCGTATAACTAGAATCTGAAATTCATTTCTAAAGCTTTTCTTTAAATCGGCAGCAGTGAAGAATGTCGAAATCTTCATTAAAATACGACAAATCGGCAGTGAAGTAATCCATCATTTTACGATTTATTGTAGGTGGCGGGGCGACATATAAACGTCAACCGACGGCAACATAACCTACAAAAGTCGATTAAAATGTTGGAATTTTACGATTTCACGATTTAAAAACAACATAATATACCCCTTGCCTCTGAAGTTCCTTTTTATCCCTCATGTGGCTGATTTGCCTTGGCTCTACGGGCTTCGGCAACTATATCCACATTCGTGATAAAAAGCTACACTTCAGTACCTTCGTATACAAATTACTGCTTCATGAAAAAAATTACTTCAAAACATTTTAATATATATATATATATATATAAGCTTATCCAGGCCGTTTAGGCCCATAGCTTGGTTATGGTTTTCCACTGCTTCCTGTACTTTGCTTTCATCCTCCACCTCGTTATCTGCTTCTCCTCCATATCCTGCATAATTGCCTCTCGCCATTTCCTCTTGGGTCTTCCTCTTTTTCTCGTTCCTGCTGGGTCTTTCCATCCTATTGCCTTGACTGTCCTCTCATCACTCATTCTTTCTAGATGTCCTGCCCATTCTAGTCTCTTCGCTTTTATAACCTCTGTTATCGCAGCCTCGCCAAATAAATCATATAACTCTTTATTTGTTCGTCTTTTCCATCCTATATCTGTCTTTTTTCCACCGAAGATTCTCCGGAAAATTTTCCTCTCCCATATTTCCGCCATATTTTGGACTTTTTTGTTCATTACCCATGTTTCGCTGCCATACAGTAGTGTGGGTCTTATCACCGTCTTATATAGTCTGATTTTTGCTCCTCTGCTTACCTTTTTTGAGCTTAGTAAATTGTGTAGTCCGCCAGCACACCTGTTACTTTTTGCCATTCTGAATTTAACTTCTTTTTTCTCTTCGCATTTGTCGTCTATCAGAACTCCTAGGTACACATACTCTTCTACTTCCTTGAATTCGATGATTTCTTCCCTGGATGCTATTATTCTCAGTCCACTTTCAATTTTGTTCTTGGAGTTCATTCTTAGCTGCATGTAGTTACTCTTGCTTTGGTTGATCTTTAGACCTCTTTTACTAGCTGACTCTATTAACTGTTTTGTTATGTCTTGCAATTCTCCTTTTTTCCTTGCTAATAGCACCAGATCGTCAGCGTACGCTAGACATTGATGACTCTTATTAAGTAGTGTACCGTTTTTGTTGATACCGCTTTCTCTTATTATTGCCTCCAGACTTATATTATTCTCCCAGTTTACATTCGGTCTTCTCTTCTAGTTTTTGTTTAATCCAAGTTGCCAGCACCTTATAAGTTACATCTAATAAAGCAATTCCTCTGTAATTTGAACATTCAGTTGCATCTCCTTTTTTGTATATTGGGAGAATGATTGCCTTCTTCCAGGCTCTGGGCATCGATTCCTGTTTCCAAATGTCATTCACCAATTCATATATATTTTGCCTTAGTACTTCGCCCCCATATTTGATATTTTCAGCTGTTATTTTGTTTTGCCCTGGGCTCTTATTGTTTTTCAAACAGTTTATTATTGAATCTATTTCCTCTTTTGTTGGCCCTGTGATTTCGTCTTCTTTCTTCTCTGCTGTTATCTGGTACTGTATCTCATCTGTTCCCTCTATTTCTATATTTAACATCTCCTCGAAATACTGTTTCCATCTGGCTACTATCTCCTCCTCCTCTCCAATTAGATTTCCTTCTTTATCCTTGTAGTGTACAGGTTTCGTTTGGAATCCTTTCTGTATATCTTTAGTTTCTTTGTAGAAGTTCCTAATGTCTTTCCTGTTGTATCTATCTCCTATTGCAAAAATTCTGGCTTCTTCGTGTTTTCGTTTTCGTTCTCTACATAATTTTTTTGTCTTCCTTCTTTGGTTTTGATATTTTAGTTTGTCTTCTTCCTTTCCTGTCTGTAGAAATATTTTTCTTAGTCTTTTCCTCTTCTTTATTTGTTCTCTACACTCTGAATCTAGCAATTCTTTTCCTTCTTCTTTTTGAGTTTTTCCAGGTTATTTCCGGTTGCTCGTGTTGTTATTGTTTCTGCGACTTCCCATTTACCTTCGATACTATTGTTATCTATTCTAGAATGTGCGTTATAACTATCGCTGATTTCTTGTTTATACTTCTCCGCCGTTGTTTCATCTTTTAATTGTTCCATATTATACTTTTGTTCTAATTTCTCTGTCTTTTTTTTTGCTGGCTTTAGGAGCGCTAGACTTTTTTATTTTCACCCCAACTAGGAAGTGGTCCGAATTACCATCCGCCCCCCTATATGTTCTGACATTGGTTATTTCGGTACCTTCGTATACAAATTACTGCTTCATGAAAAAAATTACGTCAAAACATTTTAATAAATGCACATTTTTAACACTTACATTAAGTTACAAACATAATTTCAGTATATTTACAGTTGAATTAGGTATATACAACCACGTATTAGATTTAATTCTATGCACATATAATTCATTTATTGTTTTTACCATTTTTTTACTAAATACGTTTTTTGCAATTGTTTTTGCTAGGTTAAGTGGAAGACCAGAAGCCCTTTGCGACTGGACTTCGCCTCGAGGTTGACTTGCTTTTGCTTATGTAACATATGTATTTTATTGTTATACTATTAAGTCAATAAAGACATTATCATCATCATCATACATCAATTGAAACAAGATAGTGTTGTCATCTTCCCAGTAGTAATATCCACCACTGGTATTATGCCCCGCTATCTTTCCAACAACGTAACTACTCTAGATCTCCCACTCATGTAGTAAGTGAGATGTAAAAATCGACCATCCGCAACACTTTCCACATTGAGTGCACTAAGCTAGTAAAAGGCAAAAATAGTAATAATAATAATAACTTTACCATATTTGCAGGATATTTCAAACTAAGAGTGTCGATAAACTACTAATATCATCCAGGCTAATAATATTAAAAATATCATTAATAAAATGTTATTTCATTTAAACCATTCGGTAAACTGGGTGAAACACGTAAAAAATTAATTAAGCGTCCCTTACAAAGGTAATTTGTTTGATGTACACATTTGCATATCAACCAAAATAATATTGGCATACGAATGTGACTTTTACGGTCTCATAAAATGAACTGAAAATCCAAAACAAATTGGGGGCTTTATTGCTAGTTCCATAAAAAGTGGTTCGGTGTTATTTTAAGCTCGTGGCAAATTGATCTGACTAATGCAGCGTAATTTATTTATCAGACTCGCTGATGAAAAAGGAGCTAAGAAGTAGAAATCGATGGCAAAAACAATAATTGAGCCAGCAAAGGGCGCCGCGCGGATCGAAGCTCAATAAATAAAACGAACCTTGTTTATTTGCCACTTCTGTAAACTGACGCTGCCAATTTGCCGGTATTCCAGCGACATGACGGCCTATAAATTATGTAACCGGAGGAAGCACCTCTTCGCGACAATGTAGATTTCTTTGTTTACCAACTCCGTCCGTGCACAATAACACAATTAAGGGAATATGCATTCATCAAAATAAAAGAAGCGGCGCAGCGCTACAAGGAAGAAGCTTAGTTGTTAACATGATTTACTTATCTCCTGGCTAGAAGGAAAGTTTAAAGTCGTATTTAATGTAAATGCGCATCAGAAGATGTGTATTTCAGGCGAGGGTTGCAGAATTGCAGTTCCCGAGCACTTTTCACGCCCCGTATTTACGGCTCTACATACTTCGGCTCTATTCTGCTTTAATTTTTCTCCTTAATTGAGTGCATAAAATGCCAAGCTCGCCTTTTCGCAAAATAACTCAATGTAAAATGGAAATTTCGCCGGATACGTAAAACACAGTTTTTCCGGGAGAATCCATAAATTTTTCACAAGTGAAACATTCAGAGCCGCTACAGAAATTAAGTTTACATACAGGATGTTCCTGCGAGCGATTCTGGTCGCCCTAACAACTCGAGTGTGATTTCATTAGTTTAGTTAAAACACTTATAAGACTTGCGCGACGCAGCATAGGGATTTCAATGGTAAATTCTTAATGTGTGATTATTGGCTTCCCTAATTATTTTAGAGCTAAAGTGTACAGAAGTTTTTTGTAGAGAAAACATACTACAACTGTAGATACTATCCTTTATCTAATAGACTTCTCTGTCCGGGACGCTGTTTCAGCAGCCAAACCGTAAAAGATAGAGAAAAAAGTTATTAAAGTTAGGTATATGTTTGGAATGGTCATGTCAGGTCAGGAACCGAATTTCAGTCTCTAACACTAATTATTATCTTAATTATCCTAATCCTAACTTTTTAGGTTAGATTCTAGGCAAATTTTATCAAGGCGAATGCGACTGATAGTTTGCTACCAACAATGACGTCATATACGTACGTGTGATGAATACGCGTTCTATTTGCAAAACGGTCTTTTTTGTTTTTTTAAATGAGACTTTGTCTCACTGGGTTGCTAGTTGTTTATAATTTTACAATTTCCGGAACCCTATAAATTAAAGAAATAAAAAATGCTATTTTTGAAAAAATCAGTGGTGCCTTGAAAGTATGTAAACAAACAACATGCACATTTACTTTTGTCATTGCTGTTTGACGTTTACAACAGATCATTAAATATTCTTCCCGCTAAAATATATTCAACTGAAGAAAAAGTAGAAATGGTAATAGTATATTATTATATGAGCGATTATGACAGCCGTTATTCACGAAGATGACATTTGCGCCACAAGCCGAAGGCGCGTGGCGCAAGTCATCTGAGTGAATAATGGCCATAATCGCGAATATAATACGATATTTTATCTACTCCTGTGCAATAGGAGTTGTGTGTTCATATTTCCCAATTATGACATTTGTGACAGCTGTTAACTTCAAAAGTCATTTAATAATAAGAATGAATTTTGTGATTGGCTACAACCTATTGAGTAATGAAAATAGAATTTTCTGATTGGTTGCAACTTGCAAACTATTGAATAATGAAAATAGAATTTTATGATTGGCTGCAAACTGTGACTTATGAATCATAATTAATGGCTATTGTACAGTAGAAGTAGATAAAATGGTTTTATGCTGGAAATAGTGCTCGGCAAGTAAATGCCTTGTTTAGCGTAAAATATCCGACTCGGCAAATTCCAAGTAGTTCAAAGATTGATAGATTAATACGTAAATTTTAAACTACATGCATAGTATTAAATAATTGTAAATGTAAAAATTACGCTGAAAACGTGCAGCAACATGAGGAAAATGACAACACCTTGAATGTTTTGGCAGCAGTCGCTACAAATCTTAGCGTAAGTTAAAGGCAAATAGCGCAAGATATTGGCTTGCATCACAAACGAGTCCTGCGAATTTTGAAAAAACACAAGGTTTGCTCTTACAAATATCAGTGTCATCAACAGTTGCCTGAACGTGATATGGAGAAGAGAAGTGCATTTTGGTTCCAAATTATGGAAAAATGTAACGAAGACAGGGAGTTTATGAATAACGTTTTGTTTACGGATGAATGAACATTCACACTGCATAATGAACCAAATGTGCAAAATTGCAGAGAATGGGCTACTGAAAATCCAAGCAACATTTTACAAACCAAGACCGAATATCCCAAAAAGTTAATGTTTTGGGCGGGAATACTAGGTCATCACATTATAGGACCATTTTTCTTAAGTGAAAACCTCACAGAAGAGTGCTTTTTGCAGTTGTTAGAAGAGGATATAGGGGCGGTCACCGAAGTTGCTAGAGACGATCAAGAGTTTTGGCTTTAGATGGGTGGGTCCCCGCACACAACACTCGTGAAGTGCGCGACTGTAAACTACAAATTTTTCTATAAGGTGATTGGTCCAAATTATTTAATTAACCGGCCTGCTAGGTTCCCCGATCTTTCGCCCAACGACTTTTCACTTTGGTCACATTTAAAATTGCACATTTACTCTAGAAGAACCTTTCAAACTATTGAAGAGCTAAAAAATTATATTCAAGCCCAATACGATAAAATATCACAATATCAGTTAGCAAATGTTAGACGGCAATTTTACAACAGGTTGAGTCATCGTTTAGTAGTTAACGGTGCTTTGCTTGAACATTTGTTATAATTTATTAATTTTTGTGTTTTTATATTATGATTGTACGTACCATCGAAGTCATAGAAAACTGGGACAAGAAAATTACGCAGCTACTCTATTTTTAGAAAAGTGTAGTTTAGATGTAACATTCTGACTGAACTGAATGTTATTAAAGGAGGCAGCCCACCTTTAATAATGTCAAAATGCCACATCTAAACTAAACTTTTCGAAAACAAGAGTATCTGCGTATTCTTCCTGTCCCAGTTTCCTATGACTTCGATGGTACATAATTATGTTTTGTAATGATATTTAATTAAATCCTGCTTCCTGTAGATACTAATTTCTTAAATTTTTCCGGTTCCGGAAAATTATAAACGATGTTATGTACAGACACCTACAGCATATTCTCTAGAAAAAACGAATACATTTTAACGAGAACAGAATTTAATAATCACTTATAAATGTCAAACAGCAAAGACAAAAGTAAATGTGCATGTTGTTTGTTTACATAATTCCAAAGTATTAGTGATTTTTTTTAAATTGCATTTTTATTTAGTTGATTTCTACCGCCTTTCGAATTTGCTGTTAAAAATCTGCTATAGAGAATAATACTCTAATAATTTCACGTTTATATTCTGGAGGTAACTTTATTTAGCAGTGTTTGGTTTTACTATCGATATTTATTATGTTCTCATAACCATTATAGTCCAGGCAAAATGCTTCAAAATTTGCCAAATAGTGTTTTTAAGACGTTCCTGATTTCTTTGAATTTCTGAATAAGAAAAAACTTTCCTCTTCACTTTTCCTTTTCCGGGATTTATGAAAAATATACCTTTTGCTAATGGTGTTAGGGCAATTACCAAAATTAGAAGATCAACACCCTCGCCAACAACAGATGTTCCAGAGGTTCCGAAACAAAGGTATTGCTTATGATTTATGATATAAATGAAGATTAGTTAACTATTAAGGCTCGATCCACACTATCGGGCTGCTCACGGTTCGATCTCGCTCCGCTCAAATATTTATACATTGTTAGCAATGGGCACATTCACACTATAGGTAACGCTCAAGCTCAGGCCGTGCACATTGCTAAAAATCTATAAATATCTGAG
Source organism: Agriotes lineatus (assembly GCA_940337035.1). NCBI lineage: Eukaryota > Metazoa > Arthropoda > Insecta > Coleoptera > Elateridae > Agriotes > Agriotes lineatus. The sequence goes on from OW679197.1 coordinate 19,304,232, forward strand.
CGGAGCGAGAGTGGATCGTAATCGAACCGTGAGCAGCTTGATAGTGTGGATCGAGCCTCAGAAATGAGTTTTAATGACAAAATATTAAATTTTTGCTGTCTAAAAATATTTTTTAACTATTAAGAAATGTGTTTTAATGGGAAAAAAATATGCTTAATGTCAATAAATGTTATGTTATGTATTATTTTGATACTAGCAGTCCAGTGAGACAAATGTCTCATTTAATAAAACAAAAAAGACCGTTTTGCAAATAGAACGCGTATTAAATAAAAACTGTACCCAGACCTGGAAGGTGTCAAAGTGGTTGCCTAACCGATCGACGTTTTAAAGCGCAGAGGGTCGCAGCTCCGTTTGGCTGCTGAAACATTTTTATTTAATACGCGTTCTATTTGAAAAACGGCCTTTTTTGTGATATCTTGAAAACCGGAAGTGTCATGTGACTGAAATTCGGTTCCTGACCTGACATGGCCATTCCAAACATATAACTTTCATAACTTTTTGCTCTATCTCTTACGGTTTGGCTGCTGAAACAGCGTCCCGGAAAGACAAAACGGCGTCCCAGACAGACAAAACTGCGTCCCAGACAGACACGTCTATTAGATAAAGGATTAAATATACTACATTACTATTCAAACTGATTTAAAGGTATACTTTAGACAGATATTTTACTATTAATGCTAGACGATTCAATATTAAGAAACATACTGAAACAAATGGTAGCATCAATATTAAAGAACAGCTATCTGTGGTACTATAATGATGCGTTAACATTCAAAATTAGCATTTATTTATTAATAATATATATTTAACCCCAAACTAATATGTAATAGCCAAAGCAGGCAATCGTTTAACAATTAGCACTCTTTTTTCTCAGTGTATTAATGTAAAAAATGTAGTACCTTTTACAATAGAATATTCAAAATCTATTATTTAAGTGTATTTTCCTATCAGGTCACACAATAGTGATTTACGTACAGAAGGCCGGAAGAGTAAGATTACGCCCGCAGCCAAAATGTGAGGCCCAACGGATCGGTCTAGGACGTTTAGGCGCGATTCTTTAGGCGCGCATCTTTAGGCGCGCACTTTTAGGCGCGAGTGCTTTAGACGCGGACGCTATTAGGCGCCTGAACGTTTAGGCGCCGCAACTTTAGGCGCGGGGACACTTAGGCGCCACATGAAAGAAATTCGCATTATTCTTGATTTTAAATCTTGTTGATAGGTAATTATTGCGGTAATTAATGTTAAAGAAAAATTCAAACCTTCATAACCAATATATATTTGGCGCTTTTACGAGCCTTCTTCAGTGTTAAAGTTTTACAAATTTACATATTTAATTTAAATTGTATCGATTATGAAAAATGAGTTATTTACATTTTGTATATGGGTAGTTTAACGTGGTGGAATTATACACACCATATAATTTCACTACGTTAAACTATCCATATACAAAATGTAAATAACTTTTTGTTCATAATCGATAAAATGTAAATTCAATATATCAATTTGTACAACTTTACACTGAACACTGAACACACTGAAGAAGGCTCGTAAAAAGCTGAATATATATTGTTTGAATTTTTCTTCAACATTAATGACTACAATAATTACCTAAGAACAATTTTTTAAATCAAGAATAATATGAATTTCTTTCATGTGGCGCCTAACTGGCCCCGCGCCTAAAGTTGCGGCGCTTAAACGTCCAGGCGCCTAATAGCGTCCGCGTCTAAAAGCTTTGCGTCTAAAAGCTCGCGCCTAATATTGCGCGCCTACAGGTGCGCCCCTAAACGTCCCTTTTCGCCGACGGATATGAGCCTTTATTTGGCTAAGGTCCAATCTACTTCCGGCCTGAGGTACGTACAACGTTTTACGCACAACTGCGTGGAACAAACACTTAATATCAAAAATTGCTACTACAGTTAAGGTGCCGGGCGGTAAAGTAATTTGCGGGCAGCAAAGTTACTTTACTGCCCGCGTTTTTATTTTACCACCCCCAAATTAGTTTAGCATTATCAATCAAGCAGTATAATGTCACATTTTGCTGACGTGTGAAGAAAAACAAAATTTTACACTCGTGAAGCACTATGGGAATTATTTATGTACACATTTCCACGGTTACGACACTGATTACCAATTTTTTATACTTTGAATGAAAACTAAAATACTAATTATACAACAGGGATACTACATGTACGCTGATTACGAGAAAACTAATCCGAGCAGATATTTTCAGGCCTATGGAGACCGGTACGCGGCGAGGGAGCGCGAAGGGACTTTATACCTAAGTTTTAGGGTCGAGCACACATTGTGCTTCTCGGGACTCATTGGAATCTTGAATGTTATATATTTTTCTACAACTTTGTAAATTTTCAAGAGTCGCGTACTTTTTTTGTTTATTACAGGAACTTTGCCTGGACTATTACCTCATTCAGGTTTTACAATTTTGGAAGTATCTTCATTAAAATACATCAAATTAACTTGACTCATCATTCGGTTTGCAACTGCTTCCTCACTACTAATCGCTATGTTTATTGGCTTTCCTAGTCTACAATTTGCAAACCTCTTGCCCATCATCACTTATTTTCATCTTTTATGGGGCTATGTTATTTTAAATTCTTAATTTGCTTCGATTTCCGCGCCCTTGTTCGATGATAGAGATGCATATTCAGTTCCGAATGCCATCGCGGCTATCAACTCCACAGACCGGATAGCCTCCCGTTCTCGCTGAGCTGGGGCTGGTTGCCTCCTTGAATAAGACTATCATTATTGTCGCTTTGGGTGAAGAAGAGAATGTTGGAGGTCAAACGCATGTTAGTGAGCCAATCCCGGTTACATAGCTTTACGGGACGCAATAGTGATTAAAGTGGTACTAATTTTACGGTGAAGCCTTGCAGGTGTTTCTTCAGTAATTTACAAGTTCTAAGTTGCTTATAACCGTTGAAGGGTACCGTTGTTACTAAGTAGGTTTGGTCGGACTCCCACAATCGATTGAGTTCGAAACCGATTCTCGCATCCGCTCAATTAGCATTTTAGTGGGTAAATTTTTATCGCGAAGTTGCAGCCCCTCTGCTGGACAAGCGACTTCCTTCCGAAGCCGGACAACTCGGCGCCGCCATCTCGGCGCGGGGCCAGCTCGGCGCCGGGACAACTCGGCGCAAAGCCATCTCGGCGCCAGCCAACTCGGCGCGAGGCCATCTCGGCACCGAATTCAAATTTGCAAACTACATTGTGCACTACGTAAAAAAATTATTATCAAAAATGAATAAATAAAGTGATCGCCAAAAAACTGTCATCAAATGAAAAAAAAATATTGAGAATTTCTTGGAAAATCAAACACTGACGACCAGAGGCGGTTGCAAAGTGATTACAAATGAGCCAAACAAAAGTTGTCACATGACTTCCGTTATCAGTAAAATTTTAGGTTTTTTTTTAAATAACTACGAAGCATGCATTTACTAGTCAAGATAGAGAAAAATCTTACGAAAAAAAGTTTTCTGGCCTTGAGATTGTTCAGTCAGCTAAAACTACCACACAATAAAAAATCTCATTGAAATCTTGCTTAAATTCCGAAAAATAGCACTTTTTGGATTTACACAATTTTGAAAAACGCCATTTTCTAAGTAAAGTGGTTTTTATATGACAAATATTTCTTTAATGTTTATTTTCCAAATCAAAACATTTTGTTTTTAACATTTTTTTATTATGAAATAAAAAACCTTTTTGCAAAATGTTTGTTTTTCCATAGCCGTCTTTGTTAAAAGTAAAATTCTTTGATATGGGACTTAAACATAAAAGATAATGTGAGAGATCAAAGTTGGCAGAGGATTTTGAAATTTGGTGTAGGAACCTAGATGTTGATTCTAAACAACTTCTCTTAATAACTTTTTGTCCTATTTGCTACATAAAAGACACGCTACTCTACAGTAATAGTTATTTACCTAACAAGTTCGTAATTTTCGCGAATGAACACTTTGTTCTTCCCGAAGGAGTAGGTACAATGTTTTTGTAACGAATAACTGAAAATATTTAAAAAATTTAAAATAGTTATTTATGTACCTAGAGCGAAAAATGATGCATTAGGCGTGAGTTCGAAAGTCTCGGGCCGAGCGAAGCGAGGTCCTAAAAAACTCGAACGAACGCCTAATGCATTTTTCGCTCGTGTTGCATACATAATTTTTCCTACTACTGTAAAATTTTCGAAAATAGGTTTAAACTGGTGTTTTTTGCCATTTCTAAATTTCCAGCGACATGCAAATTTTTACATCAGAATTGGAATTTTATCGCCCATTTCTTATTTTTCTTGACACTTAAACACCGACAATACACAAAATAAAGCACAAGTAACTTTAAATCGCGAAAAAAGGTTTAAATCAAATTCACAGTGACAGCTGTCAACTTTGACGTTTTCAAATAGCTGACCACTAGCTGACTTAGGTATATAATCATGAAAGCTTATATAAAATTTATGTATGTTGCTATGTATTACGATTCACGATTATATACTTACGTATGACGGCTGCCGCGATGAACTGATTCAAAACAATCATTTTTTGACGTACGTCAACAAGGCGGAAAGCTTGATTTTAGAAGCAGTCGTAGGAAAAAATTAATATTTAGTGTTTTACTAATTTACTGAGTTGACAGCACAAACCACTAAACTTTTATACCTATCCTACGCACCTGTTAGTTTTTGTCGACATTTACAGCGCCTCTGGTGTTTGCAGGCGCAATTAAACCAACGACGGAAAATCCTCTATATAATAAAGGAGAACGATCCAGACGTGTCGGTCCCCGAGGGCCCCCTTTGAGAGGGGCAGAATCCCGAGGGCCCCCTTAGAGATGGGCGGAGCCCCGAGGGCCGCCTTGGAGAGGGGCGAAGCCTTAGGGCCCCATTGGAGAGGGGCGGAGCCCCGAGGGCTCCCTTGAGAGGATCGGGGCCCGGACGGACCCCTTGGAGAGGGGCGGAGCCCCAACGGCCCGCTTGAAAATGGGCGGAGCCTCGAGGGCCCCCTTGGAGAAGGGCGAAGCCCTGAAGGTCCCCTTAGAGATTGGCGGAGCTCCGAGGGCCGCTTTGGAGAGAAGCGAAGCCCCTAGTGCCTCCTTGAAGAGGAGCAGATCCCCGAGGGCTCCCTTGGAGAAGAGCGGACCCCTGAAGAAGCCCTTGGAGAGAGGCGGAGCCCCGAGGGCCCGCTTGAAAATGAGCGGAGCCCCGAGAGTCCCCTTGGAGACGGGCGGAGCCCCGAGGGCCGCTTGGAGAGGGGCGAAGCACCAAGGGCCCCTTTGAAGATGGGCGGAACCCCAAGAGCCCCCTTGGAGATGGGCCAACGTAAGACGCCTAAAAATGGTGGTAAATTGAATAGAATAGACCGCGCAATAGCGTGCGCAGCCCCGTTTGTTATAAAAATTTACAAAAAACACAATTCCCCTAGTTTTTCTTGAAAAGTAAAAAACACCGCAGTGCGGGAAATGTAACTTTCGGCGTGTGGGCAATGACCGGATAATATGAATTTTTAAGTCATGAGTACAAAAAATAGTTTTTTTGAAAACTTTCAAGCATACTTGAGTTTTCAAAACTGAAATTCTGTTAGAAATTCGCCTTTAACCAAGCAGGACTGAACCCCAACAAATGAAAATTTAAATCGAGAATTTTTTTACCTTTTACAAGAGTCGTTCCACCTATCCGGGGACACACTGTATATACAGGGTGATTTTTAAGTTGATTCTTTTCTTTTGCGAGGATATAAAGCTAAAAAAAGTAAGCCATTTACCACTTTTGCGAAATATTAAAACTAACGGAGGTACAAGGTGTTAAAGTTATGAACTAAAATTACTTAACGAAAATTAAACTAAACTTAATCTAACTTAAATGATCAAAATTATCAGCATTCGCTTCTACACACACATTCCGCGTATAAGAGCGATGCGGCAGCGGCATTTTGACGACACTCCCAGTAAATAATAAGCATATTCACTCCATTATTTTCATAAACATGAGCCATTATTGCAGCAATAACATTAAGAAAATTACAATGGAAACTAGTTGACAGATCATTGCTTGACAACAGAGTTAAACAAAAATAAAATTGTCCAGCCGACTTTGACCCAAAGTTTAGTTTTTAATTTGAAACTTTAACACCCTGTACCTCTGTTAGTTTTGATATTTCGGAAAAGTGGTAAATATAAAAAAATACTTATTTTTTAGCTTTATTTCCTGGTAAACGGAAAGAATCAACTTAAAAAAATATTGGTAATGTTTACATTTCCCTTTATACAGAATGACAGCTTGTCCGAAAACCTATTTAGCCCGTATTAGATATATTGAGTGATTTTTACTTAGTTAAAAATTGCGTTTTCCGAAGTTGTGTAAATCCAAAAAGTACAATTTTTCGGAAATTAAGCAAGATTTCCATACGATTTTTATTATGTGTTAGTTTTAGATAACTCAACAATGTCAAGGCCAGAAAACAACTTTGTTTCGTAAATGTTATCCCTATCTTGGGTAGTAAATGCATTTTTCGAAATTATTTTTAAAAAATGTTGAATTTTACTGATAACGGAAGTCAGTTGACAACTTTTGTTTGGCCCATTTGTAATCACCTTGCAATTACCTCTGGTCGTTAGTGTTTGATTTTCCAAGAAATACTAAATAATTTTTTTTTCATTTGTTGCCAGCTTTTTGGCGATCACTTTATATATTATTTGTTTATAATAATTTTTTTACGTAGTGCACACTGTAGTTTGCTAATTTAAATTCGGCGCCGAGATGGCCTCGCGCCGAGTTGGCTGGCGCCGAGATGGCTCCGCGCCGAGTTGTCCCGGCGCCGAGCTGGCCCCGCGCCGAGATGGCGGCGCCGAAGTGGCGGCGCCGAGATGGCGGCGCCGAGTTGTCCTAGACCCGGTCCCTTCGTAGCGACTCATTCCCCACGTCAATCTGCAGAGAGTTTGCCACCCAAGGGTTTTTCTTCGAGGGCCAGTAGTACTCACATCAGCTCTCAGCATTTTTGGCTTCTACGACCTTCTCCAGATCTGAAAATAAGCTCTTCTATCACCGCACTTTCTTATTTGCGAGCTGGAGCTCACCAAACTTTGACATTTCAAACTGCAGACACGTTTTGCCCTAATGTCGGTATTCTTACAACTGCATTAAGTTCCAATTGCAGTTTTGTCGCATAGCTTTTGGTATCATTTGTTTTAAGAGTCGCGTACTTTTTTTGTTTATTTCGGGAACTTTGCCTGGACTATTACCTCATTCAGGTTTTACAATTTTGGAAGTATCTGCATTAAAATACATAATTCAAATTAACTTGCCTCATCATTGGGTTTGCAACTGCTTCCCCACTACTAATCGCTATGTTTATTGGCTTCCCTAGTCTACAATTTGCAAACCTCTTGCCCATCATCAATTATTTTCATCTTTTATGGGGCTATGTTATTTTAAATTGTTAATTTGCTAGGATTTCCGCGCCCTTGCTCGATGATAGAGACGCATATTCAGTTCCGAATGCCATCGCGGCTCTTGACGCCAGAGAACGGATAGCCGCCCGTTCTCGCTGAGCTGCGGCTGGTGGCCTCCTTGGATAAGGCTATCATTATTGTCGCTTTGGGTGAAGAAGAGAATGCTGGAAGGTCAAATGCATGTTAGTGAGCCAATCCCGGTTACAAAGCTTTACGCGATGCAATAGTGATTAAAGTGGTACTAATTTTACGGTGAAGCCTTGCAGGTGTTTCGTCAGTAATTTACAAGTTCTAAACTGGTTATAACCGTTGATGGGTGCCGTTGTTACTAAGTAAGTTTGGTCGGACCCCAACAAATGATTGAGTTCGAACCCGATTCTCGCATTCGCTCAATTAGCAATTTAGTGAGTAAATTTTTATCGCAAGGTTTCAGCCTCTCTGCTGGACAAGCGACCTCCTTCGTAGCGAGTCATGCCCCACGTCAATTTGCAGAAAATTTACCACCCAAGGGTTTTTCTTCAAGGGCTAGTCGTACTCACATCAGATTTCAACATTTCTGGCTTCTACGACCTTCTCCAGTTCTGAAAATAATCACAGCACGTTCTTATTTGCGAGCTTAAGCTCACCAAACTTTGACATTTTAAACTGCAGACACGTTTTGCTCTAATTTCGGTTCTGTTACAACTGCATTAAGTTCCAATTGCAGTTTTGTCGTATAACTTTTGGTATCATTTTTTTTTCTGAACGTTATTTATCTCCTCCTCGTAGCTAAAACATGTACACCTTTTGTACAGGGGGTTTCGTGTTTCTATAATGATTTTGGGTTGTTAATCAAATGCAAACATCAAAAGTAAAAGTGAGATATTTATTTAGTGCAATAAGTAATCCAGAATGAATAATCGGACCAATAAACAGCGTATTTTTTCTATTGAAGCTTCTTGTAAAAGCTAATTTTATGATTTCAGTCCAACGTATTTTTTACTCCTCTCGCAGAGCTGTTATGATCTTCGTTCTTAGTTGAATATGGCAATACTATTTTCATTCTTTTTTGTCTGCTCTCTTTATGATTGCATGTCCACATTCTTATGTCTCCACTTTTCAAACGATCTTGTGCGGATAGACACTCCCTCTAAAACTGTATTTTTATATTTCAGTAGTTACCTTTTATGTCGCTCTATAAACGAACAGTTTTTGGCCATATTTCTGTCAGGGACGTCGACTTAACTTAGCATGTCGATGTATACAATAAAAACAGCATAGACAATGTGGGCATATTCTCCACAATGTACCGCTACTAAACTTTAAAATAAGAAGTGGGTTATAATTGTGAATTTGTAACAGTTGTGACTACGACGTGGCTATTAATTTTCGTGTTGCTGAATTTGCGACGTCCAACTATGATTACGAAGATATTCAGAATAGGTGTTATAAAAGCTGAATGAAAATTAGAGCAAATTATAATTTGAAGCAATAAAGTTAATTGGAATGCATGAGAGTAATTTTCAACGGACGGACTGGGGTCTTCTTTTCACTTTCGGCTTGCAAGGTTCGCTATGCCAAACCTACCTGTAAAACACGTTTTGAAAATCTCCTTTTTTCACTCATTTGCTTAACTTCGCCTGCAAATTCATGAAAAAAAGTATGACTTTTTAAACTAGTTGTACAAATAACTGTTTAGGTCAAGCATTATTGTAGAATTTTTAGGTTGAAAAGTACTTCTTTACAGGACAATCTTGTAAATGTTTTCTTTACTGGACGATTTTGGAAAATTCGCTTTTTGATTGGTTTGCAATATTTGTGTACTATAATTACTACGGAAATGAAGGACATTGATTGGTTTGCAACATCTATTGACTGTGGAAACTAAGGAAATCAAGTACAGATATCTCTAAATTTCTACAGAGGTGTAATGATTGTTTGTTATTGTGATGTTTAAATAGTTAGGTGAGATTAAGAAAAAATCCAAGGGCCTAAAAAATTGTGTATGTAACTCATCCGGAACTTAACCTCGAATTTGACATAGTCTGACACTACTACCAACAATACAGCACTGAGTGAGTTATGGTTTCCATCTCACTAGTGGGTTATGGTATTTAACTCACTAGTGGGTAATGGGTCTTTACAGGTCTAAAATCGATGTAGTTATAGCCTTATAACTAACAGGTGTTTGATAAAATACCTTATGCCTTATCAGTTCACATTAAAAAAAATATTAAGAAAAGTTGTTCAGAATGTAAAACTAAAATCCGCTGAAAATTTCAGAAATATCGACTTTTATGAAACGAATGTATTATAATATTATTTGCCGTGGATACACTGCATTAGTATCGAATTTGTTAGTTTCTAAATAAGTAGTTTGTAGTTCGGTTGCTGCAAATGAATATGAGAAGCTATAAATGTGTAGCTTTATTATAATTAATGTCTTAAGTACGATAGTAGGATCATCAATTTCATGACATTTCATTATTGATTCCGACTGGACCCCAGTGCATCTCTCTCATAACTCTTTTAAGTTCTTCCCTTGAAGTCCAAATGCCCTGTGTGTGGGAACATAATAAAAAGTACAGCACCAGCAACGTAGATAAGAAGCATTTCGTTAATCCTCTAAGAACTAAGTACATCAATTTTCATGAGATTAATTTGTCCTTTATACATATTTTCAGTAGTGCTTCAAATACGTATGTATAGATGATGCCTGTTTAGTTGGCGTTGAAAAACTATCAATCATGTTTCCTCTCACGTTACTGTCAATTTATATTCGACAGAAAATTTTGCACCAGCTAAATACATTTTTGTTGGGAGAGCTGATATACTGGTCCTTTACTTTTATTGAGCTCGTTTACTGAAAAAAGTATTTCTTCCAAACACTTACAAATCAGACATCGACAGTCAATCAAAAAATAAAATAAGTGACACAGGTATTACAACATATTCGATGGAAATCTGTACTTTCGCCAGCATCTCCACTTAATCGAGACGTAAGTTGATACAGAAAATACAGTTATTTTGCCTGCTAAATAATGAACTTTTCAATTTTGATGGTAATGTAATGGCGTATATAGTACAGTTATATATACCGCCGCATTCACCTTTATTCCGTTTAAATTTCTAAAATAATTGCCCTCAATTAGCAGAAGTTCTTGTGTTTATGATATGAATGGAAAAATGTCTCAAGTAATATTAAAACAGCTGTAATCATGTTGCAAAGCATAGATTGAGGAAACGCGATTCTTGATACGTGCTATTTAACCACTAAAGTACTACAAAAGACAATTATAAGATGGATGCCTACGGTACAGTTCCAGACAATGTCAGTGTTAATGGCAATGACGAAAGGTTTATGAAATTTGAATACCAACGGTATTAGAATAACTTTTCTGATTACCACATGGAAGGGTGTTTATTTAGAAGTATTGGATAAACATATTTTCATATTATAAAACTGAGTTTATAAAACATGCGAAATCGAGCACCCGCAGGTAAAATACAGCTAACATTAAACATAATATAGCTTTAGCCTTTTGAGACGGTTACTGGACTGCCGTCTCGTTAAGCGTATGGAACTCCAGAGCTACAAGCAACATGCCCCCAGAAACAAATTTTCTTTTATTATGTGTATATGTAAGACATTTTGTATATAACATTTAAGAATAAATATTATTTATACCGTTGGCTCGATTTACTCACACCAGATACAGACTTTGGACTCTGGGCTGCATTTTGACTTTGAAACCATTAATTAGAATAAAAGCAAACTTAGAACGATGCTACAGGTAGCCATTCATTAACTTTTTTGAAGGAGTGATTTCTCAGCATACAAGAAGCATGGAAGAATAAACGTGATCAGCATTACAGCAATCCATTGTTCTCAGTATCAAAGATATGTAGTTGGTAAATATCCCCAGACGCTATTCGTCTGTGACATGTCTTACTATAATTTAGAACACTATTTTTATATATGTGTAGTATATAGAATTGTTTCCTGTTGCTTTTGTTATTGCAAGATGTTTGTAAAAGCCCAGGTTGATGGGCCTGTAAAAGGAGGCCTCGTTTTGCGGTTCGCCAGGTTTTAGTAAGACAAACCTTCCATTGTGCCAGAAAGTAACCTACTCTAAACACTGCCTTATCTTGTAATGGTTTACTCCCCACAGCAATTCTGATTGCCTAAGTAACAGAATTAATAAGATCAAAATGAGCATAGAATTAAATATTTTATGTATTGTAAGATAATCAGTACTTTACATTAATACATGCACTTGATGTGAGCAGCAATAACTAATAATTTGAGGGATAAAAGTTATCATGAGATCAGGCAGGTTTCAGAAGGGTTACGTTCAGAATTTCAGATATGATAAATGTTCGGAAGGGTCAATGCAATTGAATTGGTAACTGACGGATTTGAGCTTATTAATGTCAAACATTATGTGAATAAAATGACACAGAATGATTTGTTAAGTACAGAAAGTATATGATCGTTATGTATTAAAAGCGTATAAGCCAGAAAACGGCAAATTAGCTGAAAAGTAAACGAAACTGTGTAATTTGCAATAGAGCAATGGAAAAATGTAAGGGAACGGATCGAAAGACAATTAGTGAGACGCGAAAGGAACTCAAGGGTGTCAGTGCATTATAAACCAAAGTGATTTAAAAGCAGAGCAAAGTGTAGTGACATTTATTCCAAGGAAAAACAATTTTATTAGTTGGTCAAAGACATGACATCAAAACTGTAGTCCATAGGATCAAACATATTATCAATCCTAATTTCTTTTATAAAATTGAAACTCTAGTTGCTAAGTTACGAGACAGTCTTTTGTTTATTATTACCAAACAGGTTTTAAAATTTGTGCTGGGGGCAAGTCTGCTCTCAGTTGTGTGTGAATTTTTTAAGTGAAAAGTTTGATCTGTAAGATCAAATGTGTGTTTTTATATTCACGAGTCTGCAGAGCACCTGTGAATGTAAATTTCGTCTTGATAAGTGATCCCGGTGAAGAGGGAAAGCAGGTTAAAAGATTCGCCCAGGTGCGGTTAACATCGAGGTCCTTTACGATTAGTTGGAAGTATCGACCAGCAAGAATTTTATGTCCAACGTGTAGAGCCGTTCCTGCCTATGCCCAGAGTTTCGGAGCAGGTGGCCACCGCGAAGGTTACCATCGACGAAGCGTCCCTAGATAACGTATCCCGCCTACGACGCAGCCCTTTTCAAGGTAATTTCCCAGGAAAAGCGTTGGAGTAGGTCCATTATTTTTGGATCGCGTCAGGATTAAAGTGTGTACGAGGTGGAGAGGCATATTCCAGTTCCGTTGCAAAGAAATTTTATGGGGGAAGCGTCTCTTAAAAATGCGATTTGGAGAAGATTTTAGCCGGATGCAGAACCAAAGCACATCAAGCGTCCTTCTACATCACTAAAACAAACAAGGTTAACCGGAAGTACGTGACAGAATTAATTGCATTTACCTGATGCTTTCTTGCCATTTTGGTGTTTTAAAATTCAATTTTACGATATTTTCGCACAGGCAGATTATCTTGTTTACTGAACTAAATTTAGAGGTTATCTAAACGTCAGTAGGGAATGGTGCATTTGCCTTAATAATTGAGAGTAATTGTAGTACAGCGAGTTATTTTTCATAAAAAGCTTCCTATTAATTTTATGAATCGACCACCCTGAGATAAGAATGGTTTGACGTTCACCAGAGCTAAGTCCCTAAATTATTGAAAGTAAGTAAAATATAAAAAGAGCAATAAACCATTAAATTTGGTAATAAATATTATATTCTTTTAATTTGCCTTAAGATTAACCGACAAATTCTCAGTTGAAATTAAAACAATTGATAAATGGCAATGGATACTACGCTCCATTCATAATTATAAATTTATATATTTATTAAAAACCCCTATTATAAAGCGAGGGTGCTATTACAATATATATTAGCGTTATCATGACTACAGCTTTACGGAGGAGTTATTTGGTTAAATATTTGTGTCGTTAAGGGTTTTTTTCGTTGACCGCTTGTTAATTTCAATATTAATGAATTATTTTTCCTAAAAAAGGATGGATTAATAGATATCATGAATACACTGTTTTTGATTAATGCACTCTTTTTCATTAATTAACTGTTTTTTAAAAAAGGATGGATTAATAGATGTCATTAATACACTGTTTCTGATTAATACACTCTTTTTCATTAACTGTTTTTGTGATTTTGACCTTTTGATGATATTTTGCACGGAGGTTAGTTGTATTAATCAAATTTTTCACCACAAAAAAAAAGATTTTGTGGTCAACGAAAAAATTTTGTAATCAACTCGTTTGTTAATGGGCGATTAATAATCTCAACTACTAAACAGTTTCGATTATTAATCGCTTTCATTAACCCGGCATTGGTCGCTACATGAGCGATTCCATCACGTTTTTACAAATTAATTCGCCATTTTAGTGCAATGGCAGGTACGGCCCCGCCAATTTTTTTAATCCCCATCCTATTCGTCAAGCACCGGCTAGTGGTATTATTTCATGAAAAAACAAGGCACAGTGCAATTGTGACAAGTAGTTTGGTAGGTGCGTGCGCTAGTGTGAGCAAATCGCTCATTACGCGACTAACCACGTTTTGCTTTTATATTTTTGTATTTGTTCTAAACATTTTTGATTTTGCGATCTTGCCAACGAGCCATTTGCACGGAATTTACGACATATATCTGCCCTAATTGTTTCCAAGTTTCGGATGAGTCGGATACAAACTAGAGATCGAAGCAGAGTTTATATTATATCTTTTTTTGATTTGAATTTAACGATTTGAGTTGTATTTACACGTGGTGTAAAAAATAAAAGTTTTGTATATTCAATGAATAATTTTTTATTTTAATTTTAAGGTATGACCTTAACAGATATTGCCACATGATTATAAAGTAATAATTTCCAATTATGAAAAAAACACACGTATACATTCAAAATGTCAGCTGTGAGCGGAACGCTCACGCGCGAGCAACGACGCGAAACGAAACCTAGCGACTAATCCCGGGTTAACACGCTTGTTGGTTAAATAACTATTAACGTATGGTGTCAGAAGATAGCGATAATTACATAACGAACTGGAATCAATTATAAAAAAAAACATTGATTACACTTATTTGCAGGAGAGTTGGAAATGTCCACACGCACTACTCAAATGTAATATTGAACTTGGGCTGCAGAAATTGCAGCTCTTATGTAATAATAATAATAATAATAATAATATTTGCTCTTTGAAACTGACGTTGGTACGGAATGGGATACACAACCGAGCTTACTCTAAGTCAAGAGCTAGTATGGCTCAAAGAACAGTTGCGGAAAATGGGTTGATGGTAGTTTAGGCTGTGAATGGGAAAAGACTTGAAATTAACACATTTTGATTGATCACTCAATAGATTGTTACGTAAACGATTCCTAAACAATTGCTCTCTGACTGATGTAATTTTTGGCAGTGGTCTATTATGATATGTTTTATAGGACTTTTTCCACTGTCTAATAATAGGGTGTATATCACACGACGTTTCGGGAGTTTTTGATCTACTCCCGTATTCAGGTGTTCCTTTTGCGTACACTCGTGCCTACCCCGAGATTTGGACCCTGGACCGCTGATCGCTGTGATTACTAGTCTGTCACTCTTACCACTAGGCCACCAGCGTGATTATATATTTTAGTTATCTTTATATATATAATTCTTCTGTACGTGTGTATGTGACTGAACTCCTCCTAAACGGCTGGACCGATTTTGATGAAATTTTTTGTGGGTATTTGAGTGGGTCCCTGAATGGTTTAGATTCACAATTGGACCCGGTAGGTGGCGCTGCAATCGGGTTCTAGGAATTTCTTGAATTTTTTTTTGACAAATTTCTTTTTTAATTTTTTTTAAAGATATCTCGCATATCAGAACATATAACCCTAAAATTTCACCCCCCACCAACCCTCAATATTT
Organism: Agriotes lineatus; assembly: GCA_940337035.1. Taxonomy (NCBI): domain Eukaryota; kingdom Metazoa; phylum Arthropoda; class Insecta; order Coleoptera; family Elateridae; genus Agriotes; species Agriotes lineatus. The sequence goes on from OW679197.1 coordinate 19,319,636, forward strand.
TTTAAAATAAAAAAAATCAAAAATTCGAAAATCGAAAAAACCTTTGCTGAACCTGCTAATAGCAGGCAAACCAACGTTCGGACTGGACAACGTCTGTCGGGTCCCCCAAAATTTCACCCCCCCACCGCCCCGCAATATTTTTTAAAATGAAAATCTTTATATATATAATTTTTCTGTACATGTGTATGTGACTGAACTCCTAAACAGCTGAACCGATTTTGATGAATTTTTGTGTGTGTTTGAGTGAGCCCCCTGGATGGTTTATATTCACAATTGAACCCGGTAGGTGGCGCTGCAATCGGGTTCTAGGACTTTCTTTTTTATTTTTTGACGATTTTTTAAAATTTCTTTTAAAATTACTCGCATATCAGAACATATAACCCCAAAATTTTACCCCCCCCCCACCACTTCCAATATTTTTTAAAATGAAAAAAATCGAAAATTCGAATATCGAAAAAACGTTTGCTGAACCCGCTAATACCAGGCAAACCAACGTTCGGGCAGGACAACGTCTGTCCGGTCCGCTACCCCTTAGGGGGTGAAATGGGGTAAATAAGCCTAAACAATCGATATGGGTGTCGTTATTGAGGTTTTTTGGGACGTTGATTGCGAAAATGGCATTTACTCCAAGACGATGGACATGACATAAAATTAAAACTATAGTGGTGAAACGGGGTTTCAGAGACAAATTATTTTTGGGCAGAACAACGTTTGCCGGGCCAGCTAGTAAACTTATAATAATGTCTAACTTGTTAACTGGGTTCGGATTTTGCTACGCTGGTAATAGGTGTGCCAAACTAGCTCTCGCGTTGTTGTGGGTCAAAATACTGGTTGTACTTACAAAGACTGCCAGATTCAATGGCCCCAAACGATTGACACAACAGTCGCATTCCTTTTGTCGGATCACCCAAAAGCTGAAAATAATACAAAATTAACCTAAAAAGCAACCAAATAGGAAGTAAAACCTGGTTTATTGACTTTGCTAATCAAAACGGCCCAAGGGAAAATTAATAGCTTCATTGCAGAACAAAAAATAATCACTTCGAAAAGCTCGATGTAAAAACTATACATTATAGTAATTTACTCACCGAAAAAATAATCAATTAAATAAATCAAACTACTCTGATTTATTACAAACCCCGAAATGAGAATATTCAAGTATACACCGTGCAGTGCAGTTAAAACAGAAATTGCATGCGATAGTTCATGGCAGAAGAAATTGATCTGACCTTCACCTTCCAAAGGAACAGCTGACCCCTACAATGGCAAGTAGCGGAACGTTGGTGATCGGCAGCCAATACAATAAGCCACGCACAAAATAGCGGTATCCCCAGTATGGATGGCTCTAACAGCTTGCCATCTAGAAGAGGCTAGACGCAACAATCAGCTGAAACGATAGCTTGGGATGGAGATCCTCGTAGATGGAGGGCTCCAAACGGAAGTTTATACGCAGAACTGCTGTAGGGTCGCTTAATAAACGTTACATATACGATGAACTCGCCCAGGAACCGGATTGAACTGAACGTTGTTGCTGGTAAGCCTCACACTTCACAATTGTATTGTGAAATATCGTATGTATTATCTTCACCTTAGCTTCCACGTTGGATTTTTTTTTTTCAAACGACAACATATGTCAAATATTGTGAAATTAATGCCTTGGCTTGAGAAACTCCATAAATAATGTAACCAAAAATTTACGCAAATCAATCAGCACAAACTAACACTTCAAATATGTTCTCCAAGACACAAACGTGTGATTTGCTTTTGCTTTGATGCCTGTTAGGAGAAGAAACCAGATTACAGAAATGTGTTTACCAGATGCCCTAATTTACTCTAATATTCTGAAGGTTCCGAAACGTGGTGTATACAACCTTACAACCACAGCTGCATGAAGGTTAAACTATAAAGTTTGATAAAAATTCTCTCAATATGTCTTACTGAGAATTGCAAATGTAACAAGATATTTTTCAACTGAGCATAATAATTTTTTGAAGATAACTAACTGCCAATTCTTCAGTCCGGTGTTACCCATGGAATAATCACTCCTGATGCAGAATAACTTAATTGAGATTTGTCTGTGCTGATTGCTTGACTTTTTTTACTTGATACACCCAACCTGCGTTGGCTACTATACTATTCACGACAATGGAACCTCTGAACTCGTGAATGGCATTAAAACATGCTTCAATAAATAACAGGAAAGTGGGTACTGAATGATTCAACTCGACTTTAAATCCTATCAAATAGTAATACGCCATTTGTCGAATTGCATTATTTAAGCATCGCCAGATCATCCTGTAGTCGAGAAAAGAAAATCGTTCCGGAGAGTGGAATCTAGGCGAGTTGGCGCTGCAGATTCCAGTTAACTTTCAACGCTTTCGTCGCTTGCTTCTAATTAATTAAATTCAAGTTGTGTGAATTCTTTCCGATATCAAAGCGCCGCAAGAGCACGCTGCAACTTTATAAGGATGCTATTAAATCTCCTTCCTTTTGAACTAATAATTAAGACGTCTAACGAGTGTCACCGGGAGGCAAAGTGCAGGCGCCCAAAGTCGCGAGCGCAAAAAGCCCTCCCCCAACCTGCGGCAACTAACTTAAGGAGCAAATATCGAAATTATTCGCGGCAGATTATGGCAAAAAACGCGATGGGCCTAAGATTGATGGCAAAAAGCGCACTGCAAAAAGGCCGTGCTTTTTATTGTTTGAGACACAGGAAGGCGTACGCAAAGCGCAAAGGCGCCCGCAGTAAAAACGACGCTCCGCGGGAAATTCGATGAGATCAATTGAAAACGCATTGACCCCGCGTCGTTCACCAGGAATTTTACAAAGCGGCTGCCAAATGCCGCTTCCGTGTCATAAATAATTAGCAAAGCGGTTTCCGAAACAATGTAATCGGAGTGGGACCTTTGGCTTGACTCATGAAAAGGCTGTGGCCTGTGCAATTACGCATCCCCTATAATCGGTAGGAAATTATTGTTGAACGAACGTTGTGTCATGCAGGCATTTGCGAAATGGTTATTGGCGTCTCCACGTGCGAAAAAAGCAACACAAAGCGGTTAATGGCGGCAATAACTCCAATTTCCATGCTGGAGTTTAAATTGCACCACTAAAAGAAGGGCAGGCAGCATGTACACTCTGCTAATGTTGGTAATTAGCTTAACAGCATAACAGGAATTTATATAATTATGCGACTGCAAGTGCTGCTCGTTGCTTTCTTGATAGATGCTGTTGCATTTCAAACTTTAAGGGGACTTATGATGCAAACGAAGTTAAGCAAATATGCCTAGAGGTTCCGTTTTGCAAGATACACTTAGTTTACGCTTTAAATGTACAACTCCTTCATCAACTTTGGAAAATCAGACTAAAGCATGTTATCTAATTAAACTCCGTATACCTATTCGTTTTCAGATTCTGAAGTAGTGTTTAGAAGCAGCTCCGCTCCGTTGTTCATCCCACCAAAATGAAAATTATACAGAATAAATACGCCAAGAAGGCAAACAGATTAATAATTGAACTAAAAAAATATGCAAGCAGTGGACACAGCATTCTTCATCTATTCATTGTGTACAGTCTCCATCTGACCATATCTACAAAACGGCATTACATCCTTTAAGAAGATTTAACCATTAAGCTTTAATAAAAGGCTTCCGAAAGAGGAGTTTTGATTTAGTATAGACATACAATTTTAAATAATTTATTTCAATTAAAACAAACACTAACGAATTACGTGCACATAACTTTAAATTAAGTTAAAAAAAACTTTTAAGAAGCTTCAGCCCAACACAGCTATGTAAAGGCGTTAAATTTATAGAACAATTTGTATGAGAAAAGTACTAAGCGCTAATATTAAACATAATTTATTATTTCTATGACCGTTTTCTGTTTTTAGTCTTTTGTATGTATGTGTTACATAGAAGGTGTCTCATAATATGTAGAAAATACATGAAAGATATAAATAAAGTAAAAAGTTTGTAAGTTCAGAGCGATTTTTTAAAAACTGAATTGCAGCAGACCCTGGATGGTCTGAATCAGTTGGCAGTACTGAAGTGCATTGTCAGTCTATGTCAAATTCTAGGTTAGTGGGTTGGGATTTGTTTGTTATTTGACACAGGCTGATGCAAAATTTTTTTTTTTGTTAAAATACATGACAAAACTACATTTTTTTACAATTTAGGAAGGTACAGTACGCGAAACTAAAAACAAAACAACAAAATTACAACCTTGTATCAGCATAAGCAGGTTAGAGAGTTGTGAAACCCAAATAGTCTGTAACCAAATAGCGCTCAATGTTCCAGTTGAGCTAGCCTGAAGCAGGGGTGGGTTAACCCTAAAATGGTCAAAACCAAATAAGTGCGCCACCAACTTAATTGTTGAACAACTCGCAAATCTAAGTTGGAAAATTCTCCGCTGATCTGATAATTGCAACTTATATTGAAGGAATATATCTCAGAAATAAATTTATCAGACACAGCCTCTTTGGTAAGCTACATCCTGTTTATAGAAAAAAATACTGCGCAATTAATGTGCTATTTGTTTGCAATAATGCAGATAAATAATATAATTGTGCACTACCTGGTACTGAAATAAAATATTGAATCTATAGTATCTAAAGACAATCTACCTATGTAAGTAATTGAGGCGAACCCAATAACAAACCCACGACGTGTACACGTAGTGTTCACAACCTAACGCATTCAAGTTAATGTCAAATGTAAGCTTAACTCACAAATAAACAAAGCCCAAGGTACGTAGGATATACATATATAAATTAATAATACATCAGTACATCAATCAATGGTAGATACCACATTAAGAGGAAAACTTCAATATCGTTGGTTTATAACTTTATTCACGCCAATACATTTTCAACCGCGGTAAAAATATTCAGTTATTATAAAGAAAGGTTGTAGCTTATCTGTTGAATCTAGAGTCGATCAAGGAAGCTAATGTGGATTTAATCTAGCATATATGCTGAATAGGACGGTATCAACGTAGGCAGATAAAAACGAAGTCAAAAAGGGGCAAAATTACAATTAGGAACTGCACTCTGCACTTGTAACTCAAGTCTCGAAAATCTAGAAATTTAAATCTAAAAAGTCCTGAAACGATAAGACGCGATTAGCGTATAGATGTCGCGGAGAGCTATAAAAAAATGTCAGGCGTAAATCGGCGTAGCGATCAATCTGCAGTCCTTAGTAGAATAATAAGAACTTATCAAAAATCATCTGAAATGGGATGAAAAATGGATAAGGACAAATTGCAGTATATGTTTTACATGAGAATCCACCGGAACAACGCTATCGCCTCATACATATACCATATAACTTACCAACAGTAAGTATGTGGAAAATAATGGAGATACATCAACCACTAAATTAGAAATTTCCCATACAGAGCGAGAAGCGAGGTCTCCGAAAATTTCAATGGTAGCAGAGATCGCTGTTTTTTCGAGCTCAGGCCAGAAGCCGTTAACTGGAAGAAAAAACCAATAGGTCAAAAGTGATGGCATATAAACGGTATGACCACCGCAGTGAAACGATTTATTCCTAGAAAACCTGACAGAAGGAATTTACTAAGCAAGCGGGCTAGGACTCACGGCGGGGAAACAAATAACTTTGCAAAATGGAGTAGGCTATGTGGAAACTTAAAAGAAAACGGCTGATAAGCTAAAATAGTAAGAAATATCACTCGTAAATTCGATCAGATCAGCAATTTAATGTAATAACGGGACTGAAATTGCAAGTAAAAGCGCACTTGTGGTACAAGAGACACTGCCTACTAGAGTAATATTGTTTCGATAAATTGACTAAAATCTCCTAAGGTCGTATGACTTTAGTTGTGGAACTACGCCAAGTCAGTACTCTATCTCTCTTTATCTACAGTAAACTGGATGTGTGATGTCTGATGTTCGATTGGAACCCTCTCTCGTACGATGCAGCTGAGGGGCACAATGGAAGTTTTAGTGTTAGCTACACACAGACGAAATGTGTTAAACAGCTCAACTATTACTTCGGTAAGGGTTAACTAGAACCACTCGTCCCTTACTCGTAGGATTGCTTGTAGAATAACTGGTACTTAACGGGAAGGTAAATGAATATCCTCTAACGAAACTTTTAAGTTCACCTGCCGATTACCTAAAAGATTAAGATAAATTCAGTCAAACAACGTGCAAAGAAAACGACATGGTGTCATATCTGAGAATTAAGGCGTCTTTATATGTTTAGCAGCTCCTACCTTGCACTATTTGGAGTATAATATAACCTTGGTCGTCTTGCTTGTAAGGACATTTTTTGAAATTAGCACTTTTCCACGTTTTTGCCGCTTGTGTATCCTGAATTTTAATACCTTTTCCGTTTCAGTTACGCTCAAATTGATGGTATTGTTGTCTTAAAACTTAATTTCGTTCCTTTTAAACACTGACGTTTTCCGGACCATTGCATTTCATATCTCGAGCAACGTTTTATATTTAAAAATAGATGTTTTTGCTTGCCGTATGGACGACATAATTTGGCTTATCGTATTTTAATTACTTTTTGACTCCAAAGTGACGGCCCGCGTCATTTGCCGGGGCTTCCTTGTTCTTCATGGGAAATTCTAATTTAATATTGCGCCACGATGACGCAACGCTGATACTTTCCATATGTGTTAGACAAAGTACAAATTAAGTAGCGCTTGCGCGTCTTTATTTGGCTTGAGGATTCAACCCGCAGAGTTCAAGGAGGCAATAGGGGAGCGGACAGCTTCGAAAATATTAAGTGAAAGTGAATAAGTGTTACCAGTCAAGTCGTGGTCATTTAAGTGACGTTTTGGTGAAGTATTAGTTGAGGAATTCCGTAAAGTTGGGCTGACATCTGCAATCGTCGCCTTGGGTGGATCTTTAATTTGAAAACTCTTCTGCGCTAATTCATTTGTGATGACGCTACGTGTACCGTACCGTAACCCTTGTCTATCGTACTTGCTTCGGCGTTGTACCCTTTCGGGGATATAATACCGTCCACATCCACTTGACAGGCCACACCTTATGCGGTTTCCCGCGGTTTCTTCAAGAATTTTGGAGGCAGTCGTTTGAACCCGACCTGCAGCTCCGTTGGACATCATCATCGTAGCAGCTTAATCTCTCAAAAGGTATTGTGTCATTTTGTAATAATTTTAACAAGCGCAAAATACGCAGTGACGTGATTTCTGAAGTGTCGTCATTTTGCGTAGCACTGTTGATAGTTTAAAACTAAGATTCTGCATAGAAATTACCGCCATTAAGTCAGTTTGAGCATTCACCGTCATCGATACAAGTGTACTGTCTTTAAGTCAGTTAGATTATTTGTTGACAAATTTACGTCTGTGTTTAGCCTAAATGTTTCGCAATTGATCTTACTGCCTTTATCGAATATTTCATTTGATGTTCATTGTTTTTATATATTTTTCTATATATAGTTTATTTGCAATTAGTTGCGCTTCTCTCTAGTAAATTTATGATGTTCGCATGTGTTATTTTGTGTATTTTTCCTCTGTAAAGGGATTAAGTGAGCTGTAAGCAAATACGAGTAAGGTAAGTCCAGTACAGCTGTTAGTTGGATCTTTGTTCAAGCACGTTGCCAAGGTTAAATCAGAAAGGTCGGGCGATTGTTTCCACTTTCACAATGAGCCCACTTGTGTTTTTCCCGATCTAGTAAAGTGGTGGCACCGGGCACTTAACACCTTTAGTGATCATCATCTCGCCCTAATCGGCACTGTTTGTACCGAACCGCCCTTCTTCCTGATGTCTGAGGCGGACAAATTAACCTGTTACAGGGTAACTAAGGTACAGTTATGGTGAACTCTGTAACTCTTTCATTAACTTGTCGTAACGTCGATTTCGGCATGTAACATGCTACAATACTTTTTTTCTAAAATCTCTTCCAGTACCGTTTTGAGCATATCGCAATGTATTAGTATGTGCTAAATTAGCGTGTCTTTTATTTTCACTATGTTCTTCCACAGAGTTGTTTGCTTTTGAGATCTTACTACTTGTTTATCATTCCAACTGCCCAACTAATCTTCATCATTCGCCGACAGCACCGTAGTTCAAATGCTTTAAATGTTTATTTTTTCTTAGAGCACAGTCAAACTTTTATATCCCTACAAATAATTTTTTAAATTTTTAAATATATTTAAATTTTTAAGCAATACTGTTAAACGTCACAATTTTTTTCCGTACCAGTCTATTTTTGTTTGTCTGATTCTTATGATACATATGCTGCTTCTTCCGTCCTTAATAATTATGCTTTATAATAACAGATAGATTCTATATCCTGAAGCTGTCCTTCTAGAAACACTGTTGACTCCTGTTGTTCTCGTTTTATTGTAAACCGCAACTTAATGTTCATATTAGTATATTTACAGTTAATAGTCCTTTGGATCCCCCTTAACTTTTCTAAGCGTTCGTTTCAAATAGTTCTCATTAGCAGCTAGCTTTACCACGTCATCGACATATACCAGCATATTTATTTTTAGTCCCTATATTTTTATTCCTCCATCTACTCCTCCTCTGAATTTGTTCATCACATTTTCTATACACAAACATCAGATTTTGAGGTCTTTCTTGTTTTTTCGTATTTTCCCTTACAGGTTATCACACTTTTTTCTTATAAAGGGCAAGGACCATCGTCTAAGTCTATAATCCTAAACTGGTCTAATGCTATGTATTCTTTTACTTCTTTTTCTATTCTTCTATGTACTATTTTACTGACTATTATCTTGGCATCTTTCACTCATTCCTTTTTTTAGTTGGGTTAAGAATGTAGTCTGTAAATCATTTTGATACGATTGCCATTTTATAAATTTCGCCATATAGTGTTGTGGTGTTTTTATTGCCAGTATTTTTCATTATCTCTATTGGTATGTTATCAATACCTGGGGTTACTTCACTAACTGTTCTATCCTTTGCTGAATTTTTTAATAAAGTAGTGTTGTTCATCTTCATATCTCTCTTGGTGTTCGATACAGGTTCCCTGACTTTAGTAAGTTGTTGTACAGCTCTTTCATATAGTCTTTCTAGACCTCGGCCATTAACTGTGTTGTTAGAACTACTTGCCCCTGTTCATTTTACAACGTCTAGTGTGTCTTCTCCAGGTTCTATGAAAAAGATTTTACGATTTTGTAATACCTACCTTTTGCTTTCTTACATTATCTGTTTATTCCCTTATATATTTTTCTGTATTTTTGTCATTCACGTGTATCATTTTTGTGCAACCTTGATTCCTTCATTAAGTCTAAAATTTCTCCAGTTATTCATTGTTTCACGTTTTCCTGGCACCTCATTAACCGATTAGTATTAGCAGTAATATTTATTGTGTGTGACTGATGTCAAGCAAGTAGGCCTTCATGGGCCCTTTTTGTCAACCCCGTGGACAAGGTCTAGGCATGCAGAGTACCAAGTACCTTAATCCTATTTAGAATTTTGCCGAGACCAAGGAGTTCCAACCCTAGCTAGGGATCGTTTACATGGCACCCATCGTAGTAAGATGGGACCCACGGCTTTACATTACTGCAGAATGATAGCATTCTGTAGACGTTTTCATTCGCATTTCTAAATTTTTTAAAAAGCTCACCGGGATCGGGAATCGAATTCTCGACCCCTAGATCAGTAGCCAGAAGGCTTAACCACTGAGCTATGCAGCCCGGCGTCATTAGCTGTATGGGTACCTCTGGTGTATGCCTTTATTGTTTTATTTCACCTAGTCGTCATTATTACTAGATTGTGGTCGCTACCTGCTTCTACTCCTACTAGATAGCTTCTACAGTCATTCATTTGGCTTTTAAAACGGCGTCTGACTAGAATATAGTCTATTTACTACTGTCTTCTTTAATTTTGAAGTATATTCCCTGTGCTATCACCAGACTGTGTTATGTGCAGAATTCTACCAGACGGACTCCTCTCTGCTACGTAGTCCATTTGAAACCACGACAGCCTTCTATACCTTTTTCTACTATCTCATTCCGGTCCTTTAATATTATTAAATGTCGGTCTCTTTTAATACGCTTGATCAAATTTGATATTTGTTTAGATCCGCCTCCTCTATTTTCTCTTCTTTGTGTTCTGTAGACGGCATATACACATATATATTCCTTTGGTATCATTGCAATTTTTAATAGAATAATATTTTCACTGTGGGTGATGTACTCTTTTACCTTTTGGTCTACTTCCTTCTTTCCTGATTATAATGTCCACTCTATAATTTTCTTTAGATGCTGTTTTACTAATTATTCTGTATTTTACCCTTTCTATATCTTCGTCTTGCAGTCATCTAGTTTTTACTTTAGAAGCGTTCTAATATTTAATGTGCCAATTTCTTTGAAATTTACTCTACTTTGTCTACGGCCTCAGTCTGCTCCCGGAGATACGAATGCCTGATTATTGTGACTCTAAAATTCTTTATGTTTGAAAACACAGAGAGGAGAAAACACGACGTTGGAAGAATTAACTCAAGAAAAGCAACATGGTATTTATGATGACGTAAGTGTATCTCACAATAAGTGAATTCAATGCATACAGCATCCCTTGCTAAAGCAAATCCATATAGTTCAACCATTTACATCAACTTTAATTATAAAAAGTGCCAATTATGCCTAATTCAGTCTGCTTCAGTACTTTGTATTTTCCAATCACTTTGCTGTGGGGATAAAGCTACATCGATAAAGAGAACCAGACAACTAAACCATCTCATTTCTTATTACTCCAACAATTAATTGCCGTTATCTTTGATAATGATAGAACTTCAAGTGTATTCTATAGAAAGTGGCAGACTATACTTCTATACAACGTTCAGTAGTTATTTTCCAGATAGGTAGACATGGAATTTTGTTTTTATGTTTAATAAAATTAAAAGTCCCTAGAATCTCTTTCTTACACTTTGTCAGAATCAGCTGTTATGTACAGGAGGCGCACGAAAGTGTCTAATTTGACAATCGAGGTTAAACGTGCAATGTTGCCAGTCCTTTCATACTTTGTTTGCCACTAGGCATAATATTTATGGACATCGGCGTCATGGATACCTATCTGTCAACAAATTGTTATTTTTATACTAAAGCAAATATGCCAAAAGTTTTTAAACCTGATTAAATTACAAATTACAAAGGCCTACAGGCATTATAAAGCCGACAAGCCAGACCCCAGCCAAACGGAAATCTTTGCCGGGAAGAGTGACAACTGGGATGTAAGTATTTATGCATAAAACCTAACTGTTGGTCTAATTTTGGGCTTTGTACTGTTTTAGGTATCTGAAAAAACTATTAGAAGTATTATTGGGCGGGACAATTTTCGTGGCTCGTCCAGGACATGTTTGTATTGCAACTTCAGATGAAAATGTGATGCGCCCGGAAAGTGCTTTACGTGCAAATAGACACATTAGAGTCAGTAAATTTTTTGAAATGATGATTATGGGTATAATCCATTTTCATTCCATTATTAAAACTATCGCTAAAGAGACAGCAACTCACTTCGGAAGCAAAAGTGCAGATTGACGTTGAAGAATGGTTTCCTTAACAGCCGCAAGAATTTTACCAGCACAGAATTTATAGATTGGTACCACAATGGAATTCATGCTTTAATGTTAATAAAGATATTTTTTAAATAGAGTTGATAAAAATTGTGCTACAGCCACCAAACGTGTTTATATTGAACTTATTTGAGGAAATTCTTGCAATACCAAAATTCTAGTGAAAATATAACATTCGTGTACCTGGACGAAACCTGGATTTATCAAAATGGATCCAGCGTCCGACAATAGGTACTGGATTCTGAAATTAAAAGTAATTCGTGTAAAATTAAATCTGAGTGGAAACTTTCACTGTTTTGCATGCGGGAACTAAATTTGGGTTATTGGAAGGGTGTGTTCTATTATTAACTTCAAATAATAACGATAGGGATGATTACAAAACCATTAACGGAGAGATTTTTAAAAATTGGGTGGTTAATGAATTACTTCCTGCTCTGACTAAAATTCCTGGTAAATGTGTGGTAATCTTGGACAATGGATCGTATCATTCAGTGCAGTTGGAAAATTTACCCTCACTTAATTGGAAGAAGGATCACATGCAGAATTGGTTGATTAAACACAATGTCAAAATTGAGGGCAAAATTACAAAAAAAAAACATCTTTGGAGTTTAATTCAATCTTTTAGGAAAGACAATAACAAACGTTAGGTGACTGACGAATTTTTGAAAGAGAATGGTCATGAGGTTCTTAGATTACCTCCGTACCATTGCCAATACGATCCTGTTAAAATATTGAAATGCCACGGAGTTCTTTAAAACTTACTGCAACACGCATATAATTCTCAGCTTTCCTCCAAGGATAACGTTAAACATTTATGGCTTGACGCTCTTCGAAAGTGTGAAAACATTTTTCGCTCCGCTTAATTGTTTTCTCGATTTACGAAATTGTTTCAGGCCTAACCTGTATATTTTTATTTGCATTGTAATCAGTTTGCATTTAGAATTGTTCAATTTCCCAGTTCCGTTTATTTTGTACCTGTATCAGAATAGTCAAAATGTCCCCATTTGCATTTAATTATATGTGGAAGTGTTAGTTTATAAAGATTTACTCCATCGTCAGCAACCTAGTATTACTATGAGTTTATTATATAATTATAAATAACTCATTCTATAACTGCATCCTGAAAAAAAAATTAATTGTGATATTTATAGTATATTGTGTATCTAGGACGAAAAGCGCAACATTCCCAGACGACTGCCTAGGCCGGGAATATTATTCCTGTACAGTTTTATTGTAAATTACCTATCAACGGCTGATGTAATGGAATGTTTGACTTTGCTCAACAAAATTTTGTCAATAATGTGTCAGTTCTAGTACGATTGGCGGAAAAATATATTTTATACAATTTATAATTGCATTAAAAAAACGACTTTCATTACACCATTATGCCTACTTAATAAAGTATGAAACGTATTCAGCATCAGTAAGTTGTCTTTCATGAAATTTATCTTAACCATCAAGAATAAAAGTGGCACAAAATCCAAAACCAAATCTGGCAACCACGTTTTGTACATTGACATAAAATTATCATTTTTTATAAAATGGGCATAACCTAACTTTTGTTAATGAGTGAAAGCATATTTACAGGGTAAAATTCATCACCCTAACAAGGCCTCCTATCGGGAAAATAACCATTGAACGGTTTATACCTATATGTGAAAGCTAGTTCCTTAGTAGATAGAATATATTTTCTTGCAGTCATAACCATATGTTCTTTTTTTTCTTCTGGAAGCACTGTTTTGGTAGGCTACAGTTTTCTTTAATGTTTAGACCAACACATATGCTACGATTTAAGTTATTAACAATTCATAAAACAGTACTTTCATTTGACATGGTATGGAGTACCTACCTTTCCAGAGAAAATCCGAGAGCACGCAAATGTGGTAATAGCAACCGGCTAGCTCTACGGAGATGCCAACATCCTGCATACATTTCACCTTGCTGATTTGGTGGTCAAGACGCTAAAAATTAAGTTTCCACGTCATCAAATGCCGGTATTGCGCAACTGACATTCGTTATTCATCACTGCAGATGAGTGATTCATACAATAATTAGCAATGCAAGAGTCATGGTGCACCAAAGGACGTAAGCACGCTTTCTGTATTCGGTACGCATTGCACGTGAGCATATGTACAATAGAAGCACCTGTCGCCTGTATAAGTCAATCAGTATTAAAATGAATGCGTGGTAGCAGCAGCCTTTTGCACATAGATTGAATTCTTTATTGTTACATAAATACTTAGCGGACACAGTATTTAAGCGATTGATTAAATATTATTGTGTTCATAAATGTAAGGTTGTAATAACCATCTGTTTCATTGTCTAGTATTTAGCGCTAGCATTATTTAGCTTAACATAGGTCCAGCTCAACTTGTTTGTTTATTACAAAAAGAGCTTTTTATACGTACATACTGAGGTAAGCAGAATGAGCTCATTAGTATTGAGGTAGCTGGCAATAATCGAGGCAAAAGTAATATATAAAACTGTGTTGACTAAAAAGCCCCATTACAGGTTGGTGTCCAACGTGGAGCTTCTAAACGACCCATTACAAGTTGACTCTAGAACGGTCAGGCTCGAACTGCTGCATCACTTTAGCATTACACTTCCAAAGTCAAGAACGTTTATTCTGACATGAAAAATGTACTGCTAGTACATTTGTTGAAAATTCACCTAATGAATTAGTTAGCAACGACCGCTATTTCATGTATAGAGATTTTTTAGGGATACAGAATAACGCAACGTAATAAATTTTTAACAATTAATTCACAAAGTTTGTTCGAGTTACTAAGAAAATCAATAGTACAGAGTAAATGAACACCATGTTAATTTGAAGCGGAAAATTCTAGCAAAAGCTAAATTAGACGGGATAAATACATATTTAAGGAAACACCGCGGGTTTAACTGAAAGTTAGGAATAATTTAAACGCTTATTATCTTTCAGTAAAATTAGAAGGTGGTTTGTAAAAGCAGCTGTAGCATTATTCTGAAAGTGGCGTTAGACAATAATCGTATTTTTCGCAATTTATAGATTGAGTAACGCTCATAATGAAACCGTAATAAGAGGTGTAACTTCTTCAAATATTTGTTCCATTTCCCCTATTTCCTGTTTGAAAAAAAACCGTACCAATAAATTTATGAAATTCTGATAGCATCTCTATCGACTGTTAAGTTCTAGAAATGTCAATATAGACTTTTCTAACGCCCTGTATTTTATCACGTCGCGTCGCCATTAGACATTTGCAAATTTAGATTAAGTTTACCTTTGTTGTTCGATCAAATTGCTTTGCTACTCAAAGATAACAATGGGTAAAGAATAATGTAAATCCAGCTGTCGCCCCCCACGCTATGCGAATAAATACTGCATATAGGAGCGCTGCAGTTTGTTGTTTACATCTGCAAGTGATTAAGAAGTTTCAGTCTGTTCATTACAACAAATTACTATAAACTAAATAGCAAAGCGAGTAGCTTGGAGACCATACATAACCAACAAGCAAGTTACAAGGGTAGGAATTTACGTCATTACATTCTGTTTCAAGGTTTCTTAGTTAGCTTGCATCTACAAGGAGGATACAATTTAATACGTTTGGGAAGTCAAACTTTGAACTGTATGTGTTACATAAACATACAAGAAATATTAGTTTTCTTATTTAAACAGTACCTTTCACAACATGTAGCTTCTGTATAAAACAAGACGAACACTCATTACGCTACTCACATTTCAGCACTTACAGGTGTTAACAAACCGACACTGTGCAGCTTCTGTGTGACTGCGCATTGTCGTGTTAATCTTTGTAAAAGCTTTTTCTCATAGATTTATCTAACCGTTTTTACGCATCTTTTGAAGTATTTGTGCACTAGGTTTTCAGTATTCAGCTAAATTTAAATGTAAAAATTATAGAAAAAACGGTCAAGTAACTTCATGAGTCAGCACGCATGTGTAAGTATCAGTAAAATGATGCAGCAAATTGCATTAATTTTGAAATGAGAGCTAGAAAGAGCTCGTAATAAATTCAGCGCTCGCTGTCTATGAATACCTAATAGCGAAATTGTTCTTAACCCACATCTATCCGAAACTTTATTATTTACTCTTATAGCCGAAACAACATTACACTACTTAGTCTAGTGAGGTTTACGAGCGCAGCAGATGCTCCCGTGGAAGTCCCCCAGGAAGCAGCTGCGGGGACAATGTTCCAAACACCACTTTACCGCAACCCCCGTAATGGCGTTATTCTTTATTGAGGCGTAGGCCTGCGACGCCCTGCGTCGTATCGACCCCTGCCCAGGTGAACTCGTTGTGCACTTACATAACTTACATATTTAACCAGATCGCAAAGACCACTAGATTTATACTCCACTAAATATTACTTCCTGCACATCTCAAGTCGCTCCCGCGGGATTAGTTTGCGAAGGACGCGAATTCAGGACGAGGGCATAACGGAAATGTGAGTGGCAGCTTCATCACTGCTAAGCGCGACTCGTTTATATTCAAAATTTTGTTATTTATGAAACAAACCTCGCCGGGATTTACTTATTAAGTGTTGCCCATTTCTGACATTATTTCTGGTAGATGGGTTTTGTTATGAGCGTCGTAAAACCCATTTGGGTCTTTATATCTAACGTAACTATTCATTTTTATAATGCTGCTGTGGAATGTATTACAACTGCTATAAAAATAAGAAGGAGATACAGCCCTGCGCCAGAAGGACTGCATTAAGATTATGACTCTTTACTAAATATAGCTGTTAATTTTACATCTTTAATTTCTTGGTGTATTTTCCAAAATTATTAAAATTGCAAACGATATATGGATTTAACAGTTACAATATATACATTTTTATATAACAGGTTATTTCAATTATTATGACGTTAGTACAAATTCGCCAAGGTCTGGTGGTCTATAGGTATAGAAAAAGCGCTGGGCAGTAGAGTAGCAACTAATCTTGCACTAATTATGCTGCTAAGTAGCCTCTAAGCGCTGACAGGATGCTTCGTCTCTATTGAAGAAATATACCCGATGATTGATTGTGCCAGAACAGAGAAAGAACCATTGATAAATATACCAGATGAAAGCTGCTCGTTGAGAAGACCGTCTAGTAAATGCACAGACAACATTATCAAACGAAGTTTAGACCCATCAAACACTACAGTTCGACGAATGTATATATGTATGCATGCAGTTAATACCTATCTAGAATTTTTATTTATTTGTCTCTGCTACAATTTATAGAAGAAGCAAATCATTAGTGGATTAAAAATTTAACGAAATATTAGGACATAAACCATAATATTACATAACTCACAATAAAAAGGAGTTCACATAGGAATGATGCTAATGTGGCGAAGCACATTGAATCAAAACAAACCGGTGTATTATCATACGTCGCCGCACAATGGACGTAAAAAGACATAACTAATTGATAACGTTTCGTGTTACAGCTATGCGCTCTAACCAGTGGGTGCCAAGTTAAGACTTGACGCGATGCGCCTAACGTCAACTTCTTAAATATGTGCTCCGCACCTACACCACGTTTTGACAAGCTACTTCTCCGATTTCATAAAGTGATACGCTATTCAATGTAGGATGATCGAGAAAATTGCAGTATAACCAAGCTATAGAGGATCCTAGATGTTACAGTGGACTCGCATTCAGCTCTTCTGAATAACAAAAGGCACAATGCAAAGATCCGGTGTAATTATTCAATCGGCGATAGGTAATGCCCGACTCTAAATCACGCAACTACAGAAAAACCTTTCTATTGACATCAGTGCCAAGTGTTAAATCCGTTTTGAATCGCAAAATAACCACCAGTTGGCCAACGCATGTAAATAGAAGATTGACGCAACTGGCCAGGAAGGGTGCAATAAGAGCGAAATGTTGATGCCCGAGATTTCTAATTTGAACACAATGGTCCATTGTCATTCCGATTATTCGAGAGATTTCTTCGGCATCAGTTAGAACATAAAACTGATTTACTTATATAGGGTATATAACGAAGCAAACGACAAAGCGCAGGAATTCAGTTAGCCGTCGGTTACGAACTCGGCCAGGTTCAGTTCATTCGCGCAGTAGAGATGTTCACCTGCCGCTTACTAATTTTTGTAGTTGGCATTTTTTAATTTATATTTCCAAGACGTGTGTATCTTTTGGTAACAAGGATAGCAATTAACTCCTCATATTGGCAAGACTCCGCATTGGACTATAATACATCTAAACTAATATAAAATAATAAGTTATCATCATCTACCAGAATTATATTTTTAAAATAGGGCCATCCTTCTTGGTGCCAGTCTGATGATTTTTATTCCTTTTATTCGTACCTCTTCAATTTCACCACAAAAGGGTTTTGTTCACTGTCACTGTTGTTACCGACGTGCTTGCAGTTCTTGTACTTGTTGAAATTACTCTTACTGATAGATTGTTAAATACATCGAATTTATCACATCTTCCTTTTTCTTGCCGAACCCTACACCTCACCCTTGGCCTAAATATTTTGCACGACGTTTCAACAGGTGTATTGTTTTGAATTACTGGAACCATCTCCTTGTTTTTTTCAATTCCATGCCTGTGGCAGTTTTTTCCATTGCATCTTACTTTGCTGTTTACCTTCTGACTTGATTATGACTAACCACTGTCGACCTTTTAAAAATAGTTACCTTTTGCTAAACTCTCCTAAGTAAAACATATACAGTCAAATATGGTTAAAAACTACAGACTACGTTTTAGGAGCAGCCGCTCAGGGTATCTATTTGCTAGTGTCCAACGGTGGACAGGCAATCAATATATACCCAACATCCTCATTAAATCCTAATTAACGATTGGACACCTTAAAAGGTACAACTTTTGCTCACACTGAAACTATGACTGCGTTGTATTGGTCGTACGGGGGTACTAAGAAGGTACATAATTTAGAAGTTTTGCAATTCTTTTGTTGTACATCTACAGTCCGGGGAAATGATAAATTTTTCCAAGGGTGGAAACGTAATCAATATCTACGCAACATTTCTGTTCAATTCTAATTAACGGTGAGATATCCCAAAAAAATTGATCCGCTCGCAATGGCAAATTTTGAAAATCAAACAATTGCATGTTTGAAAACTGTCAGCTTGAACTAATGATCAATTTGTTCAATTGGGGAAGAATTGTTAAGCAACATTTGCGTTGAATTCTAGTTACTAGTTGTAGGTACACACCAAAAACTCACATTGATTGCAATCATTTACTCGCTCTGGGGATCGAACAAGGTACATAATTTAGTATTTCTGCGATTCCCTAGTTTAAAAGTGACAACCTAAATGATAAATTTATCTAATGTTGGAAAGGGAATCAATGTATACCCAACGTCTGCGTTGAGTTGGAATTAAAGGGGAACAATTTAAAAAAAAACACGTTAATTGCGTTGATACGCTAGCATTGGGGTCCAACTAGATATATAACTTAGAAGTGTCACAGTTAAGTTGCTCCAAATCGACAGGCACCGCTAATGATATGTTTATCCAATGGAGAAAAAAAATAAATATCCGCGCAACATCTGGGTTGAATTGTAGTTAACCAGACTTCTCAAGGACTTGCCCACAATCGAGTTCAAACACGATACGTAACTTCGAAGTATCTCATTGTATTTGGTCCAAGCGCATAGTCTTGATTAAGGGTGAATTTACTTAGTGGAGCAAAGCAGATTTATATTAACGCAACATCCACTTCGAATTCTTGTCAATGGAAGGGCAGTTCAAGAAGCGTTAATTACCTCGCAATGAATATATAGCGAGATATATAATTTGACAGTGCCATAGTTTAGTTGCTCCAAACTGTCAGCCTGGATTACCTATAGATTTACCCAATGGAGAAAAGAAAATAAATATCTACGCAACATATGCGTTGAATTCTAATTAATTGCGGAGCATTTCAAAAAACACTGCTCTGACTGCTTTGAAATGCTCGCACTGGTGATTCAACTAGATACATAAATTGGAAGTGGCCCAATTTATTTGCTTCAAACTGACAGTCCCCGGTAATAATAGGTTTATCGGATGGAGAAAAAGAAATAAATATCCACGCAATATTTGCGTTGAATTGTAGTTAACAGCGAAGCTTCTCAAGGAGCCACCTTGATCTCTACGTTGATTGCGTTGAATAATTTTCACAAGGATTCCACTTAGATGCATAAGTGAAAGGTGTCACGGTTTATTTGATCAACACCGACAGTCTCCGTTAATGCTAGGTTAATTCAATTGAGGACAGGAAATATATATCCAGATAACATTTGTGTTGAATTGTAGTTATTGACGAGCCTTCTCAAGAAGGCACCTTGATCTCGCTGATTTGCCCAGAATGAAGTTCAAACAAGATAGATAGTTTGGATGTATCGCATTTTATTTGCTCCAAACACACACTCTTGATTAAGGGGGTGATTAAAATTGATTAAGGGATTTACTTAGTCGAGGAAAGCAAATTTATATTTACGCAACATCTACTTCCGCTTCTAGTTAATGGAAGGACATTTAAAGGAGCCACGTTGATTGCATTAACTCTATCCGACTGAAGATCTAAGAGGGTATTTAATTTGGCAGTGCCATACTTCAGTTCAGATATACCAAATGGAGGAAGGAAAATAGATATGTAGGCAACATCTTCACTAAATGTTAATTAATGGCAAACCATTTCAAAACACCACGTTGATTTGGGATACATCAAGATACATAATTTGAAAGTCTCACAGTTTATTTGCTCTAAACTGACAGTTTCTGTTAATGATAGGTTCAGTCAATGGAAGAAATGGAAAAAATATTCAAGCAACATCTGCGATGAATTGTAGTTAACGACGAGCCTTGTCAAGGAGCCACTTTGATCTGATTGGCTTCCCCGCACTGGAATTATAGCAAGATACGTAACTTGGAAGCGCCGCAGTTTATTTGCTCCAACCACATTCTTGACTAAGGGTAGATTTACCTAGTGGGAAAAAGCAAATTAATACTTACGCAATATCTGCTTGGACTCC
Source organism: Agriotes lineatus (assembly GCA_940337035.1). Taxonomy (NCBI): domain Eukaryota; kingdom Metazoa; phylum Arthropoda; class Insecta; order Coleoptera; family Elateridae; genus Agriotes; species Agriotes lineatus. The sequence goes on from OW679197.1 coordinate 19,340,166, forward strand.
TAGTTGTTGGAAGGGCATTTCAAGAAGCAACGTTGATTGCTCTAATTTCCTCGTACTGAGGATCTAGCAAGATGTATAATTTGACAGTGCCATAGTTCACTTGCTCCAAAGTGACAGTCCGTATTATAGATTTACCCAATAGAGGAAACAATATAAATACATACGCTACAGCTGAGCTAATTATAATTTATAGAGAAACATTTCAAGAAGCCATTTTTAGTGCGTTGAATTACTTGCACTGAGATATATAATTTGGAGGTGTCACAGTTTATTTGCTCGTAACTGACAGTCTTCGTTAATGATAGATTTACTCAATGGAGGAGAGGAAATAAATATCCACGCAACATCTACGATATAATTTGTAGGCAACGACGAGGCTTCTCAATGAGCCACCGTTATCTCGCTGATTTTTTCGCAAAGGTGTTCAAACAAGATACATAATTTTGAAGTCTCGCATTTTATTTGCTTCAAACTCATAGCCGTAATTAAGGGTGGATTTACTTAGTTAAGGAAAACACATTTAAATTTAAGCAACATCTACTTTCACTACTAGCCAATGGAAGGACATTTCAAGAAGCCATGTTAATTACGACAATATCCTCGAACTGAGGATCTAGCAAAATATACAATTTGGCAGTGCCATAGTTCAGTTGCTCCAAACTGACAGTCTGGATTATAGATTTACCCAACAGACAAAAAAAAATTGAATTGAGTTCTACTTTATAGAGAAACATTTGGAGAAGCCACGTTTAGTGCATTGAATTACTGGGATTGGGGTTCTACTTAGATACATAATTTGGAGGTGTCACAGTTTATTTGCTCGAAACTGATAGTGTTCGTTGATAATAGGTTTATCCAATGGAGGATAGGAAATAAATATCCACGAAACATCTGCGTAGAATTGTAAGTCTCGCTGATTTGCCCGCAATGGAGCTCAAACAAGTTACATAATTTGGAATTCTTCATTTTATTTGCTCCAAACACTTAGTCTTGATTGAGGGTGAATTTAGTTAGTTAAGAAAAGCAAATTTATATTTACGCAACATCTACTTCTACTTCTAGTTAATGAAAAGACATTTCCAGAACCCACGTTGATTGCGATAATTTTCTCGAACTGAAGATCTAGCAAGATATATAACCTGACAGTGCTATAATTCAGTTGCTCCAAACTCACAGTCGCGTCATAGATTTACCAAATGGAGAAAAGAAAATAAATATCTACGCAGTTTCTGTGTTGAATTATAATTTATGGCGAATTATTTTTGAAAACCGTTGATTGCGCTGTTGAGAAGCTGCCACTGGGGATTCATATATATATATACATAACTTGGAAGTGTCACCGTTTATTTGCAACAAATTCACAGTCCCCCGTTAATGATAGGTTTATTAAATGGAGAAATGGCAATAAATATCCACGCAACATCTGCGTTGAATTGCAGTTAATGACGACCCTGTCAAGGAGCCACCTTGATCTCGTTTACTTGCCCTCATTGGAGTACCAGAAGTAACAAGATACGTCACTTGGAACTGTCGTAGCTTATTGGTTCAAAATACATTCTAGGCTAAGGATAGATTTACCTGTGGGAGAATGTAAATTAATATTTACACAACATCTGCTTGAACTTATAGATAATGGAAGGGCATTTCAAGAAGCAACGTTGATTGGTTAATTTTCTCGCACTGAGGCTCTAAGGTGATAAATAATTTGACAGTGCCATAGTCTAGATAGATTTACCCAATTCAGAAAAGGATATTAATGTCTACGAAACACATGCTTTGAATATATTTATGGCTAACCTCCTCTGGAGGCCACGATGATAGGGTTGAATTGCTTATTTTGAGGTTCTAACTAGATACATAATTTGGAAGGGTTGCAGTTTACTTGCGCTAGACTGGTGTCTGGATTAAGGCTATATTTAACCATTGGAGGCTACGAAATGCATATCCACGCTGCATCTGGTTGAATTCTTGTTAATGACGAAGCATCTCAAGACGGGAAAAACTTCAGTATAGCGTCCCCACTGGGTTTGAGGTTTGCCGTGCAAGCGCAAAAAACCCCCAAAAAGCAGTCAAATGATAGAACATTGTGTACTACGTACACACAAATCTTAAACTGCAGCTAACCTAAAATTATAGCTCCCAGAGCAAAAGATTCACGTATATGTGTATGACTGTTTAGCCAAAAGTGACTATATATCCATGCTACAACTGCTTTGACTTTTAGTTATTGAAGGGGTATCTTCAAGAATACAAGTTGGTTACGATGATTTACTCATACTAGAGTTCTTTAAATTGTTGTGATTCCTTTTTGAGGTGTGCTTTAAAAAAATTAATTTTTGGTGGTTGACTCATATTTATTTTCCTCAATTCTAGCCCATGATACCTATCCTAAATATTGTACGGTAAATATGCACATCTGCGGTATCAACATTTTTAATTTTCTATATGTTTATGTATGTTTTTCACAATTTGACGATGTAATTTCCTGAAAAAATTAGTGTGCGAAGCGTATCTACACATTTTTAAATAATTGCATCGAAGACAATTCATAAATTGAAAAAAATCCTTTACTTATATTCAATTCGTTGCAATTTAGCATCTGTCCTTATGTGTTTTCAACGTTATTCCAGAAGCTACAGTTTTGCATGAAGGACATTAGAAAATAATTAAGCGGAGCCTGAAAATTCCGAACAAAACGGCCTCATAAATTTCAAATTTCATTCAGCAAGATAACTGGAACGGGAACGTGCTGCATCTGCAGTGGTTCGCTCCAGACTTTACTGCTTCCTTGCTACAAAATCAGGGCTAAATGACTATTGATTATTTGTTTTGGACGACGCACAGTTTGGCAAAGCAACAGTACATTGATAAGAAGCAGGCGCTTTTTCCAAGAGCAGCAATAACAAGAGATTCTGCTCCTCTTCCGAGAGATATCGATGATTTAGGATGATGTATCGCCCGCGATTTCTTGCGGACGGCCCCACAATGCGCTCTTAACAACTGGGGCAAAACTGGCCACTTATGGGTGACCTTCGCGTTGAATTGGTAAACGACAGAAATCAGGAAAGTTGCGTTTAATGGCCCCAGCGTAATGAACTTTCCTTCGAGGTCGAGGCCTGCAATTTCCAAACATCGGCCGTTCCACACCCAAAAACAAATCGCTGCTAGTTAACTGTTTAAATTTTCACACGCTTTATTAGTCTTCGCAAACAACGCGGGTTAGTTACTAATTCGACCATTACCAAGTAACGGCGCCGATAAATCACGGGATGGCCTTTTGCGCGTCGTTTAGTGCGATTTTTTTACTCTTGCTGTTCAATTTCTTGGAAACGTATCTATAGACATCATCAGAGATAAAACATAAACCTAGACCTACATCAGGATTGACGATATTCTTAAAATTTTCTACATTTTTAAGCTTTTATGGGTTGACAGTAAGGATTACCCAATCGAGCGATTTAAACACAAAGACAAACGCAAAACGGGTCACAAAGGGAATGGCGTGATCGGATTTAAGGAAACCGCTAGCGCTCATAGACGTCTTGCACCGCAACTGTCCGCGCACATGGACTCATCCTTGAAAAGACCTTCCGTATATCGTGTGTGAATGTACGTCAATTACTCGTAATATTTGAAACCCTGCTGTACATTCTTCTAACAAAACTCTGTAGAATATCTTGCCCTATATCACAACAAGAATTGAAGCCGGTTTCTCTTGGATACCCGGAGATTCCATTTTTTTCATCTTCGAGTAACGCACTTCATTTGTAAGCCCGCCAATCTCGCTCAGCTTTCGCCACCAACGATTCAGTAAGCTGAGTAAAAATCTTGTGCAACTCCCGGTGTCTGTAAATTCGCTGAAGTTTTGCAATTGCCGAAAATTTGCACACAGGTCATTTATAGTATCTTATCATATACGTAAGTTGCCATTGTGGTATAAGTATGTGTGGCAAGTTTCCGTTAGCATTTATGTAACCTCTCGTTATCAACGTTGCTTTCCCTTGCATTGCCCTGTTCTGCAGACAAGCATCTGCTAGCTTTGGTTATCGCGCGACGTGACATCTCGAAAAACAAATAAATAGTAATTTACTATACAAGTGCGTAAAGCTACTCTTTAGGCACGAGTGGGGTAGAGTTAAAACGCGAGTGACCGAGCGTTTTAAGCCCCGCGAGTGACTAAAGATGCTTTACGCATGTGTATCGTACAATATTTTATCTACGATAGAATCTAGAAAACACGGTAAATATTAAAAAAAACTTAATGTAAATTAGGATTACCAGGAACCGGTCGTGATTTGGGTGTTTTAAAAATTTTAAAACACGTTGTTACTGACAACGTCCCTAATGAAATATTTTAAACACGTTACTATTGTCGACGTAAACTAATGAAAACATGTTATTAAACAGTCGTTTTACAAACTTAAAACTGCCAACTAAAAGGCAATTTTACACACTATCGTAGATAAAATTCTTTAGGTAATATTTTGAAACATATCTTTATGGTCACAACTGCAAGACTGGCCCGCTTAAATGTAATGTTATAAATGTAATAGATACTTAAACTTTACTGTATAATTTTTATTTGTAAAGAGCAATGCAGTTTCGCATATTTAGATGTCAAGTAAGCATTTTCAAAGATTCGCAAGGTAAGTCAGAGCTGGAGTTAAGCACCGTTCACGTTTCATATCGCCTAGGAGGTATTACATGTTGCAACCACCCAGTACATCATTGGCATTCAAACAACCATGATGCCGCACTAAAATAACACGAACTTATTCCTGTACCTTTTAAAGTATACATACTTTGACCATTGCTAGTGGACCTCCTCTTTTTCAGCCTACTACCCGCCCGCACGCCACTGCGATATTTGACTTATTTTCAGTGTGTTGTGTTGTAAACTAATCGTTTTTCAAGAAATCATCCAAGCAACTAGGTAGCTTGTCTCCTATTTCGTAATGTTCCACTTTATATAACAATATTCCAATGCAAACATACTCAAAAGACTTGTTGCAGTTGAGCGTCTAGAATCCATTGACATTCTGGTATCAGGACATTTGTAACGAGAAATGTCACGAGCTTCTTGACTACTAAGTTAACTATCACAATTTTAACTAGTATATCCATGGAATATTTCTTAGTTTATGAATACACCTAAGCTTAGGCTTAATTGTCACACTTGGCACTTAATCTTTAAGTGACCTATAGTTGCATTCATAAATTACTAACTATACTGGAGCTTTTGATCGTATTATATCTTCTGCGTGCATTTTCCCAATATGGATGTTAGATTTACCACACGATAAAGTTGTGGTAACAGCTTGACTCCTTGCTTACTTACAGAATAACGGTAGCTTCTTACCAGTTTGAATCTGATAAAGAAAGACACTTTTCTTGTATATAACCACCCTAAAACTGCGTAGAAGAAATTGTAACTACGATTCGTGGTTTAGCCGACTTCCGTAAGGTGATAGGTGGTAACTTTATTTTCAAAGCTCAATATTTTTTGTATCCAATATTTATCTTACATTTGCATGTTGGCAGTGTTTCATCTCATATGATCTCTGTATTTATTACACCTCCAGTTTTGAAGTAATTTAGCCTATTTCTACTAAAACATACGATCTCTACATTTATAATTATGTAATTTTTGCTACTGGCAGGTAATATTAGTTTAATTAAGTACTACGTTGTATTTTAGTTCGATGATTGATGGTTTTCTAAACCAGGGTTTGTTATATTCCTCTGGTGAATAGATTCAAAACACCTTAGAAATATTACGTACATTGGTATTCACGTTACAGGCGAAGCTTATACTAAATTAAATTGTAACCTAATAAATTCGAGTTTTTGGTTGCACGTTTGGTGCGTTCGGGGTCGGCAATCAATGCTGCAATCAGACGAAGCAGGTGATCTGCTCGGAGAACCTTAATCACAGCGCTGTATCTCGTAGCGACAGCTTCTGCAATTAAAATGTTAACTGACTTTGCCGGTTCGTTTGTCTACATTTATTGGTGACCACAGGCAGTGCATTAGGGGCAAGTAACGGTCTCTTCTCAAGTATGGAGGCTGTAGTGCAGGTGCCAGAGTGCATTTGGACCCAGTTTGGAGGGGTCGGTGAACTAAGCACTTGGCAAAATTTTACCTATGGCAACGCCCGAACGTCGGCTTAAGCGCATGCCAGGGTTTGCGGCTGTTCTGCAGGTAGAATTCTTGGGGTTCTACGGAGTATTACGATTTCGTCTGGAGACGCTATAAAAAGTGGTCGATGTAGAGGAGGATGTACCTATACCACATAAGTTGCATCTCTAATTAATTACGGCGGTAAGTTGACCTGCTAATCGCTTATCAGGTCGTGACCCACGTTACAGTGGTGTAGCCTCATGGGGCGAAAGGTGGTTTCTCAGATGTTTTCTCTGGCGCCGAAACCGGCCCTCCAGAACAGGTCAGGAAAATGGTTAAGGCTTTGGAACGCTTCTTCTGGTGCCGTTGCGGATTTAGGCGTGAGCTCTAAAGGAGATTTGCGTTCAAGGATCAAGTGACGGCGTCTGGCTCAACGAGGAACCGTTCTTTGATTGCAAGCGCCTTCGTCTAAGCCCAGGAGGCATAGAACCTGTTGGTTTCTCCAGGTAGAGCTGGACTGGACTGATCGCTGGAGTCAGGTGGATTTAGGTGAAGTCAGCTGGCCAGGAATTTTCATTTCATACCCTCATGATCGTTATATTATGTGGACAATTTTTTAGTGGGATATAGATGGCATTGTATCTTGGTTACCTACAACCGAATTTTCACACCTTGGGATCGCAACTCTTATCGCAAGTTTCCTCGCGCTGGGAATCCAAACGATGAGCGTTGCAGGATAGTTTAGACCAGTAATCGTAGTTAACTTAGTAATATTAATCGCAGACCTGTAAGAGCTTAAACTAAATACAGTTTGTGCATTAGCACCCCTTTCTACAAATAAATCAGTAAATGCTTTTGTTGTAAACAATAATCTGAATGTATTATTGCAGATATTTTTGGAATTCTGTGATTCATGCCGTTCCATTTCTTGGGAAACATACAGCAATGTAGCGTAAGCCGCTGTAGTAACGTTACTTAAAGTAAATACTGAAAACAATAACATGATTTATATCTCATATGAGATTACTCAACTCTTTAGTGTCCCTCGATTTTATGCAAATAAAGTTTTCTCACTATGAACATCCCTATGCAACGTACATTTTGTATTTTTTCTTTTCGTGTTTACTGCTTTAATTTTTGTTAATTGTTTCACTATAGTTATTACGTAAACCATTGTTTGATGGATGTCACCGGAAACTGGCAAAATACTCATAGGATTCGTGTAACCTTATTCCAAATAGCGTCACCTGTAGGTACGACACATTCCACACTTGTACCAACGTGTTTGTTCAATTACGTGAAATAACACAGGAATTAGAACAATTCTCTGCAGACGGGTGTCTGATTACAACTTTGCATTATAACAGCAAATCGTCACAAGCAGATCGTTGTTTTATCCTAATACGTGAAGTAAAACCTTTAGCGTGTTCCGATTTTGTATTCCTTTGTTTCTTTTCCGGTTAATAGTAGGTAGGTTACGCTTTGGACAAGTGGTAACAGATACCTTAATACCGAATATTTGGATCTGGTTCTTTCTACAATTCTGTATTTTTTTTTAATTTGTTTATTGGAGGAAACACAGATACAGACATTTGTTAACAGAAAAATTCTTATATGGCAATAGAACTTGCCTGCATCCTAAACCATTCCTCACTAATATAAAAGTACTAAATTAACTTAATCTAAGTTCACAACATAGTTGTTAGATTTAAAGGCAATGTAAATCAGGATATGTTTCATGAAATAGGTATTCATGTAATAGTTAGCCTAACTTTATTTTTGAATGTATGCTGAGAGTCAAAAAACATGTCCAGGACATTCATCTTCTCGTTGTACAAGTGGCACATTCTCCTAATGGGATCTCTAATGCCAGCATTCGTGCGTGGCCGACTAAGATGGAACAAGCTCATGAGTCGAGTATTTCGTGAGGGCACTCTCAGTTCTATCAGTTGCAGTAGACATGGTGAATCAATGAGGTTATTACATATCTTATAGAGAGTCATTAAATCAAGCTGCAGACGTCGATCAGAAAGAGCAGGTAATTTGTAGTCAACTAACATTTGGGCATAAGAACGTTTGGTATCACTCATCCTGTGGCTTAGCCGACGTAAAAACTTTTTTTGGATGCTTTCAATACTTGCACTATGTACCTCATATAGAGGATTCCATACAGTGGTGCAATACTCTAATTGGGAACGTACCAGCGTGAAATAAAGAAATAAAAACGATTGAGGTTTTCTAAATGGTCGACTGGTTCGAAATACGAATCCTAGCATAGAATATGCTTTGTTGACAATATTTTCGATATGTCGATCAAAGTGAAGCTTCGAGTCAAAGAGAATACCCAAGTCTCTTATGCTGTCTACACGCTCGAGGTAATAGTGACCAACTTGGTAATTATGGTCAATAGTTTTAATGTTTTTAGTGAAAGTAATTTGTTTACATTTACTGTAACTAAGAAAGATTTTATTTTGGGTACAGAATGTATAAAACCTCTCCAAATCACGCTGGATTTGTAGACAGTCGTTGAGACACCGAACAGTGGCAAAGAATTTTATGTCATCAGCATATAAAAGGAAAGAACAGTGTTCGAAGCATTTGACTACGTCATTGATAAATAATGTGAACAGGAGTGGGCCGAGAATGGAGCCTTGGGGCACACCTGAGGTTACTGCTTCCCATTTCGAAATGCGTCCACAAACGGACACAGCTTGTTATCTATTTTTTAAATACGAAACAAACCATCTCAGTAAGTTACCTCGAATTCCATTAAAAATAATCTTTTTTATTAAATTGAGGTGATCGACTTTGTCAAATGCCTTTTTAAAATCACAGTAAATTGCGTCCACTTGATAGCCACAGTCCATGTTGTGAAAAAGAAAGTTAGAATAAATAAGCAAGTTACTAGTGGAAGATTTACCTTTAACAAAGCCGTGCTGCTGTTCAATAATTTGCGATGATAAAGCAGGATATATACAGTCATGAACCAGCCTCTCCAGAAGTTTAGGCAGGCTAGATAAAATAGAAATTGGCCTGTAGTTTTCAACTTTATGACGGGAGTCGCCTTTGTGCACTGGGATGATGTAGGCCAATTTCCACGTATCAGGAAAGGAGCCTTCCTCTAAACACCTGTTAAAAATTAATGTGAGTGGTATCTAGTGACTTTAATCCTTTTAGGACTTCTAGTTCATCTAAAACAATTTGATGAATGGGCGCTAAGCCAGAATCTTGTGCCCCCTGAGCTAGCTCATCGAGATTGAAAGTGTCGTCTATAGAGGATTGTTCAAATGTGGATTTGAAGAAGGTGGAAAACATGTTACATATGTCTTGTGCGTCATTGGATTTACGCTCTGCAAACGACATAACACTGGGATATCCATCAGAAGATTTCAGTGATGACACGTAAGACCAAAAGCTTTTAATGTTTGATTGCATAGATGTTTCTACAGTGTCGAAGAATGACTTGTGACATTTTCGTGCCAATTTTTTAAATTGGGAGCGTAAGAATGAATATTCCCTATAGTCTGAAAGATTCTTGTAGATCTTCCATTTTAACCACCGCTTGCTTTTCTTCCTAGATAACTTAATCAATTCGGGAGTATACCACACAGGGAATTTTTCGTTTCTGCAGGACTGCAATGGCACATGTCTGTCAACTATATCGTAGATGTGGGCATAAAAATTACACAATGCTTCCTCTGTTGAGAGGTCGTCAAATTCGCTTTCCCAGTCAATGCAATTAATTTCGACATTGATAGCATTGTAGTCACCCTTTCTGAAGTTTGGTCTCCGGGGTTCTTTATTTTTTAATTTGGTTGGAGGCACAATTAAGAGATCCAACACTAAAGCAGGGTGGTGTCTGTCCTCAGGAAGAAGAGGGTCACTACTGCGCACAACACTGACTTCGCGATTGCAGAAAACGAGATCGAGATATTTGCCAATTTGGTTTTGTATACAGCTATACTGATGTAAATTTATATACGACATAGTTTGCATTAAGGCACTAGAGCAACCTGCATTCGAAGATGAACTAATGTTAGCGATGCCCTGAATGCATCCACAAGGGAAGGTCCAAGAGATATTGGGTAAGTTAAAATCACCTAATAAACATATAATACTAGCATCTTTAGTTAAGACTTGCTCGAGATTCTTTAGAAATATTTCGTAAGTACCTATCTGTGAACCAGGGGGTATGTAAGCAGCACATATAACAACGTTTAGAGAACTTGTAGGTATACTGATGAATATTTCCTCAACCTGTGCATTCTCCCAGCCGCTTTGGCGAGTCGCTAAGAGTTCTTTGCGTACTGCTACCAGAACTCCACCTCCATCCATTTTACAAGTAAGCACACGGTCTCTATCTCGCCTGAATACAGTGTATCGTGCATCTATGAATTCTGCCTCATTCACACTTGCTACAAGCCATGTTTCAACGAGAACAATCACATCATAATTATTTGCTAAAATGTTTATAAGAAGCTCCTGAGTTTTAGTCCTAAAACCACCACAGTTTTGATAGTAAACGGATAAGGATGATAAAGTCATTTTGAAAATAAAAATAAGAATATTGATGGAAAAGTATGTTTAGCTACCATCAGCTTATTGCGGGTGCAGTATGCAAAGAGAAGGAAAAACAGTATAATTTTGGAGTTGTTCCATCTTAGCAGGAGCGATGCAGTTTTTAGTTTCGTATAGGGTTTGCACATTACATAGTAGATCACATATATGCGATTGAGATACAAGATTGAATGAAGACGAGAACCTACAAGCATTACAGTACATGACAAAATACAGCTCAATGTGTGTAGCTTGAAGTTACATAGTGCTAAATTTAATAGCAGAAATACAATTTCTAAGCAGCAAAATGTAACGGGATAGTTAATTACGCATGATGTAATATAGTGAACATCCATTGGCGCATGCAATGACAGAAAAAGTGAGATCAGGTTATGATGTATTGATTAAGAAGTTTCATATAGTTACATTGCTAATAGCTTCAAATAACCAGCCGACGAGATCTGAACTGAAAATCATAAATGGTAAAATAAAACAATTGATTGCTTGCAAAACCAACATTTAAAAATTCTCAGTTCTACCTAAGTGCAGATAGATACACTATCGCCAAATGCACTTATCAAATCGCGATGTATGAGTACGATCCCATATTGAATTAGCCTGACTACTTTGCCAACATAAAATTATTTAAATTGTAATGCTATCTTACCTGTGAGTGACAGAAGTTTCCTGTTAGTGCTGGTCGTGGTTATTCAGTGGCGTCCTTTCTGCCAGTCCGTAACAATTTTGAAAATTCTATATTAGAGTGTGATTAAATTTTTGTTCAAAGAGGAACAACCACCGGCCAACATTTAAAAAAAATCTAGAAGCTTTGTATGGAGATGCTTTGCCTCTTTATGCGACCATTAAAAGCTGGGTCAAAGCTAATCCTTTGGAACAGTCGAAACCCTCAGGCTAGCCTTTCAAGATCAGAGAAATAGCAACTAGGTTAAGCTTTTTTAAAAGTACCGCACATCGAGTTCGTATGAGTAATTTGAGGGCAAGCTCACCTTGCCAAATCTTCTTTCTGCAATTCAAAATACGGAAACGAGTCCTTGGGGCTGTCTTGGGAAAAAGGAAGAAGCTTTAAATTGAATTTTTGAGGGTGATTGAAAGCAAAAGGGAGGCAATGGAATGGTCTTATAAAAGTGAAGTACGCCCAAAGAATGCAAACGACTCTCCAATAATTGAAAAAATTGTGGCCACTCCAGAAAATAATCTTACTGCTGCAAGACAATGCAACGATGCACAAATTTTAAGATAGACTACAGACTACTGTTTTAGCTCATTTTAATACAAATCTTCAGATTACTCTTAGAAGGGTAAAGATATGTTAATTAGTAGATTTGAAATATGCATAAAAGTTAATAATTGACGATGCGGAAATGCAATCGATGTTTTATTGCTAACTCGCATGTGTAACCTTTCCAGGCGAATTCAATGCGTAATCGTCATCGTACCTTCTTTGGAGATAATGTTTTCTTTTGAAACTGTGAAGCTACTTTAGTATAGCTCGAGTGACAGCATTATCCACAATGATAAATGTAACTAAACTAGCGTAATAAAGGAATTAGAGAAATAGCTAGATGGTTTAGAAGCAAAAAAAATATATTTACAAACCAGCCACCATGGATTATTATACCAGGTTCAGTAAATTAAACGAAAATAATCACTTACAGGATGAACATGAATAAGTAGCTGATAGAATATGAAAACTAGTACTCTAACATCTCGAACATTTTCACTAAAGGTCTCTTCTTGTGTAACAAATTGATATGGATGAAAAATGTCATTGACATGTTTGCTTACAGAGCAAATGCTACAAAACTCAGAGTACGCAAAGCTAATGCACGAACAATCATGTTATTCCGCAGTGAAGCGCATTCAGTTTAGGGTTTTCAGTTAACTTGAAATGTAATGCCAATATATTTTGGAAAAAAATTATGTGTGAAATGTTTACAAACCCATATAATGCGGTTAGAAATCGGCAGCTGCGGTAAAATCTCCTATTCAAAAATCACTCCAGCACAGTCTCGGGTAAAACAGCAAGTAATCGGTGCCTTGCCAATAGTTAATTGATTACCCGAGATCAGTTACCGGGGACCCCTTAATTGTAATTCTGTAGTTACATACACAATTTTTTATTTTACTGTACCTATACATCTTTATGTAATATTGTTAGGCAATTCTGAGGAGTGATGCCGCCACTGCTATTAATACACAAAGAAGGTGGGGTTAGCAACTTATCTTTAGCAAATGTAACTGCTTCTGACGCCTTACTGTGCAAATTTTGGCAAATTACGACTTTTTTGGATATCCCCAGCTTGCAAAACAGTCTATCGATCCGAAATTCTGATCTCGTCTTGCCTGAGAGCCTAGGTATTTTATCTGGATTTTTTTGTGGGATATACGTATGCGGATAAACTACCTTATCATCCTCCTTGTCCTAAGGCAGCACTGAAACGGGTTTCTTTATCAGCGTGTAGATCGACTCCAATTGCTTTTAACCTTCAAACTGCCATTGTCTACTCTTTATTTGACAACCTGCCGCAACTCCGGTAAAAATCTACCATTACATGCCATGTAGATCGACGCAGCTTTGCTCATCATCATATTTACAGCGCTGCATTTCTGTTGCATCGAACACGGCCGCTAGGCTCCTTCCACCCACCGTTATCGAGCCCTCGCTGTCAGCCAAGATTTTGGCTTAGCACCCGGTGACCAATACTTTACTTGTTCTCGTTGCATCTTGCCGTCGCTTGAATTACTGCAGAATCTCAGTAGAACCTGTTCCTATTGCATGTGTGATTTACTATCGAATGTGTGAAATACCGTCAACCTTAAGGCCCTGAACACACGGGATTCCGTTTCCGAGATTCGGTATGCGGGATACAGAATCTGAGTCTGTTCAGACACGGCGACTGAATCTCAGACGCGGGCCTTCAGTCGCTTGCAGTGCCGTGCTGTTATGGACCTAGCATTGCTGTTCTTTGTTTTTGTCGAATTAGTCTAGAAGTGCTGTATTTAAAGTCAGGGATTGGGCTCTACAAAGCTAATAAACTTTTCATTGTCAAATAATGTACGCTCTATAATCGTTGTATAGTAAGGAACGCCTTGCTTATTCGATTTAAATAGAAGTTGAAGAAAATCTGCTACGCCTATGACATGATATCATATGTTCTGGCTGGCAAAAGTAGGCGTGTCCAGGCCGTGGTACACGTGGACTCATATCCTCGATATGCTCCAATGGTAAATCGGTATCCGAGATACAGAATGTGTCGCCGGCGGCCGATTCTCCTTATCTCTCCATTTCGGCCGCCGGCGACACATTCTGTATCTCGGATACCGATTTACCATTGGAGCATATAGAGGATATGAGTCCACGTGTACCACGGCCTGGACTCGCCTACTTTTGCCAGCCAGAACATATGATATCATGTCATAGGCGTAGCAGATTTTCTTCAACTTCTATTTAAATCGAATAAGCAAGGCGTTCCTTACTATACAACGATCATAGAGCGTACATTATTTGACAATGAAAAGTTTATTAGCTTTGTAGAGCCCAATCCCTGACTTTAAATACAGCACTTCTAGACTAATTCGACAGAAACAAAGAACAGCAATGATAGGTCCATAACAGCACGGCACTGCAAGTGACTGAAGGCCCGCGTCTGAGATTCAGTCGCCGTGTTTGAACAGGCTCAGATTCTGTATCCCGCATACCGAATCTGGGAAACGGAATCCCGTGTGTTCAGGGCCTTAATGCTATGTTGGATGCTGTGAAATAGATTTTGAGGAATATTTCCGGTAGGATAGGAGTCACGCTTTAAGGCGGACTTTGTATCGCACGAAGAGATGTCACGAGCGGGTAAAATCTTTTGTTTGTAGCTGTCGCAGCTAACAACTCAAATTTACTATACGATTTTATTTGTAAGGTGAAGAGCGTGAGCGCGTGTTCTTAAAGCAAGGCAAGCTTTGTTACGGTATCATCTTAATGAATCGACATTGCATGTATTCAACGTCAAAGAGCGGGTTGGGTTAGGGTTAGAAGGGTTAGCCGGTTTCCTAAAAGACACAGATCTAAAAATGTCTCGAAGCAGATGCTCGGCTTCTGTTACCTTCAACTAGCTTAATAGGGAAGGCGTGGTTCGACAAACTTAACGAAACCGACAGGGGTTATCCTATTCTAATCCCTAACAATTCAATTCATAAATGGGGAAAATGCTCGGAGCGCCACTTGTTTTTAAACAGAGAATTGCTGACGCAGCAAAAACAAGAAATACCACGTAGCAATGAAGAAGTCCTCCAGGTTGCTTTACACCACTCCAGCGTCACTCGTCAGCTCCACCGACGCCGGATGCAAACGTAGAGTGACCACAAAAATCGAAGTCACTTACCTTCGATGGCCACCGCTCTGGAAGCTAATAACAAAATACAAAACACCCCTGATCTTAAGGGCTTACGCGTTCTATCGCATTCTCTGGTCTTTACATGAAATTACACTCGGCTAAAGCCGTCTTTAGTTGAAGACTCAATAGGTTCACACATTTAAATCAAACCAATAATTAATTTAGCCAATAATGAAATTTAATGATTTAAATTTTAGTACATCAAGCCAAAAGTCGGCTATCAAAAAGGTGACACCCTAGCTGAGGACAAAAGGGGCTCCCACGCAAGAACTAACTTAGTCTAAACAGAGTTACAAAGAATAAACAACTGAAATATTGGCAGGAGTAAAGCTTCCGCCTTCAATAATCAACGGACATAATTAAAATACAAAGACGTACGCAATGTTCATAGCTTCGCACACTGCGCAATAACAAATGATAATAACACACCCGGCACTGGATAAGCGTAACAGTAATAGTTAACAATGTACAAATTTACCTTAGCCCAGGCATGGTAGTCTGTTGGAAGTCCAAGCCTCGGTGATGCTTCAAAGGACGCTGGGGTTGGTGATTGCTTCCTGCAGTGTAGAACAAGGTAGACCCAAGGGTTGTGCGGAAGCCGTGGCTCACGGCCCAAGAAGGGGTTGAAATTATTTAAGATGAATACAGCCGCTCCCCCCGGGAACGAAAAGATATTCGGATTTCGGCGCGACGTAACTGGATTTGCAAACAGCAGAAGCTTCCCACTCACTATGGGCACATTAAGTAGGCTTCATAGGGCGTCTTGTATTAAATGTGCAACAGGATGCAAAAGAACTCCGTTCCCGACTCTGGGGTTGAGTTTAACAAACATTAAGACGCCGCCCAAGAAAAATACGTCCGCCGAACACACAACGTCCCGCTGGGAAAGAACAGAAATCTTTCACAAAACATTAATTTAACTGGATAGCACCGAAATGGGTTAACACAAAAGGTCCCCCGGCGGATCGCCGAGGCGACCCCCGAGGGTGCAAAACAAACACGTCTGTTTGAACTGAAGGCTGGCTACTAATTAATTTTAAAATCGCGGAGCTTAAAGATTGCCCCCGCGCTAAAGAAGAGTCCATCTCACTTTTACTAATCCACACTAAATCTTTCGTCTCCTTGTTGCCACATGAAAGGAAACACTGCATCATGAACTCAGGGAAACCCCGATTAAACAAAGCACAAAGGAAGTCTCACATACTTGGAACTGTCAAGTCAGGAAAGTCCAGGGGTATCAAATGTCTTAAATTCAGAAGTTAAATTAATCGAAAAGAAGGTTTGGGCTTTACAGAACGTGACCCTATTACTTGGGCACAACAGATTAATCAAAACTGATTTCCAAAGAGCTTGCAGTGTGCTTACGGAAGGCAAGGCGCTTGAGTTGCCTTATCGATAAACTAAAACAAAGCTGTCTTTGAAAAGGAAAGCAGTATTAAGGTCTGAAGTCAGAAATATAATGCACAGAATAACAAGAGCTCTACTAAAATTTTCTTCCTTTTGACAATTTGTTCGCGAGACCGACTAGTATCAAATGTCCCTAACGGCGTTAAGAATTCTACGAAAGAAAGCAGCTGAGCTGCGTGCGAATATAGATTACGTCACCCTGAACAGAAATAAGCTTGACCTGATACCAAAATTTCGACGGATATGTAGGTTGTAAATGATTTACCATGAATTGCAAGGTCCCAACAAAACTAAATAGGCTCGTGAGAAACAATGCAATACAAACAAGCTCGGGCAATTCGCTGCCGCAGCTTGAATGACTTTAAATTACACAATCGGTTTTAAGGCAGGGCCGGTTTTAGGGCAGAACCGGCTTCAGAAATTAACGAGGTCGAAAATGATCTAACAGCTTTTAGGCGTCATACAAGATAAATGTTGATTTATATATAAATCCCACAAAATCATGCCGAGGACTGCTGCAAAACCACACTTTCTCTAGTTCGAAACTTATTTTTAAACCCTCGCACTGAAATGCTCTCTTTTTGGAGAGGTAGCCCAATGTAGCGGCGGTAAGGTGCAACTGTGTCTATTTCCACGTTTGGGCCGCTATTCGCGCACTTTCTTGACGCATTTAGTGTCTCTTTATCGCTCTTATGATTGCTGCCGACAACGTTTGTAAAAACCCCACCTTCAACACCGTGATTTACCCATCACAGAGATACACATACACTGGCAGCCGGCAGCTCGAAACTTCCTCGTATTTTCAAGTTAAGTATACATTTTCAGAGAACCAAATAAGGTAGTTGAGCACCACATACATTTCTCATCGGCGAGGGGGTTTTCTATAGTGGAGCTTTCACTCTATCACAGATATTAAAAGCAACACGGTGGTGCCCTAAAATAATTCTTATTTCCGAAGCACATTTGAGTTTAAGACCCGCCCCTACCCCGCTGAGCTATTTAGCATGCCTTTGAGCTTATTATATGTTGTGAACGGTGATTACCGGTAACAAAAAATCGTTACAACCAGTTAAGACGAATTGACCGTGTCGATATGGTTTTCCAGTTACAGGTTTTTTTTTGTTCACAATACTATATTAACAATCGCCAGCGTGGCCGAGCGGCTAGGGAGCTCGAGTGCGGTGCCACGGTACGGGGTTCAATCCCTACATCTGGCAACTAACGGGCGGCCAAGCCAGTCGCTTTAAAAATTGAGTATCAAAACCACAGTTGTGGAAGTAGGGAGAGTAAGGCAGTCGCTGAAGGCGTGATGCAAACCACATCACCCAGTACGCCGTTAACGTGTGCCAGATTGACTAGGTTTCGGAAAGAGATATTTCGGCGACCCTGACTCGCTTTGTCTCAGGCCATGTTCCTACATGATAAGAAGTGAAAGAACTTTACATTTTCTACTATATTAACAGAAGTAAACCACTTAATCAGTAAAACTTCGATGGAGAATATTATATGATTTGAAAAATAAATCTGCATTTGCCGTTTAGTATAGTAGTGTAATTACTACCTCCTCTGAACCTATTCTATTTGTATTACAATCAATAACAACAACGTTGTAGGTGTAAAACTTTTAGATTTTAATTTGAATTTCATAGAAATAAGTAAAAATTATGTGGCAGTCAACGTTAAAATATGGGAGAAGGAGAACCTCTATTGTAAAAATCCACTAACATAAAATCACTGCACTTATTTCTAACTTCGCAATACCTCATAACGTTCAAGTGCCCCGATGTAAAGGAGAGTAGTCGTTAAATGTGCAGAACAGTCTTTAGGCAAACATGTACTAGGTTAAAACCGTAATTCTTCGCCGCAGTTAACTACCGAGTAAATTCGCTTCGAAAACGTTTTTACACAAACATAATCTAAAATTACACAAATTCGGCGATCCAATTCCGCATTCCATTTGAGCGTAGGTTGTGGTTTGTAGGTGAATAAATTGATTTCGGTGAATATGCAAAAGTTACGCCGGGCATAACGTTAAGTGTAGCTATCGGTCGCGCCCGTAAAATCCACTTGGGGTCATAAAAACTTCATGAGACCCGGTCATACATACGGTTGACGGTTGTGTGTGTCCAATATTAAGTTATATGTTATATCCCCAAAGCAATGCGTGATATCTCCCCACACGCTATCGTTATGAAACCGCTTTGTGTCCTGGAAAAAGCATAACATTTTTACTGCAAACCGTGAAATGGCGGTCTCGGATATATTAGATAGTGTCGAAGAAGTGGAATAAAATTTAATGCTCGATTATACGGACTCGAGGCGTTCAAAGAGCCGAGCATTTTATTTTACTGCTTGTCCTTACAGCTCGGTACCATTAAGATGCAAGGTAGCTTTGCTGTAGCATTTCTTATACGGGATTAATAAAGTTGACAGCCTTCATAAACTTGAAATATTGCCTACTATTCCTCTAAACTGGGAGGAGCAGTTTCCCAGGAAACCTCATAAAATAAAACGAAAATCGAATTACTTAGGTTACTTTTGTTTCGCATTGAAACCGAATGACTGACATATTTCATCACTCACCCATAACCGGAGAGATGAGAGTAAACATATGTAGTCAAAACAGTTCTTTATAGTCCAATTGTCGACGGCGAACAGATCAAATGTTCCGGTTCAAATAGATTCAAGTCTGTTGAAAGCAAAAGTATTGGGTTCTATTCTCGGAACATTACAGGTTATGGTTTACTCAGCTTCAGGGCCGGCATCACACTTTTAGCCCGAGTGGGTAGTAAGGTGGGGGGGGGGGGGGGGGGGAGTTCCAAGTGATTTTTCACAATACACTCATATGAAGGGAATGAGGGATACAGGGTTATTATCAAAAATTGATAAAGATATACTTTGAGATGTCACAAAATTCAATTTATTTGCTTTCATTTAAAGATACAACTAAATCATTTTCGTAGGGCGAAACAAGACGTTCGTTTTCTATTATGAACAATAAATTCATGCATTAAAGTTTCTAAATCGAGCATATCAACTGAATCCGGGTAGGAATGCAAAATAGCAACGTGGTTTAGCCGATTCTGTGCCATGGCCGATCTTAAATAATTGTTTATTCGACGCAAAACTAAAAAACTTCTTTCATTAGAACAAGAAGATCCCGGTACTGTTATTATCAGAAAACGCACGAATTCGGGAACGATTTCCATATAATCTTCATTTTCCTTGAGAAGGTACCCACCCCCAATTTCAAATTTCAGGTTTTGTTCGAAAGTTTCGAGTGGGCAATTACCCACACAGATATTTTCGAGTGGGTAGTACTACCCATACTACCCACGTCAACCGCCGGCCCTGCTCAGCTCACGAGCAAAATATATGACCCACTGCTGCCAATCTACGGGTTATTACCCGAAATAAGGGTATTTCAGTCATTTGCGGGTAATTACGCGGGTATTGAATATTACGGGTAATTTCGGGTATTAAGAAGCTGGAGCTACCCTTAGCTTTATTTCTTCAAGAATTCAAACGTAAATACGTATCAGTAGCTTTCTAGCCCATTTTATTCTAAAATGAATTCATTGAAAAAAATGAATAATTTTAACCCCTTAGCCCTTTTTTGTTTAACCCCCTTTACCTCCGTTTAAGGGTGCAATTTAAAAAAACGTTTAATCGCTTTCTAAAGATTTTAAAAAGACACCTATGTGCCAAAAACGATTGTTCTAATTCAATAAACACAGCAGATACAAAGAGTTCAATAATTCACCCCCGTTGCACCTTTAAAGGTTGATTCGGAAAAAATGCTCAATTACGTTTCTAGATCTTTGTATGGGCAACCTTAGTAAGTAGAGTGACCATTTTTCAATTTATACCGGGTGATTATAAATGCTCTTCCATCAATTTGTCTTTGAAATATTTGTTGTATGAATAATATGTTGTAAGTCTATGTTAAATTCGAGGTTAGCAGGTTAGGTTTTGCGTCAGTCTGTGTCAAATCTGACGGAAAATCTAACCTGATAACCTCGTGGCACTGTAAGTTTATGTCAAAGTAATTCTTTGAATGGTGACACCATGACCTCCATTTTAATAATCAAAGAGCGGGTGAATGATGGTGGAGGTTGTGTTGAATTTAAACCCACCCCCGAAATAATTAATAGTAATATATGGAAAAAAACAATCTATTGATAATAATGAAAATTTTAATTAAAGCGTTACCTACATGTGGGTAGGTACTTATAAGAGTATGTATTTTTTGTTAATGATTCTGTAATCATATTTTTACTTCCTTTTATGTTAAAGGAAGTATTGGATTCACCCCAAAAATTCGAAATTGAGTTTTCAACAGATGTTCACGTTTTAGAGTCCCCTGAATCCAAAAAAACATGTTTTTGTTCATTGGTCTGTCTGTCTGTGTGGCTGTCAGTGTGTCTGCCTGTGTGTCTGTGAACAGAATATCTCAAAACCGGAGAGGTATGACATTGAAAATATATAAGTTTTGTCTACTATCTAGATGCCACAGCAAGCTTTTGAAGAAAATCGCATAACCGAAAGTATGGTGTTTACTCTTGTAATTTTTCAGTTTGTTTCGATTTTTTCAAAAACGGCTCTAACGATCTTTTCAAACTTTACATTTTTAATGTGTATTGATGTGAGATAGGTGATTTTTCAGTTGAATACCTCTAAAATTTATATTATTGAGTACGGTTTCTGTAGAAATTGCAATTTTTGAACATTTTTGATAAATGCTTAAAAATTAACGTCCAAATTGTTGGCTAATTATAAGATCAATGTAAAAGGAAGTTGTGTGCGTATATCACACCAGAGTTCTTTTTTACTTCAAAGGATTTATGTTGTATTTTTAATAAATAAACAGAAAAATAATTAAAACCTGAGTTTTATTAAGGTATGGAGTATTAAAATAATAAACTTTAAAATTAAAATTATTTGAATTCGCGGGCTTTCTGCTGTTTTGCACTTGCGGGTAAAATCGGGTATTTTCGGCAACTGTTGTGGGTATTCGGTAATTTTACGAGCGGTAGCTCTGATATGACCATATAAACTGACTAGCATCTAAAAAGTGCAGACGCTATTAATGAGATGTTCGCTTATTAAATGGATTTTAAGTATTGCGTTGTAGTGGCATTAAAATGGATAAATAACAGAAAACGTTACATTATAAAGATGTCAAGAGCAGTTTTACAACTTTGCGATCAATATAATTGCTACAACTTAGCCTGATTTTTATCGCAACGGATTTGGAAAATCTAAAAGCAAATACTCGTATAGCTTACCAGCACCCCCAATATAAAACATATTTAGTGTCACGCCGATGCCACATGCCATTTTTGATGTAGTCTGCTTGATTTATGTACTCGCGTTTTATTGATTCCCCTTTAATACCACGCGGAAACATTACATTAGCATAGGAATTTATAGATATAAAAAGTCATCGAGTAGGTTTTATTTCTGTATCAAACGTATTATCCTTCAAGGATTTTACAATAATTAGAGCTAGGCTACAGGATTCTAAAAAAAAATAATTATAGTAAATATGTCCTTGTTGAAAATCAATTCAGAATCTGCAAGAGTCGGCCAAAATTGTACGAAACTGCGCTAGTTCCACAGTCGAAGGGTAAAAAGGCAACTTTTAGGAACGTGACATATTCGGGGGCGTTACACTTCTTGACATTTACTACACCCTTCTCTGTTTGGTCTGTTTTAACAATATGAGGCAAGCCATTCAAATTAATTTTGCTCTCGCAGTTGTTCTGCCTTGGACAATATTTATTTATTGACCTGAAAACTTGTGTCTAACCAATTCCTTATTATTTTTAAACCTGACTGTTTTCCTTGGTAAGTGTATCTTTACAGCTTCCGATAATAGAATCCTTATTGAAGAAGATAAATCTGCAATAAAATCTCTGATGCAGGTATGGGTTCGTCTCTTTCACGTGTCGTAGCTAGTACCCTCATGGAAACTTTCTAAGCCGTGGTTTTGGAATCTAAGAGTTAAGACCCAAGGTTTTGGTGTCGATATGCCTAAGGTACTACTACCATTTGGTCATCTGGAAAAGACACATCGTCATCAACCGTGGCAATAACGGTCAACATACAGACATCAACTTTTCTATATAGAAAGCAATCGTTCTCTTTTTTTAGAATTATTTGTTTTTCACCGACCCAATGGAAATATTGTACACCCACCTTTAGTGGTTGATTTCTACATGCCGATTCCCATCATCATTCAACACCGAAACTGTTTTTGATATATCTACTATTGTACACTGCGCTGCTTCAATAATATCTCATCTCGATAACATACAGGCTTAATTGAATTATATTTGGAAAGCTCTTAAAGATAATGGTTACCCTGCTAGGCATATACAAAACTCCAGCAATCGCCATCTTGATCTGCACATAGCCAACCCCTGAGAGTCGAACCTTCCGCACACACCTGCGAACAAGATAAATTAGATTATTCATTCATTCAAAGATAAATTGAACGCCATTTCGTTAAAAAGTATCTACAGAATTCCCTGTTCCTGTAATGCTGTGTGCATTGGTAAAACAGAACGTTTATTAAAATCTATATCTCTAAGCACCAGCATTATCTCAGGTCAGGTCTTGTATTATTAGCAGCCATCGTGATACTGGCCATAAAATCCGTTCCAATGAAGCTTCTATGAACTGCAAACTCCCCATTATTCTTAAAAAAAGGTTCACAAAGCAATTGAAATTTACAAACACCCCAACAATCTTAATCGGGACGAAGGTTACCTCCTATTCAAGCGCGACGACTCTTGACTAAGAGTACATTATAACTTCGCCTTCTTTTTCTGTTCGATAGATGAGTTTCGCCTCTGGCGTGGCTTTCACAATAATATATCATACTAAATTATTTCAATCCTAATAACGACCCCTATGGTGGGTGAAATGTTGATATCTTCGATCTGAACAACCGTTACGTGTTAAAAGTAACCTATAAGCATTTAGGTAGTTAATTGTCCTATCGCTAATACATCAATATAGTACCGAGAACACGCTAAGTTATATTTCTATGTATATCATTCTCAATTATTTTAGATAACCTTGTTACTCAACAGCTTCAAAGTATTATGGTTGCATACCCCGAATCTTCAAGGTTTAATATAATGTTTGGCTATGAGCTTATATTTTATGTTTTTTTCCATTTCGTACTGGTTTTCGAAGGTTGCTATTTGCAATACATTTCTTAATTAGAATTTTCATTAATTTGGGTTAATGCAATCATTTTGAAGAATCAAGTTTTGTCGTCCAGATTTATCCTTTGAAACTGTATGATGCTTCTCTAAACAGCATTTTTGGCAACTCCTCAAAAACGCACATTTTGTAGATTTCACTTCACACCAAGCACATGTCACTATATTCGCAGCGGGAGAAGAACATCTTACGCTCCTTTTCATCACGGCCAACAGTTCTGTTTCATAATCAGTAAAAGCTCTTTGTGGTTACGGACAGACGTTCCTTCCATATTCGGGAGTAAGACCATTCCTCTTATGAGCGATTAATTAATGTATTTGAATTTCGTTCATATGAAAAGACATTATGACAGTTCTCGTCTGGGATTCCATGACACAGATACACTTACGCACTTAAACATCTGTAAATATCCTCTTTTGCTTTGCGTAGGCTTGTTTTTGTATTTGAGCTGGGGCCCGACCACCTTCTGGGGCATCAACCGTCTACCTTGCGGCCTTGTGTGATTTAACTGGCAGTAGGTATTTCGTTAACTTATTTATTCCGCTGTCTTGTAAGAGCTGAACTCCAACATAACCTGCAAAATGAAAATGTTTGTGTTTTTTTTTTGGTTGTTCATTTTAATGTGAATAAGTCCTTCAAGCACCGGATTTGTTTTGTAAATAAATAAATAAGAGATATACAGTACCTCGAGGATATTATTTGGCAACTCGGTGGAATTAAGCTTGATTATTCCCCTATTACAGGAGCGAATTCCAGAATTAATTACGGTACCGAATCTGAACCCAGTACTTGACGTCTGTGTGATGCCTTATTTGTTAGTAATACTTTTACCATGTGATTATTCTTGAATTGGTGAGTTTTGGGACAAATCCAATATCAACTTAAAATGTTATCTTTAGTAAGTAATACTACTGTCCTTTATACGCTTCTAACTGCTGTTTAGTAATAATGTGATATCACTATAGGTTTCCGATATTTCGGTAATGCGAATCGCTCGTACTTTCGTCAACTTGTACGCTTTACTCTTCCTAGTATTTATAACTTTTAATTATTATATAATGTTGTGTTTTTTATTGAATTTATTTCATATTGATGTTATTATAAATTCAAATAAATGACTCTATCATCTCAAAGGGTTGGGTTTCTACATCCTAGCAAATATGATTGAATGTACAATTATAGGAAATACATTTGCTATTAAAATAATTATCGTGGTTTTTATGATTTTTTAAAAGTAATCGTTTAATCACCGATTGTTTATCCAATAGGACCGCTACAAAATTAGATATTTCAACTAATGGGAACAACTTTACCAACATGGCGCTTCAACCTCACATTTTTTCAAAAATAACTTAGCTTCGTGTTAATAATTACATCAGTGATTGCGTAAGAGTGCGTTGCCTAAGTGGTTTTACAAAGGCAAGTAAATAGACGCGACAAAAAAGCACCCACGATGCACTTCTTCAGGGAATGTGCAAAAACCAAAGCCACTTTAAACATTTCACCAAATTCCATTTTTAGGATAACCTTCTGACCTTACTTGGCTTCCATGATGCAAAATAGGACACCAGGCGTCCCGACAGCAAGTCCTACGACGGACAGGGGCTCCTCTTTCCGATACCTTTTCGAACTCCGTCCGCAGCCTGCACCACTCCAAAACTGCTCCGTTTTTGCACCAGTTCCCCTGATTTCGCACTGCTCAGCACAAATGTCGCTGCCTCCCACGCGCTTCCAGGAACCCCAGCTACCATTTGACGTACTATTCTACTTTTAAAAACTCCTGTGGGGGTGCAACGAATCAGAGTAACTCTCTACAGCCTATCCAAAAGACACTGCACTAATTATAAAATACTGAATTGGAAAACATGGGTATTTATTTGCATTTAAATGTATTATTTGTGTGGAAACCATAATAGCACACCTCATAGCTTGGCCTCGCTCTCCCCTTCTTGCTTTTGTTTCCATTCATCTTACATTGTTATTCATTATTTGTAAGCCTGCTCTGATTACATTTTATGTTTCAATCAAGCCTAATACTATTTTTGAGGCCGTTTTGCAAATTCTTGACTCAAAGTCAACGCTATTCACAAAATTAAACTAGCACATTTATAGAATATTTTGTAAAATACTATTTGAAATGGTTGAAGTTATTAATTGCTATCATAATTCTAAAGGCTTTAAAAGTGTTCATTGCAATATATATGGCTATTATTTTGTTGTTTAAACCACCATGAGATTTGGTTCAGAGGTCGGATGCCTTGGCTATTTTTTTTTAGTTCGCTGTCAAAGTGACGTAAACGTGACATGGTGTAATTCCGGCAGTCATTCTATCGTGGAAGTTTTCGAAATAATCTGTTTACCGTTTAAACAATTGATTAACTGGAAATCTGTTCACCATAACCACTTACTTGGGTAGATATGACTATTTAACCATAACCGGTTCACCATCACCAGCTAAATAGCTTCAATTATTTTGCATAATAGGCTAATACCAACGGTGTTCGATAAGGAACGATATACTACAGTACAATAATATTTTTGTATACGTAGAAAACTCAAGTAGTGCTACCAAGAATATAAATTTAACTACTTAATTAGCTAAGATTCATTTTTAACGATTTTAGAAACAAGTTACCATTTACTCAGACGATTAAGCGGTTATGTAAAGCCCGTCCAATCGCCTACAAGCTCTATATAACTAGCACGACTGATGCTACGCCGATTCTTCACTGCTTGTAAATGTGTTACGTAGAACTAAAAAAATTAAATTATTCAAATGCTCACCAGTTGTGAGATACAGTCGATGATCGATTTTTGAATATGATCTACATTTCACCGGTAATGCGTTTATACATTTTTCTGCTCGTCCATCATAATGCAAAACTGCATGCAAATGCTTGCACCTAGATTCGGAATTTTTTATTAATTACCCAAACCATTCTGAAGTCCACATCTTATGTTCAACTGTTTTCATCTGAAGCATTTTTTGCACAATGAGGTAAAAAGTCATACATGAATGGTTCAATATAGTGGGAGTTGATAGACGATGGCATACTTCAGGTTCTACCACGAAATGACAAATGTTTGAATTTATGCAGCGGTTATATTGAAAAAGCAAAGAAGTATACAATAAACATATAATAATAGATATTTGGCAAATAACAAGTTGTAGCATTTGTCGCCAACAAGAACATATTTTATGGTCAGATCCCGTAATTATACTGTAAACACTTATTGATACTGGGATGAATAAGCCCAGTCTGTTAAATATCCTTAACCACATCGGTTAGCAATAACGTGCTGAATTTTTAAGCACAACAACACATTATGACCCTCAAAACTAAAAACTGATGCTGTTAAAACTGAAACTTTTACGATTTATTTTCCTTCTTCGAGTACCCGCTTTAACCATAGTTGGCAGTCATGGTGGCTATCATATTTGTTAAGTGCGTTTCAAGATTTACGGTTAAGACGGGCAACTCACCTCTTTGAACCATTTGTGATTAGCTGCACTTTTCTGAAGTACTTGCGTCATGATATAGTCTAAGCATCTCTTAAAATCTTTTCTCTGCAAGTTGTAGTCGCTAGACTGGAGGAGACGCGCGCAGTTCGCTGGGGGTTTCCCGGAGATAAATGCCGGAAGTTAGCGTAGCAATGCTGAACAATATAGAATATCTCTTTTGGTTCGAAGCATTTCTATATAGGAAATTAATAGAATGCGTTGTCACACGCCGTGTGATTTGGAGTATATTACTCCGGGGAAAATTCCACTTAGTTTATCGTGTTTTTCTAGAAATTGCCTTTCTATTTACAGCACTGCTTCTTAATATTTCCAGCCAAGTGTCGAATTTAACAGTTCTTGAGTAAACAAGTGCCTGTTTTGATGTCGTTGCGGCAGCTTCTTGTATTACCAAATTCATCGTCACCAAAAATCATGGGAGGCAAAGTTAGATATCGTTAATCAAGCAACATTAATCCGCCCAGCTCTCACATTTTCCTTGAGCAAAAGTTAACCTGATATCGAAGTCCGAGTTTTGAAGACTTAAACACTTCCCGAAATACTGTTGAATGTGGAATTGTATTCTTATTTTATGTATATTTATATGTATGGGCAAACTTTGCGTAGTACCCGACTTAACGCTGAAATTTCAACACCTATTATCTTTGTTGCAATAGTGTATAAAAACCGTGTGCTGTATAAGAGTTGATTTATGGTTAAGAATGTGCCTATGTCTGTTTCCTGCGCTTACCCGTTTTACTTCTTTGTTTACAAAGCAAATGAAATTTTATTCATTTCTATTTTTGGGTTTGAATAATTGTTAAGTTGTCTTAAATACAACTTCAGCCGTTCAACAAAGGAAAACGATGTCTTTAAACAGTTTAATTGTAAAAGTGATGTAAAGGAAGTAACTCAAGTAAGCATTATTTCACCAAGATTTCTCCGTCAGCAATTATAGCTATGGATCTCATATATATGGCTTGTTTGTTTGCAACCAAATAAAGGGCAACTCAACTCATTTATTCAAGCTTTTAGTGAAACTGTTCTGTCGAGATCAAGTGAACCCAACCCTAAAGCTGAACTACTTGTAGGCCGACCGGAGGCTAATTATCGCAGACCTGCTATTATTGTAAGACTGTTGTGTGACAGTTTTGGTACGTAACAGGCTTTTAGCGCACACTATCAGCTTGCGTCTATGTGCCACAAGGGCCAGTTTATCGCTTGTCAATGTTGAGTACCGTGAACGTCGTTTTACACCGTAACATTTTGGCAAATTGAACTTTACTGGCATCTGCCCGAAAAATCTGGACAGTGGACAGGCTGAACCACTATCTATGGTTCTTTAAACACAAGGTTATTTATCTACTAGATGCAACTCAGTGATAAATATGGATTAAAAATCAAATACCGTAATACCAACGTCATGATTATGTACGGAAGGCAGTTCAACCACCTAAAAATATTCAAATTGGTATTTGAAATTATTAATCTGGGTTCATTAACGTCATTAAGACTGACAGTTGTGCACAAGAAGTGCGTAGCAGAATACAATTACTGAAATTCGGCAAGTGCAAATTGACCAAAGCTTACAGAGATGTAGGATTCTGCCACTGAATATACTAGTGTTTCCAATCTGCTGATATGCTACTGAGATCTTCTCTGTTCATAAAGATGACATATGTCAAATTGATGCATTCGAACAGTATTGTTGACATTGTAGCCTTTGAATCCCGTGGATAGCTCTCCAAGGATTTCGACCATATGTCCGTCTATTGTCGATACACACGCTTATTATACAGTTCCTAGGACAATAAATACTTTTGAAAGAGTATTATCCCTAGAATGCGAAGAACTTAATGGAATGGAATTCAGTTTTTCAACGTAAAACTTGAAGCAATTCAGACCCTGCGTATAAAACAAGAGATCGAAGGCTATGACTAATGCTGGATAGTACAAAGCCAACAACAAATTAGCTAAAACTGCAGGCCATCTACATAGCTGCTATGTGGAATTTCAAATACAACTCCGGCTTTACCCCTTTTTTACAAACCAGTATTAATATTCTTTGGGGCAAAATCAGAAAATTCAATTACTGCTGCACGGTCCGAAAGCAGGCTGCCGAAATGGGGATCCTGTCACGTATTAATGAAGTGATGATTGTATTATGGGCGCCAATAGTCGGCTTTGACATTCAAGGAGCCTCCATAGTTAATGCAATTTAATAGATTTATTAACCCGTATCCTGCGTCCTACATCAACGCCGCTGACAGCCGCTAACTTCCACGTACTTAGCGACATAAGCATATTTTCTGCCTATGGTTACTCGGAAATTGAGGTCTTATTCCGGCGCCCTTGTGTAATTTGATCTCGATTTCGGCGCCATGATTTTCCCGTTCAGGGCGCGGCCTTGGCTTAATTACGGCGGCTCGAGTTTGCAGGTCTGGCTAATGGCACCCTCATAAGTTATTCGATGCACCTTACTTTCTTCATGATTGCCTTACTCGGCGAATTCGACGAGGCGCTAATTTTTTATTAGTTGTGAATAGGCTACTTTCCAATTAACTATTAAGTATATTATGCCGTCTGGCAAAGCAGAACCATCTTTCTCATTTGAAAACTACCTACTTATAACAAATATTCTTTAATTACTATTTTGGATCTGGCGGAGTTGTAGGGTAGGGGTATAAGGCTAATAGTTGCAGTGCCTCCAAGGAATTAAGCAAGGGGACCCACTTCGCCAACTGATATTTGTAGTAGTGATGGATGATGTGCTAAAAGTAAGCAAAGAAAATTACTTGATCACAAAAATTTAGGAAATTTGAGCAGTGCAGGAACACATGAATCCTGGAACCCAATTTAAGGTCCAAAGTTCACCAGGTTTGACTTTTAGAGAGTTAATAAAGTAGCAAACTGAAAGTGTGTTTCACGTTAGATGTGTAGTTTTGTGTGTGAAAAACACTACTTTTGCTACGTATTTCATACAAGATTTTCTGTAATTTAGAGTCATATTAACTTTTGTAGTAACTAAATTTACTTAGATCTACAAAATTGTTCTAAATTTTTATATTAGCACTATAGGGTCAATATGAAATCTCATATTGCAACTAGTGCGAATATGTTCATCATTTTGATGGGAAAAATGACAACAAAATGTCATTATATTAGGTCAAAATTACAGAAAAAACTTATTGCAAATCGAGCATAATGATAACTGCCAGTGATGTTAACAACTTAGTCAGTTGTATTGCACGAGGTATTATCATTACGGTAACATGCAATAAAAGAGAAAATCTACTGAAATTTACAATCGACCTGAAAAACATTTTAAGGAAGAATATTTATCAATTAAATCAGTATCTGAATGGTACAAATCCTTTCGGGATGGACATGTTTACTACGAAAAGCTGACCTACCAACCTAAAGGCGCAATGACAAAACTCGCCATCATACTACTTAAATAAGAAAGGGTGCATTGGCTGCTTTGAGCTGGGACCAATTCCCTCATCTTCCCTAAGGCCAGATTTGGCCACAAGTGACTTTCATCTCTTGGCACACGAAAGTAGTTTTGGGAATAAGCGACGTAGCTTGAACGAGCAAGTCATTGACATGGTGCAATATTGACTATGTTGGCAGTGAAAAGAATGCTATTCTGCAAAAATGAACCATATTAGCGGTAGGACTAGTGGATTCTAAAGATGGGTGGTTATGTAAACAATAAATTGTTACGGAACCTTGGATGTTCCAACTCATCTACAAGAATGCGAAAATTGAACGATGACTAATGAAGAAACAAGATGAGTCGAAGCACCTGCGATACATTTTGACTTCCTTTTACTATAAAGGAAGTATTGGATTCACCCCAAAAATTCGAAATTGACTTTTCAACAGATCTTCACGTTTTAGAGTCCTCTGATCCCAAAAAACATATTTTTTTTCATTGGTCTGTGTGTCTGTCTGTGTGTCTGTGTGACTGTCTGTCTGTGAACAGACTATCTCACAAACGAAAAGAGGTATGGCGTTGAAACTTCATATATAAGTTTTGTGTACTATGTAGATGAGACAGCTAGCTTTTGAAGAAAATCGCATAACCGGAAGTAGGTGTTTACTCTTGTGATTTTTCAGTTTTTTTCGATTTTTTCAAAAACGGCTCTAACGATTTTTTTTAAACTTTACATTTTTCTTACATTTTTAATGTGTATTGATGTGAGATAGGTGATTTTCCAGTTGAATACTTCTAAAGTGGGTTTCTTTTGTTTTCTTTTCTATTTTTTTATTAACTCCTATTTTAAATAAATCACCCGGTATATTATTACATTTTTGAATTCACCTTAAAATTCTAGAGAAAATTTGTCTCTTCAACTAACACTCGATTTTGTACCGTTTTTGTAGAATTTGTAATTTTTGAAAATTTTTAACAAATGGTTAAAAATTAAAAATGAAATTTTTGACTAATCATAAGATCACTGTAAAAGAAAGTTGTGTGAGTGTATCACACCAGATTTTTTGTAGCTGGATATAAACTAGAACACTAAAACAGAAGCCTAGATATAAGGTGAGAGTTACTAATTTTCGATCTCAATGAATTAATACGAACTTCGATACAGATGGTACTAATCCTAGGAATAGAAGTACACCCACAGCCAAGAGCATGCTGGCAGCATACCAAGAAAAAGTGTACGTCGCCCAAAGAAGAGGTGGGAGAAGTTTGTAAAGACTCAAACAATACAATACAATATAGCATAATGTGTCAGATAACTACAAACGCATATTTGCATAAACTACAGGAAAATGTAAAAATAAACAAAGTTACAATATGTACAAGTAATTCACCACGCCTTCTTTTCTTTGTTATAACAAGGAATGCAATTTGTGGATAATATTGCAAATATGAAAGGTTGCAAAGTTGTTAGAGACGCTTTGTAATCGAGACACTATAGTAGTAGATCGTGCTTGATAAAGATCTTCTACTTTTACTTGGCATCTATTTATTCTTTTTGTAATCGTATTACGTCAATGGCCTGTTTTGTCCAAATGTTAGGTTTCTACAGGTCTTCTTTGAATTTATTTCTTTATTTCTGTATTGCTTGATTTCCAAACTTAGATATTTTATTTCGAGACTAATTTGTTCCAGCTGTTTGCGCTACCACAGCTATCAATCTTTCTTTTAGCCGACCCACACTCTTTCTTGTACCCTGCGGTTGCCAAAATATTAGGTTCAGTTATTCATATATCACATTTCTACGTGTTCTGTCTATTGCCATTTCAAACTTATTATGTCTTCGCTTGGCGCCAGCTCTTTTTTAACATGCCCAGTGGATTAAAATAGAGCAACTGATTTCTTGCATCTCTCAAGACGTTTGCGAAATCTGTGCTTCTACGCTGGAGATTTTAATTATCATGAAGCTTCTAGAAGCTGGAAAGTAAGCTTTCGGCATCCGATCAAGATGTCGAATTTATCACAAAAGCCTCAAAATACAACAATCACATCTCACAAAACGAAACACTTCCAACCATACCCTAGCTTGACGGAAGATAACTGTTTTTTTATGTGCGCCCCTCCCAGTAGCATTCGCGTAGAGAAGTTCAAGGCAATTTCCCTTTCCACTAGCACAAAACCAGTGGCGGCGACAATCTTTCCAACTAACATAACATTGTATCTATAACAAAGGAACGTTTCAAAGTAAAAGTAAGTGAATGTTAAAAATATAATAATAACATTTGCAGCATCAAAAGGAAAAATACCAAGAAACAACGCTCATACAACAGCATAGGGTAAAATGAGTGAACCAGTTTGCTTTTAGAAGCAAACTAATCGGAAACTATAGACTAACGAGATTTATGATTAACAATTATTACAAAAAATATTTGCTTTCGATAGCAGAAAGAAAGAAATTTATAGGCAGTTAAAACGTTCAGAAACTGATTGGTGATTGTGGTTTAAAATTCACAAGCTTCTCCAATTGAAATGTTTAGTCTTTAGTTAAATTTGGCAGCTGAGATATGTACAAGGAACTGTGTTCACAATTGTGCAACAATATACAGGGAATTTATTTTAATAGTTTTCGTTTCTATGCCACCATGTAATCATTCAGATCATTTCCATAGTTACAAATGAGACCAATAGATTAGAGCGTGTATTTTACGAGTTAACATAGGAATTTCTACTTGTCAATTAAAAGTTATCCTAATGTATTTCATTGAAGAAAAGATACAACAGACGGGTTGTTCCTACGTATCGACTTTTTAGTTGCATACCTACATTGCGGTAACAAAATTAAAATTTCTAATTAGCAAGTACCTAATTCAAGTTCGTATGTTAACTCGTATAATAAACGCTCTGATCTATTGATTTCATTGGTAACTATGGAAGTAACCTGTATGATTAAATTTTGGCATAGAAACGAAACTGCTATATTAGCCATTAAAATAAATTCACTGTATAATGTTTTTGTAATTATGTCAAAAGCAGAACAGCCACCAACAGACAACATTGATACGTAAACTTGACCCGTTTCGACTGAACTTATTAGGAACAACATTTTAATATACAGCCGATTTAGAAATGTATATTTATAATTAGACTTCGTTAGTCCTATAAATGTTCTCAGTAGGGCAAAATACAATCGGTGCCAGAAACTCAACAGTAATGATCGCTGCGTGGCTATGTGAAGTGATTTAGTTAGCGGGATGAAACTGTCCCAAAACTTTTGCTTTTCGGAAGCATACAGCCAAGTGAAAGCGAAATCAATACATGTCCTGGAAAACTACCAGCGTCGGGAAACGTTTAAAAAGTGTGAAAAAGGTGTAGAAGAGGTAGAATCGAAACTGACTAAGAACAGACAGCGACAAAAAGCGAATGCATTGCAGTGGAGAACTGCGAAAATATAAGTGTTCTATGCTTGGATTTTATTATTCCCCGCTGTAGATGACTGGTTTCATACTTCAGTGAGCGTCACAAGAAGCCGTCTTGAGTGAGTCATACTACGCCAGGCTCGCTTTGGCGCGCTTTACTTGTGTTTGGAGTGCACGTAACCTGAGCATATGCGCTGTAATCTTTCAGCACAAAGGCGGCATTTGAAGCAGCTGTTAGCGAGTGAGTTAGTCAAGTATAATGCAAGTGCATAGTAGAAATAGATTTTTAAGTATATAACGGATCACACATATGTTTCATTTAGGGGTAGCGTGCAGGCAGGTCCATTTATTGTCCCGTCGTAGCCAAGGCCGCGCAACATGAACATATATGAGTAAATGAGCTAGGCAGAACACGACCTACTTAAGTTATGACGGGCTCAAGTCTTGGCGTCAGCTAGAGTAAATATAATCTGACCCGCTTGATGAACCACGGGGTCGTCGGTCAACACAACTTTTTAGGTAATTGCTAAAACGCGAATCGACTGCTATCGACAATGTGGCACATGGCTATTAGATTAATTTGGATTTATAGAATTTATGAGCTGTTTCTCTTCCTAGCAAATAGGCACTGTCACACACACATAATTTAGATCTAATCGAATTAATCTATTTACTTCTTTCAAAGAATGCGTGTATGAGTCAGTTACGATTTTTGCAATTTTGTAGTTCTCTTACCAACGGTTTCTACATTGCAAAATTGCAATTGTTGCATAATAAACTTGAGCTGGTTGTTTGTTCACTTCCCGTACACAACTTGAGTTAACATTTAAAATTATTCCAAATTGAATGCATTTTTACATACTTCCAGTCATTTTAATGCGGTTTGTTACATATTGACTTTCTGATTAACTGAAGGCGTAGTAAGGTAAGCCTTTTATACATAGAGCTACATTACTGTACTTTATATACAAATTTATAAGAGACAGTTTTCTGGCTACATTACTGTACTTTATATACAAATTTATAAGAGACAGTTTTCTGGCGATTGGTTTAATATTGTTGGGCATATAGATCAGTAAGAAGATTGGCCACTGGTTTTATAAGCTGGTTAGAGCAATATGATTATTTATTAAAAAGCAATATACGTTGGTTGCTAGCCGGGCACCATAGCTCAGTGGTAAGCATTCTGGCTACTGCTCTAAGGGCCGAGAGTTCGATCCCTGACCCCGGTGAGGTTTTTAAAAATAAAAAATGCGGATGAAAGCCTCTACAGAATACCATCATTCGGAAGTGATGTAAAGCCGTGGGTCCCATGTTACTACGATGTGTAGCATGTATAAGATCCCTTGCTAAGGTTGGAACTCATTAGTCTCGGCAAAATTCTAAGTAGGACAAAGGTACCTGGTACTCTGCATGCCTAGACCTTGTTCATGGGGTTGGCAAAAAGGGCCTATAAAGGCCTACTTGCTAGACATAAGTCACCCCAAAAATTACACAACACAACTACAACAACGTTGGTTGCTAATTGCTATGTACACGAAGGGCTTTTATTTTAGTACATTGTTGGAGCTAACTTTTCAGTTTAGCACGAATATAGGCCATTCTCTAACAGCGACTTTTCTTAACTGCGAATGGGGGTAAAATAAGGTAAAAGAGATATGCTAATCAGCTAGCTCCTTATGAAAAAAATACCAAATTGATAAAAACTTAGCCGTGTAGCCGACGCGTTATTTCCACTTGGAGCTGGTAGTAAAGTAAACGGATATTTAGCGCACAATTGTGAGAAACAAAACATAAAATTAGTAGAGAGGGAGTAGAAGTAAGGGTAACTGCCGAAAGAATATCCTACGGGTTGATTGAACGAATCTAAAAGTCTAAATATGTATCAATGTAAATAAGCAGCAAAAGAAAAGCTGATATAGAAAACTAAAACTACCAGCATCAGCAAGGATCATCAATGCTGCGATGACACTGTTTGCGAAGAGAATTATAAAGGGGCTGAACCTGTTCAAACTGAAACCCTTTTATTAATGTGCAACAAGTTATCGACATATAACCCGATAATATCGAAGTACTTATAGTATTACTTCTGAGAATACAATTCATTAATCACGTGACCCTTTTTAAACCAATTGGAAGCATAGAAACCCTTGGATACATGTGTACCACAGCGGTGATGTAAAAAAAAAATCCTATCACCTTATTGTAGTATGTTGCTACGCAAAAGTGTGAAAATGTTGGTTACGCTGTCAATTTTAAGTCTATGTCAAATTCAAGGTTAGCAGGTTAGGTTTTCCGTCAGTTTTGACACAAAATGACACAAAACCTAACTTGCTAACGTTGAATTTGACATAGACTTAAAATTGACAGCAGGATCATAACATTAACAGTTTTTCAATTCATTGTATTCTCTCACTAAATATAACTGGCGGCATGATTAGTAATAGGTGATATTTCTCATTGAAACCGAAGGAGCAAGTTCAACTCATACTTTGGACTCGTTGAATTCGTACCTCGGTTTCAATTCGAAAGTATCACCGATGATAATCATACTACTTGTGGTATTATGGCTGAAAGCATTGTTTAAAATGCTATACATACACTATTACAATAAATATCTACGTTGTCGTCTCTCAATTTTGTTCCCTTGATTTTTGTCAAAAATTAGCACGAGACTTATAGAAACATCGGATGCTGATAATTAATTTAGTAGTAAAATCGCCTAGCTTCAGGCGAGTAACTTACCAAACGTAGAGGCAAATAGAACATGTCTGGCTTTGCCGATCCAGCAGCGAAACTTTTCAATAAAGTGTCTGAAACAATTTGCAGCTTTCGGTATAGTTACTGGTTGTTCCACTGGCGGAACACCTTCGGAACAACAGCAATAAACACTCATCCCATGTCTTCTCATTTCCTTCCTTCTTTCGGAAATTTGCTGCCCTATAGATTGGAGTTGACGTTAAATAGACCCCGGGGATCAATCCTTAGGCCGTTTCTATAGTTGATGACCGGTTTTGTAACGCTTCAAAAATATTTTAAGGGGTATAATTCGTAGATGCTTTGGGGGATTGCGCTTTCATAGCCGGCTTCATCGGCGGAATTAAATAATGGTCGGAGATATAGAACGCAGGGCTGTATTACGTTTCGTTGTAACTACTGTTTTCGTGGTTTTTATGACATATTCTATTGAAAGATGGTTTTATACAAACATTATTTCATTTAAAACTTATTCTTGATAACATAGACCTTTTTTGGGAAGTTTTTGAATTGCGGTTTCCACTCTAAATATTATCTCCTCCACAGGTATTTTTTAGGGGCTACGGAGAAGTTAAAACCTTTCTTTCGTATGGATATGGTCTGTTTATCCAGTCGTATGTTGCTGAGGCATACAATTACTTTGACAGTGGCAAATTGTTTCGATGACTGTTTAGGCGCCAGCTTATCATATTTGGCAAAATTTTTAGCTGTTGCTTGTACCAGTGTATTGTATGCTTGTCTCGTAGTGATAGCATCGATTTTCTCCCACAATGTTGGTTCGAGCGTGGTCGTAATTTTATGTGTAGAGTGTATAGCCTTGATCCTGTGCTATCCAATTCCGGTCTACTGGAATTGTTGAGAATCCTGTTGTTGTGAGGCTTTCCATAGAAATAGAAACACATCCAAATAATATAACAGGGTTGTTTTAAGCTTAGTAGAACGTGGACTCCTGTGATACACGATCTAAATCAGGGCTGTCCAACATGTGGCCCGCGGGCCGCATGTGGCCCTCCAGGATACTTTTGCGGCCCGCGGATCGATAGATACTATACTTTCAGGAAACATGAATTTAGAATATACATTATAATTGAAAACAATTTAAAATAGAGCCATAGGACGAAAGTACAAAAATATATCATTAGTAAAAGAATTTTCACTATATGTTTCAATATTGTGTAAGGAAACAGTCCCGCCGACTTTTGATGTAAGGCTTGTTTTGTCCGTTATTTCAGTCTGGCAGTTGCCACCAACGCGAATGGTGCTGTAGCGGTCAGACACCTGTGTTTGATTGTTTTTTAGTAGTGTTTAGTCCTTCTAGTTGTTAATTGTTGTTAACTAATGATTACTTTGACAGTTTTTACTTATCAACGAATGCCATTTTATTTAGCATACTTATCTCTGTAACGCTTCCTCTTGTATTAAATTTTTATTATACATAAAATGTATTTAAATTTAATACATCGTCTAATCAAGCGCTGCATCAATTCGACGCGTGAACTGGCGATAAGAAATCCTAGCCGCGATGCGCGTGGCCGCGAAGTATGAACGACCACGTCGTTCCCTTTCCAGTCAAAGCTAGGGCAAGTACCCCGATAACGCGGCAGAAAAGGAATAAAAGAAGATTGCACAGCCAGTTCCAGTAACTTGAGAAAATGCTCCTTTGGGTCCACCAGTCCTGATCCTGTCCTGTCCTTTTCTACCTAGGCCCTCCGGTCTGACACGCTGAACTGTCTAACGAAGTAGGCCTCCAACCCTTACCAGACCATGCTTCAAGGAAGATGACGTGTTGTACTGTCAACCCGAGAAGTTCAAATTTTCCGCAAGAGCAAGACCGCTAGAATTGCTAAATTCACCAGAAAATTACAGCTTAAAATCACTGCTGAGTGGAAGGTTAAGTTTGCAGGAACGAAAAACCTACTCAGCCCATTTCCCGAAGAATCGGCGTGCGTACCGACGGCCTACCAATAGAGACCCGCAACACTCGCCGGTGCATTGGGTTGCAGCTTGACCCACGAAACAAGACACCGTTCCAGAAGAACATGTTAATTTTAAATAATGTACAACTCAGAGTAATTTGTAATTAATCATTGTAACTAGTTAAAAACATTATATTTGTTTTGGTAATTATCTCTTGTTTTACCTTATCGAATATATATTTGAGTGAACGTATTTCTCCGATTTGAGCTTAACCCGAGGGGTAAATCTTTGACGTCCTTAGTAAAGGGGTGAAACGTCACATCTCTATACGTAAATTTACATTAATTGATGTAATTTTTTTCTTTTGTCGGTATCTCAAGAACAGAAATTAATTAACCTAAAGTGAATATGAATTTTTTTGTTTAGAATCACTTCTAGAACATATGATGTAGGTAAGTTTGTCGGTTACCTCAGGAAACACCCTGTATATCTCTTTTATGTTTCAATGCTTTTGTAATGTAACTTAAGCTTCTTGAATAAATAAAAATTAGTATTGAAATAGGTATACACGTTTTATATTTATTACAAATCACTCACAAAGTCACATACGACACATTTTATGATGCGGCCCTCATAACCTTAAATTTTTTTACAGTGGCCCTTGGGCTCCTTGAAGTTGGACAGCCCTGATCTAAATCATTATAACCACTGTGCGTCGTACGGCCAAGCCCCACGAATTACGGTGCACTTCAACGACCAATCAGCATTGCGACGCTCCGAGCGGCTGGCGTAGGGGACTATAAATAGCTCCACACCGACCTAAGTTCTTAGTGCGATTTTCACTCTGATGATGCAAGCTGCGAGGTCTTACGGAACGTTAGTAAATATGGGTGCACAAACAGCCAAATCTGCCTAAGTATTCTCGTTCTGAAGGTACTCAAACAACACGAACCACCAAAAAATGGCCAGCTTGCTAGAGTTTTGATCCACAAAGACTACACGGTCTAAGCCGAAATGATATGTTAACAAGAATAATTCGAGTAACCGCGAAAGCCTCAAGCAGTATGCATTTATAACTTCCATATAGAGTGCAATGATAATTAACCTACCTAAAGCCTTGGAAAAAATGCTTTTCATTGGAATCTCAACAAATCTTGGTCGTCATTACAACTTGATCGTCGTAACGTCGAGTATTTTGCAACTGTTTATTTAATAGATAATATGAAATTGGTAAATACAGTAGCTGTTGTAATATCTCAAAGTAGTTTTGCGGAAGGTAGCCATCTGCCTGATGAAACGTCATGCTTTTTCAATTTACTTTGTTAATACTA
Source organism: Agriotes lineatus (assembly GCA_940337035.1). NCBI lineage: Eukaryota > Metazoa > Arthropoda > Insecta > Coleoptera > Elateridae > Agriotes > Agriotes lineatus. The sequence goes on from OW679197.1 coordinate 19,380,248, forward strand.
ATCTAGAATTGTAACATCTAGAAACGTGTATTAACATCACTCCTTACACATAATTTCCTATTTGGAAAATCGCTAACACGTCGGAATACTTAGTTAAATATTTACTGAGTAAAAACGATTCAGTCGATCAACATCTAAGATATCAATTTTTGCTACCAATCAGCTAATTTTTGAGGACAATAAATGGTTTGTGGTATGAATTTAAAATTTTAAATCCGCCTTTATGTAGTTGTAAATTAAGACTGCACTATAAGGAAACTGGGCTGAAGCTATAAACTTTCTGTGCTAATGTAGACATTACATTAGTGTCAGAAGGTATTCTCTTAAGCTATGTGCTCGCTTCTCCATAAATGATTACAGATATTTCATTTTTCTGGTTGTACTTTTTACCCCGTTTAGCTGCTGGTAAATAAAATGTTGTCAAGGTCAAACAATTTTGTATGTAGAGCTGCTGTCTTATATTAGGTTATTGCTTTCCAATCTTGAATTAATTACACAAATCGGTTGAAGATGTTGTTCTTTTGTTGGAAATTGCAGTGGGGTGTAAACTATAGCTGTCGAGCTATGACTTATATTAGAAAAATCGAATCATAGTCTATGAATCGAGCTTATTATCAAATTTTAACACATTTCTCCTTACTTTGTATTCCGAAAATACGTTCGATTTGACAAGGCACTGAGTAATTCTAACCACTTCAAACCATATAAACAATTTTAAAAAATTAGAAACAAGTTTTCTGTTGGTAGAAACTGCCTGTATTTTCACCTTAATGCCCCTTTCCAGTTTTCTGTAATGTGACAAACACCTACTTTTAACCATCAGCTAATATCTCTGTAAGGGTTGGAAATTGAACCTATGTCAGCGTGGAAAGATCAACAAATAACGGCACTCATTATCGATCTTTGATGTCAGAGGTGACGATTTGAATTCCTTTGAGTAGTCTTCTAGCGGGAGGGGGAGGGTACCTTCTGACTAGAGATGGGCGCGTGAGTGAGTTTTCGCTCATATCACGCACGTTTCACGCTTGCTTTAAACACTCATGTTCACGCACGTTCACGCTCACGGTCACTCACGTTCACGGCGTGACACGCCGCTCACGACGTGACACACAGCTTTTATTTCAAAATTTAAATTCAGATAGAACAGAATGTTCAAATTTAAAACCAATGGAAAAACCCTAAACATAACTAGAAATATGTTTTGCACGTGACCTAATTTACGTGATATGTTTCAATCAGAATATTGGTTCATCTACACATCTACACAATACATTTTTGATTAATAATAAAACGTAATTAACATTTTCAGTGTTAAGCCGAGTATACAAAACGAAACATTACTTTTATTAGAATAAGTTCATCTACACATGTACACAATAAATTGGTTTCAAAATAAAACGTAATCAACATTTTCAGTGTTAAGTCGAGTATACAAAACAAAACATTACTTTTCTAAAAATAGGTTCATCTACACATCTACACAATACATGTTTGATTTAATAATAAAACGTAATTAACATTTTCAGTGTTAAGCCGAGTATACAAAACAAAACATTATTTTCTAAAAATAGGTTCATCTACACCTCTACACAATACATTTTTGGTTTAATATTAAAACGTAATTAACATTTTCAGTGTTAAGCCGAGTATACAAAACAAAACATTACTTTTATTAGAATAAGTTCATCTACACATGTACACAATCAATTGGTTTAAAAATAAAACGTAATCAACATTTTCAGTGTTAAGTCGAGTATACAAAACAAAACATTACTTTCCTAAAAATAGGTTTATCTACACCTCTACACAATACATTTTTGGTTTAATATTAAAACGTAATTAACATTTTCAGTGTTAAGCCGAGTATACAAAACAAAACATTACTTTTATTAGAATAAGTTCATCTACACATGTACACAATAAATTGGTTTAAAAATAAAACGCATTCAACATTTTCAGTGTTAAGTCGAGTATACAAAACAAAACATTACTTTTCTAAAAATAGGTTCATCTACACCTCTACACAATACATTTTTGGTTTAATATTAAAACGTAATTAACATTTTCAGTGTTAAGCCGAGTATACAAAACAAAACATTACTTTTATTAGAATAAGTTCATCTACACATGTACACAATCAATTGGTTTAAAAATAAAACGTAATCAACATTTTCAGTGTTAAGTCGAGTATACAAAACAAAACATTACTTTCCTAAAAATAGGTTTATCTACACCTCTACACAATACATTTTTGGTTTAATATTAAAACGTAATTAACATTTTCAGTGTTAAGCCGAGTATACAAAACAAAACATTACTTTTATTAGAATAAGTTCATCTACACATGTACACAATAAATTGGTTTCAAAATAAAACGCAATCAACATTTTCAGTGTTAAGTCGAGTATACAAAACAAAACATTACTTTTATTAGAATAAGTTCATCTACACATGTACACAATAAATTGATTTAATAATAAAACGTAATTAACATTTTCAGTGTTAAGCCGAGTATACAAAACAAAACATTAATTTTCTAAAAATAGGTTCATCTACACCTCTACACAATACATTTTTGATTTAATAATAAAACGTAATTAACATTTTCAGTGTTAAGCCGAGTATACAAATCAAAACATTACTTTTATTAGAATAAGTTCATCTACACATGTACACAATAAATTGGTTAAAAATAAAACGCAATCAACATTTTCAGTGTTAAGTCGAGTATACAAAACAAAACATTAGATTTCTAAAAATAGGTTCATCTACACATCTACACAATACATGTTTGATTTAATAATAAAACGTAATTAACATTTTCAGTGTTAAGCCGAGTATACAAAACAAAACATTACTTTTCTAAAAATAGGTTCATCTACACCTCTACACAATACATTTTTGGTTTAATATTAAAACGTAATTAACATTTTCAGTGTTAAGCCGAGTATACAAAACAATACATTACTTTTATTAGAATAAGTTCATCTACACATGTACACAATAAATTGGTTTAAAAATAAAACGTAATCAACATTTTCAGTGTTAAGTCGAGTATACAAAACAATACATTACTTTTCTAAAAATAGGTTCATCTACACCTCTACACAATACATTTTTGGTTTAATAATAAAACGTAATTAACATTTTCAGCGTTAAGCCGAGTATACAAAACAAAACATTACTTTTATTAGAATAATAAGTTCATCTACACAATAAATTGGTTAAAAAATAAATCGTAATCAACGTTTTCAGCGTTAAGCCGAGTCTAAATAACAAAACATTACTTTTATTAGAATAATAAATTCATCTACACAATAAATTGGTTAAAAAATAAATCGTAATCAACATTTTCAGCGTTAAGCCGAGTATAAAAACCAAAACATTACTTTTATTAGAATAATAAATTCATCTACACATTAAAATTTTGATTTAAAAATAATATGTGATCAGCACCCGGGGCACCCTGGAGTTTTTCTATTCGTTATTAAATATTTAAGGTGAAATTTACGTGAAACGTGAATCACGCCTTGGAAATTTTTCACTCACGTTCACTCACGTTCACGTCACGATTTTCAAATATTAGTCACGTTCACGACGTGACACTCCGTGACACGACGTGACACGACTGTTTTCACGTCACGCGCCCATCCCTACTTCTGACATTACCAACAAGTGGTGGCACTACTCTACCGCATAACCATTTATTATACAAGTACGCCAATGTTTCTTACTCAATCACCTTGTATATATGATCACCGAAAAGCATGAAATATTTGATAAAAATGACTAAATGCTCACTTCATAGAAAAACATTTCAAGTAGAGGTTGTTTGTACGTAGTTTTCATAACACAGCGATATTCGCGTTATCAAGTAAAGGCATAAAAAGAAATAAAGTTTCGAGAAAGCTGACTATCGTTTACACACAAAACTCAAGGTAGAACTGCTGCTATTGTGAACTAAAATAATAAAAAGATCTGTAAAGAGTTTTACTTAGAACTTCCCCCATTAGTGGATGTTGTGACTCTAATCAGCTTAAAAAATGGGCGTAAAAATATCTTAACGTTTCTGATAACACTGAAAAACACTTAGTAATGCGAATTACATCAAATATTAAATAAACAGAGCATTATATTTACCTTGCATCTTTTGAGCATAATTTTAGTTAAGGATAAAGCCTAAACTATGTGCAAATTATTACTTCTATCTATTTCTCAGTTAAAGCTAAATTTTATCTCTCGCGCGCTCATCCTGTATATGTTGAGTCGAAGATATTCCATTCTTTGTCAAGGGTAAAAATCTGAGCTATGTGTAAAAGATTACTTTCATTTAAGTAATAGTTTTTAAGTTAAAGCAAAAATAGAAAAACCAAATTTAAGATTCTCAACCTGTATATATTTTAATGATTTTTTTTGTTGGTTTTATGCTAGGAATGCATAAAATCTGCATGACAAATATCGTATTCCTCCAACAAATAGTTTTTAAGTTATACCGGAAAGAGGCAGTCAGACAGACAGAGAGACAAACAGACAATCGGACAGACGCAATTGAGAAAACTTGTTCGTCATCTAGGGCCCAGAAACGTAACGATTTGACGAAACCTCGGAAGGTGATTTGTTCACGATTGTAAAATTATAAAAGGTATGCGGTTTGGAGAAATATGCCGTGGTGCATAGGCATGAAATTTTTGCTGCACTAAATTCAACTTTATCGAAACCATTGCAAGCAGTAGGTATTACCATCAACATGCAGTGTGTGAAAGATTTCGAAAGGAACTAAATTTCTGCCTAAGGAAACAGATGAGGCATTTGCCTCGTCAATTAAGTCATAAATATGCTTATTTTATGACGTTTGAAAATATGTTACTTTACAGTATTAGGCTGATACTGAGCATACGAGCTACATTTTGTGGCCGAGGCCTATTGGGCCGAAGCTAATAAATTATTCGAGACATTTATATGTAATAAAGGCCGTATGGTGTTTAGCAGTTTTCGTAATATCTACTAAAAGTGGTCAATTTTAAGATAAGTGATTTTATATATTTTACATAAATAATATAAAGAAAACTTACTAGTAACCTGAGCCCCGCACGCAATTTGGTAGTGTAGCAACGAATGTTCACAAATTAATTTTCCAGCAAATTAAAATAATGCACTTAAATTGTTAGTGCACCTACGGTACGGTTATAACGGTGGCTGTGACTGTCAAATTTGAACGAAGTTGGCTGTTATGAATGACATTTCGATCAAAGAGACAGTACTGATATAGTACAATAACATGTATTCTGAAAAAATTATTAACTTTATTAAATTTTGACATTTCAAACTGTTATTATTAACTGCATAATAACAACCATATGTAACACTAGTGGCAGTTTTCATACAGTCATGTAGCCATGAAAAAGGACAACCGCAAAACTGCAGCTACTGAGAAACGAGCGGGAATAAACAATTTATTTAGTTATTGGATACTTCAGCAAGCATCACACCAATGTATTGCGGGTTGCTGCATGCTGTTTTTCTCTTTTATGGTGGCATTTCTAAAGCTAGATAGTTATAACCCAAAAATTTATTCTTTTGGCATTTTTTATTTTTTTATATAATTTTCTTAAGTAGAATATTATTGCTCTTATAAGTGGGCTATGCTAAACGAAATTCAATAAAAGCAAAGAAAGGCCAAGGCTATGTAATTGTTAATAGAATGATGCAGTTCTTTTACTTAAATGGCTGGTGTGTAATTTAAGGTAGTTTTAATGCAGAAAAATGGTGCGGTGTTAAAAGAAACAATTGCGTAAAATAAATTATCAGAACTATACGCCTGAGACCTTAATAAAGCCATAAATCTAATTAAATTAAACATGTTTTCCTATCGAGAAGCACAAAAAGCAAAAAATCTTCTTTTGGGAACACTTCACAGTAAATTAAAAAATAAATATATTAAAACAGTTAGTTATCCATATGGCCTGAATGAAAAGAAAGAATTGCGTTTCTATATTATCCAGTAGAGTATATCCATGTGGCTATAACTCTTTCAGACTATCTACCAGAAGATTTTAGAAATAAATTCCTCAAAATCAATAGAGGACATACAGGGTGTTGCTTGTTTTCATAGAATTTTGGCTTAGATCGCATAGTATTTATAGATAAACACCCAGCATTCTCTGGCTTAATGTGCTTTGCACCTTGTGAACTCGAGCAAGAATCCACGCAATGGCCATGCTCTTTGATGGTTCGTGTTGTTTAAGAACCTTAAGAACAGGGATACGTAGGCAGATTTGGCCTTGTTGCTGTTGGTGCACCCATATTGACTAACGTTTCACAAGACCTTGCATCTTGCATCATCAGAGTAAAAGTCGCACTAGAACTGAAGGTCGATGTGGGACTATTTTTAGTCCTCTGTGTCATGCTTGCAGAGTGACGTAACGCTGATTGGTCGTTCAACTGTTTATATTACTTGGATATGTTTCTGTTTTTTCTATGGTTTCACGTATCACCCGCGAGAGGTGCTGAGATATTCTAGCAATTCTTGACTGCATATTTGATTATGTAGCCTCATTTTTAATTTTTGGGGTACTTTGAATATCCTTGAGCCTTAGGGGATTCTACTGAGTTTTCAGAATAGATTGCTAGGATGTTTTTCGGCGGTCATTTTATGGCACTGATTTCGCGAGATTGTTCCTGGGCGCTGTGCCTGTGCCTGATGTTTAGGATTTTGCTTCATGCAGATTAGAATTCGCGCATTACGATGGAAATCGTCGCTCACCCTTAAAAACTTTTGTGGGAGATTGCTAGAATAAATCTAGTTAAGCTGGTATATAAATTTATTTCTACGAGATTATTTACGCTTGGCCACCTCCCAACTTTGGTACGTTTCTGTTTTTACGTTTTGAACATCGATTTCGACGTTGTTTTACTTTAGGCTTTCCTCGTACCGCTTAATGGTCCCTTAGTGCCACACCACCCTGCATATGTCCTTTTCTGGGCTCTGTACAAGACGTGGAACACCAACTTGTAGGCGGTTCTGTATCCCTCAATTCGTGTGGCTGCTTCCGAGTCTCACTCACACGGCCTTGACCTCGTGAGATAACTGGAGAAAAATCTGCCACACCCTACTTTGCATAGTTGCTTGGACCCCATCTCAGCAGAAGCCCCAAGCTCACCATCCTGCATAGCTTCTCCTAGGACGCTGCTCTGCTAAACATCAACAGGTAATTTCGTCGTGTAAAGCTCGCGTGTTTTGAGTCATAAGAGTTCTCAAACGGAAAATAGCAATCCATGTAGTTTCTTTGAGACTGGAAGCGTTTCTATTTACGGTTACGCTGGCGAATTTCTAGCCGATGATACAGAGAATTGAAGAAATCTATGGCCACGATGCATTCACTTTGAGCGTTGAGTTGTGAGAATTAGTTTAGTTTTCTTAATTTGTATTGTATACTAGAGTGGCAGCTCTGTTATCACTTTTGATCGCGTTGAACTCAGGGATGGTCACGTCCCTCAACGTTTAGAATTAGTACGTATGCGAGGGATTACTGAGGCAAACTAGAACCTTTTTATTATCGCTGAAACACACCAATAAAGGTGTACAATAGACCTTGGGCGCATGATACCATTGGCTAGGTTTCGTGTGTTGGTAGTTGGAACCTCTAAACGACTTGATGAGTCTCCCGTTTTCTGCTATTGCTGCACCTTTATTTTAAGTTACCTGATAGTTGCGTTACGTGTGCTTGACACAAGATTGCTAGGAAAATCGCAGAGCTTGTATTTTCACTCCATTTATTATAACAAACATGTTACTGTACCTAACTGTACTTAAAACTAAATTAACTCATAACCCTTGTTCCAAATAAGTATAACATACCGCAGATTCGTTTTTGCCCTATATTGAGTATCATGCAGAGATGTACATATAATAAACATTTAGGGTACATACATTTCTGGCAATTTCCTATACTTCATTGTTTTTTTGTGAAACAGCTATGTGGTTTAGGAATTAACCCTGACACCTGTAGGTTTTCTGGCTTGAACGGTCTCGTACTATTGGCGCTTCCGGACAACTCATCCCAATCCTGCTCAGGAATTATCTGGAAAAAAATTGCTACACCACGAGATAATTTCTGAACCACCGTGTTGTAGAGCAAAATCGATTATTTCATTTTAGTGTTTTTTATGTGTACAGAAATTCCCCGTGTACGTAGTACGAGTTTGTATCTGTTCATTGAAATTGCATTTGGCCATAGTTAGAGCGTGTTTGTGTACATCCAAGCTTTACTAAGCTATATAAGTGGTTGGGATTCACCTGGTTAAATAATTGGTTAATTAAATTAGTAGTAATTCCGGTGCTAAGTTAACTATTTAGTGCTATTTAAAATTAACCCATGTAGCTAAACAAAGTTGCTGATTGGCTAATCTAATTCTTACACTGATGCCCAAACAGCTTAAACACGTAATAATTTAGTAATTTAATATTGAATTTCTGCCATATATGTTTGTAGAATTTCGATTTAGTGTGGGAAAATATATATAGGCGTCGGGATAAGTTGAAGCCCTTTTAGGGAAACTCACATTTAATTTAGGGAGGTATGAAACATAATCAGTTGGAGAAATGGTTTATTTAAGATATTTTGTTCAAGGAAATTGCTTTATTGCTTTGAAGTTCGGGTTACCCACTGCAGCGATTTTAGCGATTACTCCCGGTACCAGTTAAATAAGCCACGCATAGTTGCTTTACGCTTCTGTGAAATACTAGTAGTTCACATCGTTTCATATTACATTTGTTATTATTTAACGTTCTATTAATTGTTATTTTCTGATGTATTCGTTAATTTTTGGGTTTCATTTGGCTTTTTGGCGGCGTTTAAGTCACATAGTGGTCAGTCATTTCACTTATCCAGTGACAGTTCGCACAACTTGGCGCCCTTTATTTAGTACATAAATCTTTCATGACTAGTCGACCTATTCCCCCTAATTTATTATGTGGTATGTGTCCGTTTGAAAAATGTCAAGAAATTTTGTAGCATCTGAAAGATACTACTTTGCTTCAGTCAGATGACGCAGTTTTGATAAAGAAAACATTGTCTGTATGACTTAATCTTTAGACGCATTGACCTAAGGTACATAAAACTAATTTCAACTTTAGCTCCCAGTAATCGGCTTCTGTGCATTTTATTTTACTATGTACAAATCACTGTGCCAATGCTTTTTAACCTGTCCTCATTTTTATTGATATCATCATTACTAGCTGCTATCGAAGGGGCGTCCGTGCCAGTAACAGGTTGTGCCACACCCATCGGAAAGAATGAAGTGACATTAGGGCTACCAAATGAAGCATCGAGTTGCCTGTGGCATTCCACAGGCAGGGTAGGACGAACTTCATTCCTATTTAAATACACTGGAATTAATCACGTCGAAAATATGCAGAACCGACAAAAACAGTTACCCGAAGAGAAAGAGATGTATTTTTGAGTTATGTTTTCATTTAATTCGCCAGTTTGAGGGGAGCATTATTTTGTTTTGTCTATATCGCGTGCGGCGATCCGCAGGTTGAGTATATGAAGTGATATATACTGCATGGCTTTGGTTCTCCGATTTGCTGTGACAGAGGCCCGGTGGGGCCCCACCGCGAGTTTGGACCGGGAAATTAATTGCTTTCAATAAAGCTCTGTATATGTAAGCACACGTGACACGGAGGTGAGGGAGGCATGATCCTCGATTTACATACAGCGCGTTTGCGGCGGACGCTCCCCAGACAATGGCTTGCAAAATTGCCTTTTGTTGCAACTTTTGAATGCGCAGCCTGCCGTTAAGTTCGGCCATAATTCGCGCACTTTTGTTCGCCGCCTTCTGAATTGGATATCCGATAATAATATTCGAGTTTGCACCCCTTTGACTCGCGAACGTGAGAGCTACCATTATTGGGCGATTTAATTCGCCAAATTCTGGGCCGCTAAATCAACAAATGGTTTAATCTCGGGATTATCGGCGAACGAGTGCTCCTGCATCGGGGATATCAAAACTTGTTCGATTGCGGCAAGACGGGATAAAAAGTTCGCCCTTTCAGGTTAGGGTATTTAAACTTAAACGTGGTTAGAGCTTAGATTCACACAGTGATAAAAGCTCGTTCGATTTCTTTCCGAACTTCGACGGAGCTTCATTTTTGACGAATTGAAAATCCCCGACCCTTACATTGCCGGAGCTATCATTATTTTAAGTGCTCCTCCTGATTCTGTTTCTTGCGCGATCTTGCATTTAAATTGCGTCGCATTTCCTAATGTACTGAAATTTTATTAAATATTGCAGACGTAAAAATGGATTAAGTACCTTCATTACCTAAAGAGAGTTCGCTCCAATTTATTCTTTCTGCAGTTTTTTCTTCCTCTCGGCGAATAATGTAATAATGCCGTCACAATTAAAGCTCGGATGGAATTGCCATTTTGTATACTGATGGGACATGAACGAATTTGCTTCATTTCAGCGAAGAACACTTTAATTAACTGAGCGAGAATGCATTTAATGCTTCTATTTGTTCACTTAAAGTTGTTAAGTGTGCTAGATTGCTGAATTTAGATTGTCATATATTATACATACCGTACGCTGGTAATTACAACAAATGTTTTGATCTGCTATTATGTTTAGATGACACTAGTAAATTGTAAGATTTGATACGCAGAAAATCTTCATCTTTTGATGTTTAGCAACTGATATCGTGGCGTATTTTAACATCCCACCGACAATATGTTTGTAAAGACAATTTATTTATAATTGATATGGTGCCCTATTGTTTTTGAAGAAAACAAGCACATCGTTTGCAAATACCCCAACATATCTGAAACTGCTTCAAAATAAGTTAGAATAGCTTGCTTAATAACTCTATGGTAGTTACAGCGGCGAAGTGCTGGTAAATGATGGTTCGTCTAAGCAGGTTAAATAGAAATCGGCGAAGAACTAATTCTGCTAATTATTGTTGCTGTAGTAATAGTCGTACAGAACATAAGCATACATGGGCTTCATCCTATAATCGTAAGAAGTGGTATGAGATCAAACCAGTCACAGTAACCCACAGGTTTCCCCTGGGGCGGTCGAAAACAGACCAGTAGTCAAATGTCAGAACTTTACCCGATAACCTCCTTATTCATTGTGAACAGCCCTCATCGCTCATTAATGTAGTAGCATTGATACTGTACCTCATCATCAAACGTTTTAGGAAACTATGGTTCCAGGTGGCGGATCGTGGAACGGGAATGGGAAATGAAATACACAGAGCGGATCTGAAAAACTCATTACCAACGGGCTACTCAGAGATAATCAGGATCTAGGCTGAGGTAGAATTTCAAGCGAGAATCATATTGTAGATTTGATTATAGATGCAAATGATACACATCGGTACAAGTATATGTTAAAACACAGAGAAGAAGATGGGAATCATTACGTCTGCTGTCCCACTGCTATGTGGAAATGAAGCAGATTCTACCACATTACGATCTCTAAGCAGCAATAAAAGTGATATGATGAATCCGTCTGGTACGAAATTTTCTGAACCTCCAGACCTTCAATCGGATTCCCGCGCTGGGACAGTATTACATAGAATCCTTAGCAAAAGAAATGTTACATAAAAATGAGGTAAATAACAGTGAAGTTAATAACGCCGTGATATTGAACAGGACCGTAGGATTTTTTTAGAGAATTTAATAATAAAAGTAATGTCATCAATCGAAAGTAGGTAAACCCTTATAAAAGAAGAAGAACAAACAGATAACAACAACAAGTCAGAAGACCTTGAACAAATAGAAATAAAGATAAAATTATTCTTCGGGGGCTGAGCTCATCAATATTAAAGAGAGAATTTGCGAATCACTGAGTGAATTAGAATCTAAAAGAGCTAACGGTGTAGATAATATTGTTGAGCGCGCTCGATGAATAAACGAAACATATTCTCTTTAGAGTGGCACAGTGACTTAGCGCTCTGGAATATTGATCCAAGTTCCTCTAGGTGGCAAGGTTCGAATCTCGCTGGAACTGTGCACTTTAGCCTGTTTCGAGCTTGAAAACAGTCGTGGAAGGCAAAGGGATACCACCACGATGCCACCGAATCTATCCCCAGGATGTTTCCACCCCATCCAAAGGTGGAAATCGTCGACGTGCTGTAATTAACATTTCGATCAGTGCTACCTTTCTTTGAGTAGCAGCACCAACACGAACCAATAGATGTTTAGGGTTCTGCTAGCACTATATAGTAACTTAATTATAAGTATTTATATGTGGTAATGTAATAAATGTAAATAAGTCATAAGGCACTTTAAGAAGAACATATACATAACAGGAAACGTTTCGGGCAATTCAAAAAAGTTATAGCGGTGACCTTACCAAGGGAAAGTAAATCAACAAAATGTGAAGAATACACAAGTATAAGTAACTTCACACATACTCCTACTTCTAAAGCGACGTATAACAAAAGATACTGATGAAAATTTAGCAGATCATTTCGGATTTCGAAGGAATGACACACGAAAAGCCATTTAGAGTTTGCGAAACATTATAGGGAATACTTCTGAGTAGTCAGTATATTACTTTCGTACTAGAGCATTTCGATGGCATAAATTGAATATATACATAGAAATACTAAAGATCAAAACGTACTATCGGGTAGTAGCTGTACCATTTATAAATCTTAAATAGTCCAGTTACATTAGAATCCGTCTGCTGAAAAAATCCGAGTGAGCTGAAATTTTGCATACACCTTTATTTTGACATTACAAATAATGTCTCAAAAGTCCCCATCGATATCGCGCTTGCGTTTTGAGTTATTCAAGGTCAAAGGTCACACAAATCAGTTTTTCGTAAATATCTCGCTTTCTATAGGTCGTATGACTTTTTTAGTTATTACAAAAAATGAAGGGTAGGTAATTTTCTACAAAAAAGATTATACAAGTTTTTTACGTACAACTGACCATTTAGTAAATAACACACTGTTAAGTTTTGCAGACGGGTTTTACTTCTTTTTACGATAAAGGAAGTATTGGATTCACCTCAAAAATTCGAAATGGAGTTTTCAACAGATCTTCACGTTTTAGAGTCCCCTGACCCAAAAAACGTGTTTTTGTTCATTGGCCTGTCTGTCTGTCTGTGAACAGAATATCTCAAAAACAAAGAGAGGTATGGCGTTGAAACTTCATATAAAAGCTATGTGTACTATCTAAATGCGACAGTAAGCTTTTGACGATAATCCCTTGTGTTTCAAAAACGGCTCCAACGATTTTTTTCAAAGTTTACAATTTTATTACATTTTTAATGTATATTGATTAAGATGAGTAATTTTCAAGTTGAATTTTAGAGGTGTTTAACTGAAAAATCACTTATCTCACATCAATACACATCAAAAATGTAAGAAAATAGTAAAGTTTGAAAAAATAGTTAGAGCCGTTTTTGAAACACAAGAGTTAACATCATACTTCCAGTTATGCGATTTTCTTCAAAAGCTTACTGTCGCATGTAGTACACATAACTTATATATGAAGTTTCAGCGCAATACCTTTTTTTCGTTTTTGAGCTATTCTGTTCACAGACAGACAGACGGACGGACGGACGGACACACAGACCAATGAGCAAAAACATGTTTTTTGGGTTCAGGGGTGTTTAAAACGTGAAGATCTACTGAAAACTCTATTTCGAATTTTTGGGGTGAATCCAATACTTTTATCGTAAAAAGAAGTAAAACCCGTCTGCAAAACTTAACTGTGTGTTATTTACTAAATGGTTAGTTGTACGTAAAAAACCTGTGTAGTCTTTTTTGTAGAGAATTTTCTAGCCTACATTTTTTGCAATAACTAAAAGAGTCACACGACCCATACACAGCAAGATATTTGCAAAAAACTTATTTATGTGACCTTTGACCTTGAATAACTCAAAAAGCAAGCGCGATATCGGTGTATGCAAAATTTCAGTTCACTTGGATTTTTTCGGCAGATGCTGCGGTTTTCCGTCTAATGTAACTGGACTAAAAGTATTTCAAATTTCGTAATGCTACAAAAGTGTACTTGAGTTCCCAAGGTCTTTTATATGCTATTACGGAATATTATAAGCACCAAAAGGTCTTTATTTACAGAAAATATACTCAGACCGGTCGAGGATTTATAAACTCAAATAAATTGCGGCAGGTAATCGTACAATATCTAAAATACAAAAGGTTGCAGTAACGAAATCAGCCAGTTACACAGACACGGTGGATCAAACTTATTAAGCAAATGTTGCATAGAATAGCCAATACAACAAGTTCTAAAAGCATTACTCAAGCAAAAGGTGCACCCTAAATAACATTTTGTACTAATAATTAACCACACAACAACGAGCAGTTAAAAACTAAACACATACGTATAAATTACAAGAAGTATTACTCTAATTCACTCTACGCCAACTCCGAATGCTCGTAGAGCTTATATCGCTAAACCATTTAAGAGTCTGCTAAAACCTGAAGCAAGCCAACCAGGTGCATCGGTTTGAAAAGCACCGCACAAAGATCAGAACGCTATGCCAAGAAGGTTTCACAGCTCTGATAGGGTTGCGGGGAGACAGAACAGTTCACTACGTCGTAATTACCGAGAGGTCAAGCTTCTGCAACAGATGGCTAAACAACCTTCAAACGGGCTCTCACAGCTATGCTGGCAGCAGGTTGTGGGTGCTTGCAGAAATTAGCAGAGTGCCAACGAAATATGGCTACAAAGCGGATTTCTCAGGCGATGTGAATTAAGGTAGGTGATGCTCACGCTCACAGGAAATGCACGCCTTCCGAGACAAGCTATATCGGTAAATTTTAGAACTTCCCGGAAAAACCTGGAAACGCATACTAAAACCAAGATGCATTACAAACACACCCTGAAATACAGGCTTTTTGTGGTACAGACAACTAGCAACTTGTCTTGTGATCCGTCTTTATATTTCCCAAAATACGTGCTCTAGGTCCAGAGCAAAGCCATGATTACACAAAGAATCTCTCCAAATGCAAGAAGCTAACAGACAAATTCCGATTCACGAAAATTGCACATACTTTGCCAAGTTGAGACCAAGCAGAGATAAGAAGACTATTCGAGCTGCATCACTTCGCTTTGTATGTTGAGAAGCCTAAACATAAGACGCCTACACAATTTTTTTAAAGAACAGGGAGAATGCGCGGGCGCTGTCAGAAAACTCAGCGAAGTTTGCTTGTTTTGCAGTTGTGCCTGCAAATTTCATAGAGTGTCGTTTATTAACATCTAATTAATAAAACAGGGTAATCGAATACGGAACAAAATTAAATACCGCTCTGTAATAAAAGATCTCATAAAAGGGGGAAGTTTCGGAAAGTTTAAAAAAATTCAATGGAGAGTCCAGAATCTAGAATAAGACGTTGGTCACAAAAATTTAAACATAGAAGAATAAGCTTAATAGACCATTAAAAAATGGGCGCCCTAAAACTGCACCAAATGAAAGAATATTGGCAAAAGTGGAAAAATTAGTTATGAAAGACAGACGAATTACGGTGGATGAGATAGTAAGAAGTACAAAGATTACTGATTGGTCGGTAAGATTTATTTTACTGGATCAATTACACCTAAATGGATTATCTGTCAGATGGATGCCATACATGCTGACACCTTCCAAAAGCAGGATCGAGTAGACATTTTTGTCGTCAACTTTTAAATTATTTTGAAGTAGTCCAGTCGAACTGTGCTCAAAAAGAGCGAATAGGTGAAAGTTTAGGTGGAGTTTTAATATTTGGTTCCTATACGTTTTTTGGGTCGCTGTATACGAATATCAGGTTTTCAAAAAAAAAAAATTCTGACCGGAAACGTTTTTTAAGCAAATACCGTAAAATACCGATTTTTTTAGTCTTTCTAAAATTACCTGAAAGCTATCCATTTTTCGTAAATGTTGAACCTATATGAAATGAAAGAAAATAAAATTTCCTATATTTATGTAGTTGAGGTTTTTTCTCCGACCAATCGTTCCGCCGTGAGAGCGCTGCGAAGTTATAGTTCAGTCAAATGGTAGAAAATAGGGGAAAGTTTTGGAGTTTTTATATTTGGATCTTATACGTTTTTTGGATCGCTGTACACGAATATCAGATTTTCCAACAAGAATTTTGACCGGAAACACGTTTTTTTAAGCAAAAACGGTGTAAAAAACGAGTGTTTCTTTAGTTTTCCTAAAATTACTCGAAAACTATACAATTTCGTAAATGTTGAACCTACATGAAATGAAAGAGGATAACATTTTTCACATTTTATCTACGCGAGGTTTTTTGCTCCGATCAATCGTTCAGTCGCGAGAGCACAGCGAAATTATAGTCCAGTCAAATGGTAGAAAATAGGGGAAAGTTTTGGAGTTTTAATATTTGGTTCCTATATGTTTTTTGGGTTGCTATACGCGAATATCAGGTTTTCCAACATTTCATTTATGAAGATTCATTTCATATACCATTTTTGATTTACGAAAAATGGATAATTTTCGAGTTACTTTGAAATAAACTGGGATAATTCCGTTTTTTTGCTTTTAACATATGGCTGAACGATTGATCGGAGAAAAAAACCTCTAGTACATAAAATGTAGGAAATTTTATCCTCTTTCATCTCATATAAGTTCAACATTTACGACATTTGATAGTTTTCTAGTAATTTTAGAGAAACTAAAAAAACTCGGTTTTTACACCGTTTTTGCTTAAAAAAATGTTTCCGCTCAAAATTCTTGTTGGCAAACCCGATATTCGTGTACATATAGGAACCAAATATCAAAACTCCACCAAAACTTTCCGCTATTTCCTACCATTTGACTGGACTAAAAGAGCTGCCTCTAATAATTGTTTTGCCAAAATCGTTATAATGGACAAAGGCTGGGTTTATCACTTTAATCCTGCGACAAAACGATCTCCCATGGCGTGGCGGTACAGTAATTGGCCGCTAGAAAAAAATTTCGGGTCGAGCGATTGCTTCGGAAGGTAATGCTTTTAGTTTTTGGGATTCAACTTCTATAAAAAAGAAATTTTAAAATTAAAGCAACGGTGGCGGAAATGTGTTGATTTGCAAAGAGACCGTAAAGAAAATGTTAAAATTACACAAAACGTTTCAAATAAAATACAAGTTCAACTTTGAGAAAGGCAAAATTTTCCAGGGTTCTTTCGCATATATATGTCAGAGCTTAGGGGTAGTTCAGGGCGTCCCCACTTCGATTTTACACATTAAGTCCGATAAGCACAGTTTATTGGTGAAAACTAAAATAACCAATAAATAGCCCGCAATGGCGAAATGAACATAACTAATAATAAGGGTTGGAACGGTAATGGTCCGGCGCCCGCACTTCGTCCAACACCTTTGCTTTTCTATACAAGATGCCCTGATCTCGGCAAAGCTACTCATTCTCTCATTCCCATATTGTTTGGGTCTTGCGGGCGCCCTTTCATTCAATAGGAAATTACCTATCGCGTTCCTTCTGTGAACTCATAAACAAAACAGTTCAAACGAAACATAACATAACTAGAAAACATAACTCATAGGCGGAGACATTAGTCCAAATATCTTCGGCGCCGACATATAGAATAACCCAGAAATTAATATAGAGAACACTGTACTGGACTTGAAGTGATCAGAGTGCGAGTCAAGATGTTACGTTTTGCGGAAGATATAGCAATTCTTGTCCTAGATTAAACGAATCTAAAGAGGACATTAGAAACCTTGAATGAAGAAAGAACCATCAATGAATTTGAACGATGCTATTTAAGAAGACTGCTGACAATAAAATAGACTGTGTGACTGTCTTCCAATGAGTGAAAGAAGAAAAAGTATACATATTTTTTAATTTTATGTATAGGGCACATAATTAGTCACAACGAATTGGGAGAAATATTATACAAGGGACCACTCGTAAAAAAGACCATAGGGGTCCCCGCCTACAGTATTTATAGCAAGTCATAAGAAACATTGTAGAATGCTTTACCAACAACCGAATGATATTAGCTGAGGTGACACTACAAATCAGGCCACGATTTTAGATATTCAGCAAAGCTTACAGACGTGATTATCTTAAATGTGCACAGGGTTTTTTAATAATAGCTGCCCCTCTTAACTTCATCCTAATGGATGCTGAGAAGCATTGGAGATTCCTTAAGAATTAGCTTTGTTCCACTGCTCTTAGTACCTGAGGCACTCGCCAAAAAAACATTCGTACTAAGAAATTGACAACATCTTACGATCAACCCCACTTTATTAGCACTAAAGGCTGCCTACAGCTCCGCACACAAGTAGTAGCTGTACTTGTGATAAACAATGAAGGTATACTTATCAAGAAAAGACCAAACATCGTCAATAGCTGGAAAAAGTACTATAATGAAAACGAAACAGAAATTTTTACCGAAATTATAACCTATCCAGGGCGAACCGACCATGAGAAGAAACCTACTTTGATCAAAGTTCAACGAGTAATACATCATTTACGAAACTAATCGTTCCAAAAGATATACAGCAAATCTCAATACACTTTCACCTTTAGTAAGTATATGACTTCATCTGAAAGATTTGGAGATCGGAAACCATCCCCAACGATCTGCAATTATGGTAAACCTATATAAGAAAAAGGAGACAAAGTAGACTGCTGAAACCACAAAGGATTCACTTTACTGTTTGCCGTTAGTAGGTTCCTCATTGGCCTAAATCTGTAGAAATTGCAGCATCATGAAGAACAGATTACATAGGGGTCGCAAGCTGGATTCCGATTACATAGAGGGGCAACCGACACTATTTTCTCACAAAAGTAAATACAGAAAAAAGGTGTTGAACAGATTATCCACTTCTATCTAGTTTTTATAGATGTTGCGAAAACCCTTGACAGCGTGAAGAGATCCGCATTGTCGGCCATAGTGTAAAACTCACTTACCCTCAGAAAGTGGTCAACGTTATCAAACATAATCAAACTTGGCTTTGGGTGTCCGCTCTTGTAGAAAATTGCCTCGTCGGGCTCGATGGGAAACCCTTCACTGACTGCAGGCCCTCCACATATGCGGAGATGGGATGGACTGGTCGCTACACTCAAGTGCATTCAACAGATTGAGCATTCTTCTTATATCCTGCGGATCCTCTATCAGCCGGATCTTTGCTTGAGGGAATTCAGGTAGCAGTACACTGTGCTTAGCCGTTCAAGGACTTGCAAATCTGTAGGCCTTTGCCCTTATCGCAAGTGTCCGGGCACCGAACGTCAGGTTTTAATTGCGAACTATTTTTGCGGCGTTCAAGTTCTATCACATTATGTGTGCGTATATTTAATTTGTACAGGCGCACATGTCACACAGTTCAATTCAAGTCAGCCAGACAGCCAAAAACAGTCAGCACACCCAGACAGGCATATTCCAATATGTGGGTTTCTTAGTTGGTCGTGCAAATATATACGGTGCAAGGAATGGTAAGTGAAAGCCCAGGTAAGCAGAACTCCAGCCCAATCGATGGTTCTGGACGAAGAAATAGCAATATCAACTGAAGGAAAACCTGAAAAGTTGACAGTCAGCATGCAAGGACAATCTGCTGCAAGTGTGACCCAATTTTCTAACTCACAGTTGGGACAGAAGTTATAACTTCCAAGGGAAATATTGAATTTGAAATATTTTGATATATCAGCGCAACATAAGGCAACTTCAAGTAGTGCTGCACTTATATAGGCTTGTATTTTATCTGGTAAAAAACCAACGAAGCTGCCGCTGAAAAACAGCACTTCTACACAAGTAACACGTCGCGTTAGAAAACTAAGAGCAGCACGCGGGTCTTCTAGTCCAAGCTTTCCACGCAATCACTCCTTTCCGCTGGGCTAAGCCCAGTAGCGGCGTCATATTTTAATTACAACTGCATATTAAATTGGAATCTTTAAACTGATGTCTAGAATTTTACAAAACAGAGAAAGTGCTTTACGCAAGAAGATGTCTATTTACAAAGCGACATTTCTCTACGATTGCGCAATCTGTGCTCTATCATACACAACTGAAAATTATTGAATAATTCCAGAAATAATAAACTGAAAAATATTTGCTGATAAAATAGTAGCATTTATTTCATCAGGACGCATCGAAGAGAACGGAATTTCTCACTGTACAGAAAGACATCATCAAAGCGCAACTGCGTTGAACTGGGAATATATACCGTCTTGAAAACTACAGATTGTCTATACATATACTATACGTTGAACTTGATAGCGGTACTCCTCCTTTCAGTGGCCATACGAAGAGATACAAAAACCACCTTTAGTAACACAGATTTAGTCACAATGGAAAAATAAAGCTATACAAGATGCCTTGGTATTGATAACTACAAGCATCGTCACTATTGTCGAAACATCCAGCAGGTTAGCTTGCAACACTACAGAATTTTTAATCCAGTTTTATTAGCACTTTTTAACTTTGCCATCTGCTCGGTAGCTCTAATAGGCCAGGTTCGATTAAAATATTCACTTTAACTGATTTAAATAAGCCAGTTAACCCAAAATAACATTTATTAACAACTATGTACAGTTCGGGTTCTAAAATAAATAAGTATATAATTAAGCAGTAATTATGTACTTCGAATAAACCAAATATAGATGTATTCGAGGGGCAGTTTTATTGTGTGGACAACGCGCGTCGCATGCCTGTTTGCCGGGTTCGGACTGTTTGATAGTCACTGGAACTTGTCAGGGAATTTCACTAGCATTGGTAGAAATGTGAATTGCGTATTCAGCTGCGGCATGCGGATATGTGATAGCAGTGGAATGCAAATCTGTGATAGCAACAGCTCAACCACGGGCCGCGGGAGGTCACGTAGGTAGCACATCACGTGTCTATAGGCTACAGAACCCTGGAACTGTCCCAACGAATTCCAAAGTGAATTAAGGTATGTGGGTGTCATCAAGAAAAAACGCCTGTGGCGTTCGACGACATGTAGTTTATGAATTTTTACGGCGATCTTAACAAAAACAAATTTGCGGGGATTTTGCCTGGAACAGTCGACGGAGTTTCCCCCGACAAATTGAATGCCGATTTCGGGAGATCAATTAATCCAAAGTCTGGGGATAGTTTCGGGTATTTACCCAGGCTGTAAGACCGTATAATTAGCTTATATCGAAATTTCGGGTGAGCACCAACAGGCTCAGAAAATTACAAAGGTTCGGTTCTATTTAGGAAACAGCTTTACGCCGTGTATTGGTTTATCCAGATACTACATGTGAGCACCAACTGCCTCAGAAAATTACAAGGGTTCGGTTCTATTTAAGAAACAGCTTTATGCCGTGTGTTGCTTTATTGTGATATTACAGGTGAGCACAAATAGGCTCGTAAAATTACAGGGGTTTGGTTCTATTGGTGAAACAGCTTTCGAAGACTCAACCGGGCCTGGAGTTGGACTTCCCCAGGTGGGGACCTGGGTCGAGTAGGTGAACCAAGGTTCGCTCTCCTATTAATCCGATGTAGTTTTCTTTTACAACCTGCTGTTGCTCCCTATCTGTTACAAACTTAGAGTGAACGTGCGCGCCGGACGGATGGTTATTGCGGTCGCGCACAGCGGCGGCATCGGAGCCCCGGGCGCCCTAAGGCGCTTGTAACACAAAGTTTAAGCGTTCTTCATGTTATATCATGATTAGTTAGCGCTTAAAAAGGAGAGAGAGGTTATAAGCTTTACCTGAAATATCTCAAAGGTCGACCATTGGACACCATACGCTTTACAATTATTCGAAAGACGACTCAATATATGACACGCAGGGACTATCCAGAAAAGGCGAAAGACCTACAGGAAATTAGAAACAATAAAAATTAATATAACAATAAATTATTATAAATTACAATAGAAAATGTAGAGATGTATGGCATTAGAGATGTATGGCATTATAGAAATGAACATATGTTGAAAGTTGCATTGCTCCTCTAGCAATAAAGACATCATTTAGCAGAAGAAGTAAGTGAAGATAATTTTAAAATAAACATAAACACCACTGCTACTGTTTTAAAGCAGGGATTGTTTCCATCTGTTTCCATCTCACGAAAGCTCCCCAACAACATAAACCTCAAAGTCTAGCATTTTATATTTCAATTTTCGTACCTAAAGGTTTTAACTGTAGAGCTAACCATTTGAGATGCACTCTCAAGACAAGGAATGGAATCAGAAATTACAAATCCGACAACGCCCCTACAAGGAAGTTCAGGAATTAATTTTGTTTTCATTTTTTCATTCTGCTGAATAGAAATAATGACCGGGCAGCGCGATGCTGTATGTTATTTAATTTCCGCCAGCACGCCTTTTCTCTGTTTTTTCCGTTGCTTCCCTCGTAAGTTCCGTTTAGGATTTGAGGGGCGATACAAAAGCTGGAATAACAGGTATAAAAGGTTGTTACGCGTCCCCTGATCGTGTAAGTCTGCGTAATTACGCGGCACTAAGTGTCTGTAGCGCTTCACTTTAGCAATGCCCATTATTATTGTTGTCCACTTTGCTCCTTAGATGAGTGCCCGAATCGTGGCAGTTTTAACCGTTCGCTTCCGCTAATCGGATTTTGAAAATAGAGATGTCAGGCAAGCTTTCCAACTTCACTTAATCGCAGAAGTGAGCCCACGATGAACGCTGCGTCACTTCCGGATAACTCCTGCCGCCAATCTGGGGGCATTTTTAATTACCAATTTTCTGCAGCACGATCGTGTTACGCAGCCGATTGTAACTGTCTAAACAAATTCTCTTGAAATGCGGCGTAATTGAAACCGGATCGCATTAAGGCGTAATGTTTTATAGGCTGCGGATAAATGGAACGCTTTCACCTTTCGGCCAAAAGGCTTTACAAATTCGGGCCCATTCTTTGCAACCATCGCCAATTAAGATAAAAACTTTCCCCATTGTACTTCGGCCGGATTCTTCCTTCCTCAGAAAAAGCTTTTGATCTGTGGGTATCAGGTTCACGCCGTCAGCGAGTGCTCCTCACTACATTCATTGGCGGCGTTTAGCGTCCATATTACAATATTGGATTTTTCTAAGCCTCCGCATTGAATAAAATAAGATTTACGGAGCTGCGAGGGAAGCGGGAGATCGGAACGTATCTCTTTGTGGGGTTATGAAAATGAAATTACAGAATGCTATCTTTCCAGTAACCATTGTAGGAGGAATTTTCCCCGAGCAGTTCGGAATTAGGAGAATAGTATAGACGTACTTGAAGCACACATAGGATTCCTTTGTACCCGATCTAAATTTTTTAAGCTTCACTTCTTTTACTTACTGCCAAACTACTTTACGCTAGGGTTGTCATAAAAGTATTTAAATTTAATTTTTATCTAGTGTGAACTGCAATTGTTTTAGATCAAATTGGCGCGGAGTGATTTGTTTGCCAATCGCTTCGTAGTAGTGCCACTGCAGACAGTCCTCTAAAGGGACATTATTTTAAACACTCAACCGGAAGCTCTAATCGCAGGTATTTTAGGATTGCAGAGATTCACTTCTATACTGTTTATTCGAATTAAAAAATTAGTTGAAGACGATTAAATAAAGCCAATACACTCAGCACATTGCATGGTTAACCACGACGGCACGACCCTATAAAACACATTACCCGGTCAAAAAATATTGATAGAAAGATTTGCCGCTCACATGTGGAATTTATCGCGGAAAATTTGGGAATGTTACTAGTTCATAATAGATTTGCAGAGGATATAACAAAGAAGGTATAATATAAGGTGAAGAACTACGGTGGGTGCGGACTACCACCGATATGAATTTAGACCTTGTAAAAGTGATCGCCGACATGAAACAATACCGATATGGATCACCAGCGACTTCGCTTACTACCGACTTTTGTGACAAATATATAAAATTCGACAAAACTGAAATCCCATAGGCTTGCCTTACCACCTATTAGGATTAGACTATCGATGTGGATTTACATCCGAGTGAAACTTCCACTAGCTTAAACTACGGCACATTCACCATCGACAAGGAATACATATGACCGCATCTGACAGCAGTTGTTGCAATATATTGCAACTTACATTTCTATATACCGAATGGCAACTTTGGGGGTAAACACTGCTAATTATATCAATATACATTTGATTGTGACATTTAAGTATGGGTGAATAATAAAACAATGATGCATAACGAAAAATTAAACATTTACAAGTTTTAGTTGTTAATAGCTAAGGAATGAAACTTAATGAATAATTTACGAAGACATGAAGAAATGTTTAATTCAATTCAATTTTGTAAACTCAAAAATTCTATATGAATAAATGACCAGAAAAACTGAAAATATTCGTAGATAAAAACCGCATATACCAGCAACTTTCTGATATGTATTTAATGTGAGCATGGTATAAAAACAGTAATTTGTTGCGAAACCAAAGTGGAATGGCAACGAGTAGGACTTAATTAGAGGGACAAATATCGAGATGTAGAGCCGGAGGTAGAGCGGATAGTTGGTGTAGCACGGAGTTGCAAGGTCACATGGTTGCTCTGCTTCGAAGCTACAAAAGGGGACAATATTCCTGAACCTGCCGTTACTAATAGAAAGTGTAGTGTATACAAGCATACGTAACATTTCTTTGGTTTTCTCTTTTATAAGTTAGATACAATAATTCTATAGAATGATATCTAATTGGAGAGGCCACGAAATATAAAGAAATGGAAAAAAACAGGAGAGGACATTATGACTGAATGGAACTGAATAGTTAATTTCTTATATACAATAATAGTGTCTATATTATATATCGAGGGGTTTACATGTGCCGTTGTCTATGAGCACCTAGTATCTATGCCTTCTTATCGCTTTCCTTAATCGTTCTCGCCTGCATAGTTTCATTTACATTTTAGCGGTCCAAATAGTACCCTAATTCATAGCAAGTGAGGTCGCCCCACCACAGGGGATGCACGCGCGGAGTCAAGAGTTTCCCCGCTCCAGCGTTGACGCCATTGCTTACAGCCCCGCCCCTGCTTGGCCGCCGCTCGAAGAGTATGAAAGAACAGTTTGCCAGACCAAATATTCATTCTCAGTCAGTGTTTATTATAGCATGATCGAAACTCTGCAGTCACAGCCGATTTTGCTAAAGCCCAGCTAGACTAAGCAATCTTGATCAGTGTTGCCAATAGCCTGACTATATCATGCAACCACAGGGAGTGTTAGTAATAGCCTGACTAGATCATGTAACCACAGCCAGTGGTGTTAATAGCATGGCTAGACTAAGTGATTCCGCGGCCTTGTGTTACTATAGCCGTGACCGGACGGTGCTCCATGCCATGTGAAACACGTCCACCAGGCCAACTCCAGGAGGAGAGGCTCCCTGGTGCCCAAGAAGCCAGACATTGCAAGAACGCGTTGAGGGACTTCTTCAGGCATCCACGTATTCCGCCACCGGTGTTGCCGCTGCCGCCTTCGCCGTACGCCGGGCTCACCGACATCAGAAGGCAGCTATGCGTCGCTTGCAGACAGAGGTCGCGGTATCATAATTTATTAATGTTGTGTGATCATGTAAATATGTAGCATAAGGGTGTAAATAAACAATATATATCAACGAACTCTTTCGTTAATCAACACATCAACTACAGCATCATTCCTCCAGCAGTTTAAGAACTTGCTGTTGTGGTTTTCGTTTTGGAAGAGAACGTGACAATAAAGGACATCTCATTCCTTCTACAACGTAAGTTGATAGTCGATACTAATGGGTGATCAGAAAGTTTTTCGATCCTGAGCATCTATGGTATAGTTCCTAATTATCTATGGATGACAACTATAACTCACTTAAAAATCAAATGTCAAGTTTGACATTTAAGTATAAACATAGTTGCATTCATCAGTTAGGAACTATTCCATAGCCGCCCGAGCTCGAAAGATTTTTTCGATCACCCGTAACAGTTATTTTAGTTGACATTCACATTCATAAAGAATGTATACTTTACAGAATAACTCGACACATTTTTAGGTGAGCTGAAACAGCAGATTATTTATCATGGGGTATATCTCCACGTTGGAAAAAATATAGTTTGATCAAAAATTATTTTCATCTAGTATGGCATGGACTAGTTCCTAATTTATGAATGCAACTATAAGTCATTTATGTAACCAAATGTCAAGTGCGATATTTAAGTATAAACATAGTTGAATTCATAAATTAATTACCTTCCATAGCCATACTAGATTAAAATAATTTTTGATCATATTTTATTTAATAGCATTGGTTTTGGTTGGCAGAAAAACAATCGACGTACAGGAGTAATGAAATTTAACTACCTAATACAACGCCGAGTTTAGTTTCTAAAAACTATATGAAGATCCTAAAACCCGGTCGAAGCCAATCCATTCCAGTTTGAGTACTGAGATGAAACTTGGTACGGTACAAAAATATGTTTCAGTCGGTAGTAAAACCATGTGGAGGCTATTTATATTGCTGATAGTTCACCCGTTGGTTATTTTGATTCAGATGCAAACTCCCAGTTGGTGGTAATCCATACCTTACCAGATGTTAAAACTAGACAAAATCGGAAATAAACCAGCTCGGTGGTGTTTAACACAATTGTCAGAGGATTGAATTTTTCTTTAATCTACGGCAATTCACAGTTAATCTAAACAACCCAACAACTACTACTCTATGTACAATAGTATTATCATATAGCTATATATTGTTAGAGGACGCGACTTATAGTTTATGATAATGGACACAAACATGAACAATTAATATTAGATGCTTAAGTTTTTCGTTTGAATTTGGTAATTACGATGTGTAGAATGTTCTTTCCAATGTAAGGAATTGTTGCACGTGCAGGCATATTAATGGATAGATTAAGGTTCAACTCGCAGCTGCGACTGCGGGCGTATTAAGTTGCACACACAGGGCCCTGGACCATATAGTTTTTTGCTTTCAGCTTAATAGTGAATTATGTGGCCACATAATTCACACTTTTCTTACAGGAAACTGAAGATATTTGGGCATAGTCTAATTGGGGAATTCGTCACGCGGAGAAAGCCAAATAGGGATTAAAGTGGAAATTTACGACTCTGGGCACCGACAATATTATAATACGATTTAAACTGCAGTAGAAATACTGTGTCATAATGGAAACATTATGATTGGATAATTACCCAGCGGAAACGCTGTGATTGGTTATAGGGTGGAATCACCATTGGTATTTGCGAGAGGGGATATCCACTACGGGCTGCTATTTAAAGGGAAACTAGACAGAGTCAAGACAACAGTTTGGGCACCTTAGTTGATTCCTAATTACGTGTTTGTCGCTAATTTCGATCAGCGGGCGTTATCATCGCTACAGCAGATTGAGGGCAGACGACCGTAGTTTTCTTTATTTCTAATTACGCGGTTGAAGCTACATTCGATCAGCGGGCGTTTTCATCGCTACAGCAGATCGAGGGCACACGCCTGTAATTACTATTACCTTTAATTGCGTACTTGATGTTACATTTGATCAGCGGGCGATTTCATCGCTACAGCAGATTGAGGGCGGCGGGCGCAATTTCCTTCACTGATAAATTTCCTTTACAACTCTCAAGTCCTGCCTTGCACTGACTAAGTCGCAGTATTGCTATTATTACACCAACAATTGAAAAGTATTACATTTCCCATTAAACTGTGCCCACTACAGAAAAGTAAAGGAAACAGTTTGGTTGTTTAAATTTAGTTTTATATACGAGAGTATAGGGTTTATTGGTTTAATAAACGTATAAAGCGTTGTTGGCTTTTTATTTAATCAAAGTATGTGTATGAGCCTACTTAAATGAAGAACTTGCAGTTACGAGGGTTATAAAAACCCTAAGGGTCCACAAGTTACGAGAACTTGTTTATTTCATTCATAAAATCTGTTAAATTAAAAGAAAGTGATGTACACAACGTAGAGGTTTATAGATCACTAGATGCCATCAGAAGACAGCGGCGTGCGCATTTTACGACACCACACCACAAGTTTGTTTCGTTACAATATGATATCCTTTTTGAATGCACTCTAGTTATCATTAAGGATAATTAGCAATATAAAATTAAAAC
Source organism: Agriotes lineatus (assembly GCA_940337035.1). Classification (NCBI taxonomy): domain Eukaryota; kingdom Metazoa; phylum Arthropoda; class Insecta; order Coleoptera; family Elateridae; genus Agriotes; species Agriotes lineatus. Next base: position 19,408,242 of record OW679197.1, read on the forward strand.
CTGTTCCATGTATTCATAATAGTCTACCATATTATGACACCCACATACAACTGTCAGTTAAAAATGTTTTTAAATTTTATAATAAAGCTTCTAATGGTGTTTCATTAATACTCCATCTCATCAATTAATACGATCAATGAGCAATTTTGTTTTGACTTAAATTACTACTACAAATTCTTAAAAACTAGGGTCTCACTCTATGGGAATCCTTAGGTTCTGATAAAAAGTACACTAATTTTATCGTGGAAATACCGCACATTACTCTGATTTTTACTGTCACTTCACTAACTCGAAGGGCTTTGTCCTCTTCAGTCTTCTTATCTGCTTAGTGTTGCCCAGAAGCTGGATGTCCTCGCCGTTTTTCATTACTCTTGGCGTATTTTGCGATTGCCTGGCTAACAGCGTCCATTTTCGGATCCTTATGGAGGTCGCTGCTTCTAAAGTACATGGAGTATTTACTATACTCCCTAGTACTTTGTTTTGAAAGCCCTGAATTATCTGAATATTGCTCTCTTTCGTACAGCCCCATAGCTGGATACCGTAAGTCCAAATTTGCATCAGGATCTGTTTGTACAATAGAAGTTTATTATATATTGACAGGCTGGGGTTTCTTCCGAACAACCAATAAATTTTTCTGAATTGTGGTCCCAGTTGTTCTCTTTTCTTTTTTACGTGGCCTTTCCAGCAGAGTCCCGCATCGAGAGTAATGCCCAAATATTTAGCGGAAGTAGCATAAGGAATCTGAGTATTATTTATAGTAAGAGGAAAATGATGTTCCCTTTTGTTGGTAAAATTATCATGAACCGACTTTGTCTCATTCAGCTTTATTCGCCATTTTTGGTCCAAGTATTAACATGGTCCATGGAGATTTGCAAGTTGTTGGCTACTTCTTCATGATCTTTGCCTTCAGCAAGGATAGCTGTAGTATCGGCAAAGGTGGCTCGAGTATTATATTGCATAGTAGGAAGGCCACACGTGTAAAGCAGATGTAGGACCGGACCTAATACACTTTCCTGTGGCACCCCTGCTTTGATATCTCTTAATTCAAAATGAGCTTATTCTTGCTTTATTCTAAGGGCTCTATCGGAAATATAGGATTCTAACAGTTCTGAATACTGATTTGGCAAGAAACAGTTATTTTGTGCTCGAGTTCGTCGTGCCACACTTTGTCAAAAGCCTGCGCTACATGAAGGAAGAAAGCAGAGCAAACTTTTCTTTCTGCTAGTGACTTCTCTGTGCTATTAGTTATTTTGTGTACTTGATCGAGTGTTGAGTGAGTGGCCCTCTCTAAATCCGAACTGATGAGATGGGATCAAATTTCTTTCCTTAAGGATTGGTTTTAGCCTTTTAGGCAACAGTTTTTCAAATAGATTCGGAATTACAGGAAGCAAAGAGAATGGTCTATAGGATGACGCTTCATGTGGTTGTTTTCCAGGTTTGTGGATCATTATGACCTCTGGTACTATCCACATCTTGGGAACGTACTTCAGTCTAAACGCAGCATTTATTAGGTGGGTCAGTTTTACTATAGCTTTCATCGGAAGTTGTTAGAGAATTTCTCCACATGAAACCCTGGAGTTCATGTTGAGTTTTATTTCATCAGTGACTCCTCTTGGTGTAACAAGCGTAATCGCTATTTCGTCTTGATTGGAAGTCTTCCATATTGGTATCTCATTTCCTTCGTTCGGTTGGAATGTATTTTATAAGTGATCAGTAAACTTATTGGACATTTTATGTATTGTTTCTTGCCCAGCTCTCACCTTCATTCCTGATCGGTGGATTTTCCATGATGCTCTACTTCTTCGTACATCTGTTCTATAGTTCTTAGTGGGACTGATAGATTAACATTCTTCTCGAGATCAACTTGAAAGCTTTGCCAATCAGTTAACCTATTAAAAAGAAAAGGGGGGCTTTCTTTTTTATAATATCGACACTAAGCGTTAGAAGGATAGGTGAGTGATCGAAGTTCAAGTCCCATGCCTCTTCCACCTGTATATAATTTACTGAAATATTTCTTACCACAAAAAAGTGGATGAGGTCGGGAATTTGGTTCGGGTTCGTAAGCCAATAAGTTGGTTTACATGTTGATAGCGATTCACATTTCAGCTGTTTAATTGCTCCTAAAAGTTCCTTGCCTTTGGTGGTTGTTAATCTGAATCCCCATTATGTTTCGCGTTCTCATAAGTTTTGGTTTTAACACTTACTGATGTGGCTTGAAATTTCTCTGAATTATATCCCATCTCTTTATGATGTATAATACTTTCTTTTATTATGACTGCGCTGTCACCGCTGCATTTTCAGGATGTGCAGTGAATCCTTGTATCCCTTGATTTTTATAAACGATTCCTCAGTGAAATGTGTTTCCGAAATAAGGAAAATGTCTATTGTTTCTATATCTAGGACCGTTTGAAGTTGTTGTTGGTGCTGTAAGAGTCCATTTTCATTCCATTCTAGAATTCTGAAACTATTTGCTATAATCGATCCTTTTAGGCATAGCTCCTTTGTTGCTATACTCTATTCTGGTGATTCTTTCGCCCAGTTTTATTAACCTTTCCAAGATTTGTTGGAGTGTTCGTTCTATCGATGTATTTTGTTGCTTATTACCTATTTCTGTTAATTTGCATGCAACTATCTAGCTATAACTTCTCGTTTTATTCTCTGTATTTGGGTTTTCAATCTGTCTTTGGTTTTGTACATATTTGCTGATTTTCCCTCTGTGGTTATGTGGGCAAAAAAAGGTTTTGTATTTATTTTGTTTTTAAGTTTTTGCATTTCTGTGGCGTTTGTATATCCGCGGTAGTTGGCTGGATGACCCTCCTCGCAGTGAATGCATTTCGGCTGGTCGTCTTTAGGTTTTTTACATTCAGCTGTCAGGTATTCTCCAAGACACTTAACACAGCGCGGTTTTTTCGAACAGTACTTTCGGGTATGTCGATAAGATTGACAACGTTTAGATTGAGGTATCAGTCGAGATTTTCTTAGCGATAATATTTCCACTCGGATACCTAAAATATTAGTAATAGGGTATTACTTGTCCACGCTTTCATCATGATGAAAAGAAAGCATAAATATGTTTAATGGTTGTTTTGTTTTATATTTGAGTTTGGGAGTCGCTTCTATAAGTTTATACTCCCCCGCCTCCTTAACTCTTGAACAATATCATCTGACTTCACCGTATGGTGCAATTTATTAGCTTTAACTGTGATTGGCCTATTCTGTGCATTTTCGTAGGAGTGTCTCAAACTTTCTTCATCTTTTAGCTATTTAGTCATTTTCCTAAGGTCATTTTCATCCTTAACGTTAATCTTTATTTTTTTATGGTTAATGACTTTTATTTGTGCCGTCGGAATATTGCTTTTAATCGCTTCGTGGAGCTCATTGAAGTTATGCGTACAAAGATAATTGGCCTAAAAACGCCTGTCGTGCAAGGGACGGTCATAAACTGAAACTTGACACTAAGTGCGGTTCTAAATCTGAAAGTATCTATTATGCGCGTGAGGGATGAATGACCTGTAAGCGTCAGTGCTACATATGCGTACAAAAAGTGTCCGCGAGGTGATCTGAGATGCCAAGTGTGATTTGTGTCGTCATGTAAACAATACAGACTAACTTGTGTAAAACGTCAAAGTGCATCTTCAAGAACAGCGGGACGGGTGTCACAAACATAGGGATACAGGACTACAAAAGTGAAGGCTTGCTTAAATATCCTTGTGACTCAAAAACTAACCATCTACAAAGCAGACAGGAAAAGTGGACCCCGGTCACAATACAGTCAGTCATAAATACTCGAATATGAAAGAAGCACATGCAATGAGGGAGACTCCTTTTATTAGCGGAAGTCATCCCAACCTTTCGTGTCAGAATAGAGCGAAGGATCAGCAGAACAATACTATTGTATTCGAAAGAATAACCAGCGTTCTTTCAATTCCAGTACTTCTTATATAAACTCAAGTAGCTGGTTTTCGAGATCAGTTTTGTCCCAGAGCAGTTTCTTCCCAGATCAGTTCGTTCCAGATCGGTTTTGATCACTTCACTTGCACGTGTACAACTCGCAAGCATTTTGCTGAGTCTTGGTACGCTACAGAAGTTTCCTATTCCGTCAACAATAATCGCTGGTGGTTGCAGCATATTTCTGCTTTTTTTCAGCTTGTGTTGAAACATTCTGCTTTTATATGTGTAGTGGCGTTAACGATGTATTATTTTTTTTGCGGTTTGGTGACGTATCCACCCTGTCTCTTTTGCTAATTCCTCTTCGTCGGTGTAATATTCGACTAATTTTATATTGTTAGTCGAATTTTTGTTCAACTCTGTATATTTTGTTCGTATTTCATCAATAAATATTTGCATGGTTTTTATTTGGAGTTCTTTAACCTTGTTGATAGCGGGAGCCTTCTCGCTCTCAGTTTGTTTCCATGTAGCGTACAACAGCTGTTCGTTTTGTGACCTTGCATGGTTTTCTGGGAATAAAGCATTAGAGAATATTGAGGACGTGACTCATCGCATCGTCTGTTTAACTCAAACTTGACTAATGTCAAATGTCTGAAGTTCAAAACCATTTCAGTCAAGTTAAGGTGTACTCAAAAGAGTTCGAAGGTGGGGAGTTCTAATTGCGATGCAGGGTAGTGTCGTAACGGTGAGAACTTATTGGAAACGTTATCCAGATGATTTGTGGGTTACAGTGTATTGGTTTCTTCTTCTTCTTCCGTCTTCTATTTTAGGTTTAGGTGTCTGTTCTTTCTTCGGAATTGCCTCATTTATTTGATTCATCTTAGGTTGTCACTCCACCGTTTTCTAGGTCGGCCTGTGCTTCGTCTTCCTATGGGTGATTTATCTCGGGCGATTTTTACAATTCGATCATTTCTCATTCTATTTACATGTTGGTTCCATTCTATTGTTCGTTTTTGTACCCATTCGTTGATTGGTTCTATCTTACACGATTTTCTTATTTTTGTTTTCCATTCTCTCTCTATCGTATTAGTGATTCTTCGGAGAATTTTCATTTCTGTTGTTTCCATTAGCCGTTTTTTTTTTGTGTTTCCGGCCTTATCTCTGCTGTATAGGTTAGTATTGGCCGTACTGTTGGTATGTATATCCTCGATTTTATTTCTCCATTTAGGTGTTTATTTCTCCATATCGTGTCATTCAAACATTCCGCTGTCTCATTTGCCTTTATTACTTGTAGCCTTACTTCATTTTCGGTGTTGCTGTCATTTGCTATATTTATGCCTAGATAGTTGAAAGTCATAACCTGCTGTATTATCTTATTCTCTAGTTTTAGTTTGCATCTCAGTGGTTCTTTTGAAGTTGTTAATCATTTAGCTTCTTCAGTTGAAATTACCATATTTAGTAATTTTGCCTTTTTATTGAAAAGTGATTGAAGATAAGATTTTTACATCTTTCTTTCCCATTTTATACCCCTTACCGGCGCGTACTTCTGCGATTATCTCGTCCATTATTATGTTAAATATTAGGGGGCTCAATGGGTCGCCTTGTCTAATGCCGGTATAGACTGGAATTGGTTCTGTTATTTCTTCGTTTACTCGTGCTTGAATTGTGTTAAACGCGTAGATGTTTTTTATAGTATCGATTATATCTTGGGAAATTCTTCTATTGTACAGTAGTTCTATTACATTTTCATATAGTATTCTGTCAAAAGCTTTTTGGAGATCGATGAAACATATAAATGCCGGCTTGCTATACTCAACAGATTTTTCTACTATTTGCCGCATGATAAAAATTGCGTCTGTGCATCTGCCTGTTCCAAACCCTTGCTGCTCGTCTGCTGATGTAATGATCGTATTTAGTTTGTTAATTAAGTACGTTGATCCCTCTATAGTTTGATGGATCTTGCTTGTTTCCTTTTTTAAACATTAACATTGTTATACTTGATCTCCATTCATCTGGTATTTTGTGTGAGTTTTGTAAGTTCCTCGATCAGCCTGGAGCCTTCGTACTTTAAAAGCTCATGTATTGGTTTCAAGTAATTTGTTGGCGTTGTCTCGCTTTCATACATTCTACGCGTATTGGGATGACGAAATTTTCAGTGGAATAAAATAAAGAAAGTAGATCCACGTAAAGGTGAAGCAGAGGTTTTTTCTTTGAAAAATACCTTGATTATACGAACTTTGGTGTTTACTCACTTTGTCGTTGTGAAGTAAATAAGAGTATGCAAACTAATCGTTTAACGTGATTTTCACAATTAAGATACACATAAACTGATCTTACGGTTTCAGTATATTAATGTAATTAAGTATGTGAGAAATGTAACTACCACGTTAGCGCATGTGATAGATTGCCAGGCTTGCAATAAGCGCGCCCTTGATTCGAATCCGTGTCACTGGATCGCAATTGATATGGGTTACTAGTTACTATTCCAATTTGGTATACAACTAACGAAGCTATTTATATTCTCGGAAGAGTGGTCTATTAGGTAGAGTAACAATGCTACACATAACGTTCGATTTATTTTACTGTATTAACGGCTTAGAATTAATTTGTCACAAAAAACTGAACCGAAAAAATGCTAAATATAGCTTTTGAGGAAGCTAATATCAGACTGACACCTTATCTATGTTAAAATATTTGGAATTTGCTTCAATATATTATACGTGTTTAGCAAATTTAGGCATAATGAGAATCCCCACGGAGCTTGCTATTAGACAGATATTAATGAACTTGCAACGAACAAATTATTACCAGTGTAGCTTATCACACCCTGTATCAGATACACGCTCATTCATAATGCCGAATCTGTATCACCCCCGAACTAAAATCGATAGCCATTAGTATATGTAGGCTTCAGGAGCATTTCGAAGTCATAACAAAGGAGAGCAACGTGATCTGCAGAACTAAGATTGATACCCAATACCCAAGGGCGGTTAAAGTCCTACACTTTGTTGGCGAGATACGCGATGTATCACTATTTCATGTTTTTTCATCTCGGAACTGAAATAAAGGCGCAGTCAAGGCGTTGCGGATCAAATAACGCTCCTAGATCGTTATAGTTTTGTCGACATCGTAAAAGAGCTAATAAAGCCAGTTTTATTATAAAGTATTTACGATTAATATATGCTATCCTGCAGCAACTGCTGGTGACGCAAAACCGCGGTGACAGTGCATTTCTGACGGACTTGGATAATAAGGTAAGGTTGGTGTCATACTCTTTAGGATTTCGTACTAAGAACAAGGATATAACCTTACTAAAATAACAATGACATAATACCTATACAGAATACTGTAAGAATATCTTCAAAGGAAATAATCGTGTCGGGTATATTGTTAAAATCAATATACAAGCGCGCACACAGCATATTTTGCCAAGTGCATGTATTGGCTCCATATGCTTGCTATTTCTTCTACTAATAAATTAATGTATAGGAGTGATATTAATCACATTTTAATGTTTTCAATACGTTCTTGCTCTCTTATAGTTTTCCCCGAGTATTTTCTGAGGACCGCCATCTCAATTGTCTCTAACAATATTTTTGTTTGTGCTGTGTCAGGTCTTGTTTCAGACGTACCTGTTGTACCATATTGTGTTGTTGAGACATCCAGAGATTCTGTTAGCCCTTTATCTTTGCAGTCCCACTCCTTCCTTGGCTATTAATTGTGATACCCAGATATGTAATGTGTAGATCTTGTTCCATTGCCTGGCCGTTGTTTAGGAACTTCCAATGGGTTCCTTAGTAATTGTTACAGATTTTGTATTTTGGTTAAAGATTAACATATTATATGTTTCTGCAGTCGCATCGAACTGAAAGAGCAATCGCTGGAGGTTGTCTTCATTTTCTACGAACAATACCCCATCATCAGCATAACACAGCACTTGAGCTTCTTTACCATTCATTTTGAAGCCTTTCCCCTTATTCAGGCGGTTGACGATTTTGTCAATAAGTAAATTGAACGAGAAGGAGCTGAATGAGCCGCTTGTCTAACTCCTTTGTGTATAGTTATTGAAGCTCAGTCCTCTATTTGCTTTGATTGTGTTATGTATGTAAATGTCAGTAGTGAGTCGAATTACTTGAATGGGGATTTGTCTTTCATATAAGATATTAATTTATTATATCGTTAAGCCGAACCCTATCAAACGCCTTTTATACGCCTGTTAGGCATATAAATGCCAACTTATTAAACTTTAATGTATTTTTTTACAATTTGACATACCACGAAAATAGCATTTACACAGGGTCTCTCTGAATTGAAACCCTGCTGCTGTCGGGCAAAGCTTATGCCAGTCTTTAATCTTTCAGTAATTGTAAGTTAGTTTATTCCTCTATAATGCCCTATTTTTCCAGACTTTATAACATTGTTGAACAGTTTTATTAGTTGTATAGTAGCTAATACATCATACTTTAGTAACTCGTTAGGGATATTATCGGTGCCTGGCGCGTTTCCGTTTCTGATTGTCTCAAGTGCTTGTTTTACTTCCCGTTCTGTAAAAGTAACATCAACGTTATCAAGTAATTTTATTTCTTGAGCTATTTGTTGGTCAGATTCGTTGGAATTTCTAATAATTGCGAAAAACGTTTTAAATCGTCTAATTCAATCGTCTGTATGCTAACAAATTATGTATTTTATTTTTCCTTCTGGTTGCTTATGGTTGTGTGGAAATTGAAAGATGAATATACGATGAACGGAGTAGAAATTAAAATAATTTAAACGGAATATCTGACAGTACAAGAACCAGTAGTAAATTTAGAAATCTAAGAAGAAAGATAAATGAAAGATACAGAAAAATTCAAATAAGAAGGGGAGATCAATAGTAGACTGGGACAGACCGGGGCCTGTACTAAACAACTTAACCAAATATTGTGTGACAGACGTATTACATAAAACAATAAAATTAAAATATACAATAGTCCGTAGCATCACGACTTCTGGAGCAGAAAAGTTGGTTTTAAACGAAAAGAACAAAAGCAGAGTTAATGATTTTTGGAGGAAAAGCTGTTGAGTTTCACGAATAGACAGAATGAAGAAATAAAGAGATTAAGAAAAGAATAAGAGTAGAAAAGGGAACTTTTAACTATAGATAATCGAAGCGACTTCTATGACATGGGCATGTAAGGAGAACAAAGGCAAACCGATGGATAGCTAAAGTTGCAGGTTTAAGTCTCCTGGAAAAAATAAAAAGAGAGGAGAGGTTGATGAGGTCATGGAAAAAATAAGATTAAAAAACGGAAAATGGCGAAGTAGAAATGAATTGAAAAAGAGGTTTAGAGAGGGTAGACTGCGACAGCTATAAAATCTATTATATATATATTGTGAAATAATAAATAATAATTAATTTTTGTTTGATATTCTTGCACATACAATTTACTTTTGCTTGTTTTCAAAAACAGCAACGGTATGAGACTTGTGTTTTACACACGCAGCAACTCAGGGTTATAACTCACAACACACCAAATCTAACTTGTTCGTGGGTTCATGGAAGTAAAAGGTAATAAAGTATTTAAGAATCGCAAAATTGCTCCCTACTATCGACACTTCTTTGAAATCTGCAACCGTGCGACGCTGCGTCCTAAAAAACTCTAAGATATCTGCTGCCTTATTTGGAGGTAGTTGTAGTAGTGCACCAAATAGGAATAAATCAACCACTAAATTTGAATCAAAACGAGATTCAAAGATGACTGCTATTTATTTTCAAGTAAATAAACGTTTCAAAACAAATTACACAGATACGTTAGATCAAAACGCAAAACTCAACCACTAAAATGAACGACAAAAGGTGAATGCTCAATTCTAGGCCCTTGATTGGATGAAGCTGACGTCCACAAAAACAATTTCAAATAAGATTTTTAAACAAATTCTCATTGCTAATTTCCAAAATGCTTATCCTAATTGTACAAAAGCCTTGCATTTAAATGCAAAATTAATAACAACCTGGTTTTCAGAGCATTTCAGTATACAGAAGTCCAAAATCTCACACAGATCCATGCTACTCTCATGTAGGAGTTTTCAGCATGAGTCGAGCTTCGTCCCACACACAACCCAGATCTGATGTCTTAGAGGTGGTTGCACAGCTCTTCTGCACGTGTGTGAATGTTATCTACGGTAGGAAAGTAGAATTAACGAAGATCTGCCCACATTGGTCGACATGATTTATGCATCTTGCAATCCGACACTAAGCCCCGGAGCTCAACAGCTCTGCTAGGGGTTGAATGCACCAATATGTCTAACAGCAGCTCCTGCAAGCATGCGCATGCTTTATAAACTGCACGGACTCCTTTGTAGCTAATTTTGACGCAATAATTGACCCGCAACAGATCTAATGTCACTGGTACGTAAGATTACAGCTTTAATATGCACAATATTTAATTTTCTGTGCTTGTAGGCACCCAATTTTAAACACATACATGCGCTATAGTTACGGACCTAGAATTTTGCAGCTGCGGCTCTATGTTTGTTCTACAGAAAGCCCTCGATTTCCATCAGGCCACAACCCAGATCCGATTGCAACTCCAATATAGACAACGACCCAATCTGATTCGCCAGTGAACCGAGTGTATAAAGTTCCGCTGTTCTAATCCGGTTTTATGCACATCATAACCGTAACAGATGTGCATGCCTTAGATTTTAAAACGCACTTTTAACTGAACATTGGTCGCACATAAACTTGTCCAAGATGTTTCATTTTGTACCAATTACTACCAACATGTGACGCTATACAGTTGGTCGCTCTTTGTGTGGCTAAAATGGGATCTGCCAAAACATAACCCCACATTTTGTCGGAAGACAACCAAAGAATTCCCAATTTACTTGTTGCTGTGTGAAATGCACTTTACATGTGTGATATACTTAATTCAACTAGAAGCTACGCCGATACTATTTACCATAATCTCCTCTATTTAACTTTTGAAATAAACTTATGCCTTAAATTTGACTATTCTACATATGTCCATAAATGTTACGGCAAGGAAATCTGTTTGTGCCAACAATTTTCCTTGGGTATATGACAGTTAGTTATGAATTACATTATTTTATTAAATCTCCACTGTACAGACGAATATCACAACATTATATATAGTTTAGATTTTTTGATAAGCATGCAAAATAAATAAGTCAGTAATACACTTGATTGACGTAACGTAAATTCAATTTTAGACAAGAAGTTATATGGTCTTGGTAATCTTCTCTACATACGAACCTGATAGATGCATTCTGTATTCACTGAATTCATCCTTTTTGGCATTCAGTAAGATGTTCAATGTCTTAGTTTAACTTTTGTTGGTGTTGTCCATGCTATAATCCATATAGGTTGTAATTTTGAGCAGTGTTGTATTTGTACTATAATTAGCACTAAAACCATGCTGATGGGAATGTAGAATAAGTAGAATTATTTTCTGAGTGTTCCTGAAGCATAGGCATAATGCTTATTGCTCTCAGATCCTTGTGTCGTTGGGGATTAATACATTTAGGAAGAGATAGTACCATAGCCGTTTTTCAAAATGTACAAAAAGCTTCGTCCACTAACGATTCACTAAATACTTAACTTCGTCATTGTGTCTACACACTAATTTGTTGTTAACTACGTCAAGGGCTTCCGACTTTATATCTGCTTGCCATTAAAAATTTTCTCACTTGTCATTTCTGTAAAAGAATGCAAAGATTCCTCTAACTTATTGTTTTCAACATCTGGACCTGGACTGGCCATTTATATTTAACAAGCCTTTAATTCAAGGAAATGTGTTTCGAATTTAGTGAAAATAGGTTATAGATTTTAATATTAACCCCACATGCAACTCTGGTTATTTAAAATAGTTTTATGTATTTCAGCTGCCCATTGAAAGCGCATTTAATAACTAAATAAAACCGAAATCTATTAATGCATCATCAGCAATTTATGATTTGATCCTATCCAGTTTAAAGTTTATTAAATGCACTATATCGAAATTAATCCGAATTTAAAAACCCCTCTCTAAACGCATATAAAAATAGTTTGTATATTTTAAAAATATCGATGGGGTCAAAATTAAATATCACAGCAATGTGATAACATGAATGCTCGAGTAAGAAAGAGAATACTATACGAAAAACAAATTTAGTAAGCATGTTTAGTTGACAAGCCTACTTGAATATTTGCTACTATGTTTATCTCTTTCTTACTCAAGCAATATGTGTTATTTTCTTGTTCATGTCATCTTACTGCTGTGATATTTAATTTTGGCCCTATCGGTATTAAAATTAGTATAACTTTCAAATAAAAACACATAGTACAAATTATATGTGAATACTAAAGGAGGCAGTGGATTGAGTTTTAAGTAAAAATGTTGGATTCTCAAGAACTACCTATATTAAAAGCAAGAAGTTCTAGCCGTCAATACTTAGCAAGCTTACAAATGCTGCTAGGAGTTTTTGTAGAAGCTCAGCTCAGTTTTGCGGTTTGCTGCTACCGTAAACCATTTGAATATCACGCCTCCACACCTATACTTAATTCAAGCTACTACCTCTTTAGTAATAATCTTTCTGTATCTTCATGGTTGTCAAAGGCAAAACAGCGTTCAAATTAAGGTCATTGTGAATTAAGGTTTTTTAACGTAATACTAATCGAGCAGTTTCCTGAATAAAATGTGCACATACTAAAGAACTCTCATACAGATTACATAAAGGTTTAGTAAATTCGAATACAATAAGACCTTTTTGTTAATACAGCTTAAAATAGATCAAGTTAAGTTACAGCTATCAGAAAAAGATAGTACCATCGTGAGCATAGAAATGTGAACGTTTTTAGAACATTCAAAAATAAACTCCGTATTCCCCTCTTTAACTTCAAATATTAGTCGTTTCGATCAATCTCATGGATTAGTTTGGTTAATGCCTACTAGATTTTACCTAAACGCCTATGCTCGCGATGGTACATGCAAAGTATTAAGTTCATACACTCAGAAATCTATGCAAATAGAGACTTCAGTTTATCTAACTTGGTACAGAGCTTTGGGGCACATGAAGGAAGTTAAAGTTAGACAACAATTTGAAGTATGTATAATCGTTAACCTCTTATTACCTTAGCGGTGTAGAGGCTGGTGCTTTGTACATGATCGAAAACTATTTTTATCTAGTATGGCTATGGAATCGTTTCTAATTTATGAATGCAACTATAAGTCACTTAAAAATTAAATGCCAGGTTTGACATTTAGGTATAGATATAGTTGCATTCATAAATATTACTACTAGATGAAAATAGTTTTTGATCGTGTTATATGTTTATCGTACAAAATACGATGACTGTTGGATAAGGATAAAGCTAGTGATTAATTGTACACATTTTTGGCGATATTCTTGCTCTGTTGATGAGCGAAGCCGCTTGAGGTTTCTTCCTTAGTGGCATGTACATGTATTGCGTCCACTTTATTATTTAGTTGCAAGGTGAAGCTAGTCTTTTTATAATATTAAAATAATAAGTTTATCCTCAGTTAAAATGCATTCCAATTGTTTGTTTTGTTGGATATTATGTTGATTTTTCTAGTCATTTTAGAACTTTTGCATAAGTTAGATCTGTCAGCATCAGCAGCCGAATGAAAAAGTATTTTTTTGTTAACTATTTTATGAGAACCCCGAAATCTTAGACAAAATAAACTCCGGTGATAATATTATCAGTTTAAAAAATATCTTTCCGTAACAGGGAAACGGGTCAAAAGGTCATTCGCCAAAGAATATTGCCAAGAAACTCAATAAAGATCGTAACTCAACCTTTGCAACATACATCCAGAATCTATCCTCTGACATCCACAGCCAGTAGAAAGCTATTAAAAAATTTTAAAAACCCAGATCACCAAAATCATCAATAAGAAATTTTAACAATGAGTGGGCCCGTTCCGATCAAGAAAAGGTTGACACCTTTGCAACTCACTTATCTCACATTTTCCAACCGGTAGAACCAATACCAGGCGTCTCAAATGATGACATTGAAATCTTTCTTAACACACCCTGTCAAATGTCGTCACCAGCAAGAGCTGTTAGCCCGTCAGAAGTTAAAAAAGAAATAGCGAAGCTAAACCAACCCAAAGCTCTGGGGTATGATCTAATAACCGGACAAATACTAAAAATGCTACCCCAGAAAGCTCTGGTTCACTTCACAACCTCTGCTATTTTCCTCTTATATGCAGAAATAATAATGATACATAAAGGTGGCACCCTCCCCCCCCCCCCCCCCAAGAAAGCTCTTCATACAGGTCTATCAGCTTACTGCCCATTATTTCTAAAATATTTGAGAGGCTGCTACTTAAACGGATCCAGGAAAACAACCAACTTACCCATTTGCTGCCTAACTACCAGTTTGGCTTTCGCGAAAACATGTCAACAATACATCAAGAGCACAGGATAGTCAACCAGATATCTAAAAGCATCGGGCGAAAGAAATATTGCAACGGGGTGTTCTTGGATGTATCGCAAGCGTTTGACAAGGTATGGCACGAGGGCCTTCTGTACAAACTCAAAAATATGGTTAATAACAATTACTATATCCTCCTGAAATCTTATATCACCGATAGGAATTTCTCCGTAAAGCATAATGATGCCATCTCTCCCCACTACCCCATACGATCGGGTGTACCGCAGGGAAGCGTACTTGGCCCGCTCCTATATCTTAATTATACTGGTGATCCACCTGAAACGGAAAACACTATTATTGCTGCATTTGCGGATGATGTTGCTATCCTATCCTTAGATAATAATCCTGCAACATCTTCCCAAAACATGCAAACTCACCTAAATCAACTTAGTGAATGGTACAATAGGTGGGGAATCTAGATAAACCAATCCAAGTCTATCCAAGTAGCATTCATCCCCCGCACTCAAATCTGTCCTCCCGTAACAGTCCAAGGTCTCTAAACTATATACAGTTTAGCGACCTTGGTAACAGATAACGGAGCCCCTGTACCTGCGAAAGCAGATGTTAAATATCTAGGATTATATCTTCACCAACGCTTAACGTGGCAGAAGCACATACAAACGAAGCGAAGACAGCTGGACCTCAAATTCAGACAGATGTATTGGTTCATGGGCCGTAAATTAAAACTTTCCACCGAGAACAAAATTATTCTGTATAAGACGATACTAAAACTTGTCTGGCCATACGGCGTACAGCTCTGGGGATGTGCCAAGCCTACTCGGTTAAAAAACAATAAAAACCTTTCAACGCGCCATAGTACATCAGCAATCTAATGCTGCACCAAGACTTGTAAATACCATACATCACAGAAGTAATTGATACCGTTGCCACCAATTATCGAAACAGACTGAAAGGAAATCCAAACACCCTCATAGATAACTTGTACAGGGATGGACCACGCAACAGAAGATTAAACAAAATCTGGCCTGCAGACCTACGTCAACAACACTAAGCCATAGTGACATATAAGGCGAAATGTCAGTGGACATTGTCCCTTTCAAGCCAAAACTTTCATCACATTTACTCAATACTTTTTGTGAACTAGATTGCAAATTAAAAAAAAGGCCAAATTATGTAATAGAATGAAATTAACCTCTTTAACTTCATTAAGCTCTGTTAAAAAAAACTGTCCCCTAAAAAGATGTTACCTATGTGTTTTGCTTCATGAATCAATTCAAATGGTTGAGCTGTGAATTTGTGTTCGACTGCATGACGAAGCCTGGTGACCACCATATTTGTGTAGTCCAAAAATGTTCCGTTTATTCGTTTTCTGAAGTACAGATCTACTGTTTCAAAGGAATTTTTCCAATATTGGAAAGTTGCCGTTGTCGCGAAAGAAGTGAAAGGGAGTAAGTAACTGGTAACAAAGGATGCGCAGAGTATAAATATATTTATTCCACCAACAAAGGGTTACACATTCTATTCCACATTTTCCATATTTTTGTAAACGTTCCTGCAAAGCACCATCTCGAAGGGAACCGCATTGGCGAGTGGGCGACGTCCTACCCCTTTCGAAACTGCGAGGCTGCGACGTCACAGTCGCCCCGAAAACAATTTGCATTATTAAAATTAAATTTTGGGGACAAAGAATATACGGGGAGCGACGTGCCGACACGGCGCTTTTTAGCGTGTGAAGGGCGTGTTTAATTTCACTCTGAATGACGGGCATCAAAACTTCTTACAGCTTTGCAATAATTAACTGTTCACCGTCACCGCGCCAAATTTTCGGCCTTGTTAAGCCTGGGGAGCGATCTCGAGCAGTATGTGGCACTTAGGGCGATAAAGAGAATGGGCTCTTCTTGGGATGGCGTTATGCAATATCCCGAGAGAATGTAAAATAAGCAGCTGAATGGAGATTCCTTTGCCTCAAAGAAAGTGTAAAATATGTTAATACTTTTACCAAAAATCTATTTCAGGCTGGGCGATGTGGGTGGGGCCATGGAGGATATTAATTTAAAATAGTGGCGCTGGTACGATCCTGCAGATAGCTTCAGGTTAATAAATTGGCGTTTACAATAAATAGACCTTTTTCGATTACATGCACTGTGATGAAAGTACAGAGAAAAATGCAATATCTAGGTGCTGAGTCGGCTTGCACGTAGAGCCGTAAATTCTTGACAGTCGATTTATTAACAAACGTAGGCGCAAACAAAGTATTCCCGTTTTATTTTAAATTAAAAAGCGCGGGCCCTGAAAGCCAAATTTATCATTAATCAAAACGAATTGGTGCAAAATCTATAAATCAATGTTCCATATAAAACGCTTCGTTACACCGTATATATAAAGTCCGATACATTGCCGAGATTATTTAATACTGCCGAAATAAAATACAGCCACTCGGAATTATTTAAAACCCGCGCGCTCTTGCGGCCGATCGAAAAAGTTTTGATAAATCGTCAAGGTCGCGCCGAAATTCTGCAAAGCGTCGTAGTTCTCCAGCTTTGCTCCACTTAACGTTGCTTCGGATGGACTCGATCATTAGGTCCCATTTTCCGGCGGCGTCCTTCCCTCCCTCTTCCGCAGCTCAACCTTGCCGAGCAATTAAATGAAATCTGGAAAAATCCTCGTCTTATTAAGACTAATAACGAGAAGCAAACCTCCAGCGTCCCGCTGTTATGAATTAACCATATCCCGGTGCAAGCAAATATATTTCCGGAGAACTGTTTTAATTAAACTAACGGACATGGAGATATCTCTTCTTTTCAGAATAGAATGAGCCGGATGGAGGTAATATGCAGCTGTAGCACTTATCTTTGCCCACCCTACTATGTAGAAGTACGAGGTGGAAGAATAGAATTACCTTACTAGAACTTATTATGTCCCGTTCTATAACTTTTAGAAGGTTTACTGCCCAGACTAACTCAAATCTTTGACGATTAATGGTCGTGAGTTAAATTTAGTCGCTCTTGCAGCTACAAAGTAAAAACAACGTGTGCGCCAGTTGCCGTATAGCGACAATGATATACTCAACCTAACTAGCAGTTTAAACAAACTCTACTTAAATATTACGTATTCTATCCTACACAAACCTAATTTCTAACGGAAGCGAGCAGAACTAAAATGTAATTGCCAAGGTTTAAGTAGGGGTAGCTAAATGGATTAAATGCAGATTAGAGGGCGTCGTTGACGTTATAATTTACCTAAAGATAATACACACATGATGCCGTGTTTGGTAAATGCAAAACAACAAGTACCTAGTTATACCGCGTTCCTAAAGAAAGAACAAGTCAAAAGTAAAATTTATGAATTATCATGTATATAGTGATGCAACAAACCAGCGATGCTAAATAGTATCTGGTCTCCTCAGACACTTTAAAAAACTGTCTTTCGTAAGGCCTTTGGACAACAAAGTGCAATCATACGTATACAAAATTAACACTTTGTCAAAAAACACATATCTTCGATCAGCGCCACGAGTCTTGCAATATTGCACTTTAGAAAGTAATTCAGAAAACGTAATTTGTTGATTGAGATGACCAGGTTAACATCTTTGGTAGTTACTGAAGGGTAGGGAGTTTGTTGATGGGATATTTAAAGTAGTAAGAGTTGTGTAAGCAAGCAGGCCATTCAAACCATGTTGTTGTTAGCAGTTGCAACCTACGCCAACTCCCATAGAAATTAACACAATGTTAAACCTTGTTGCATTAATAATTGCCGATATTGAATCGGAACATGCACTCGTACTAACTCAGTGGAAGGTCGTAGGTAACTTACCTTCAAAACTAAAAGATCGAAATTATATGGGCGCCAAATGGTTCAGGCCCATCTTCCCTGGTTCATTTGAGCGAACGAACCATTAAATTGCTCAAAGGTAACAACACAATATAAACAATGAAAACCTACAGTTCGAAAAATCGTATAATGTTTCCAATAGGTAATTGATCAACAACAGGGGGGAATAAAATCGATTTGTAATTACTGGCATTAACGAACAAGAACATTGCTATCACATAATTAGTATCATATCACAATCTTAATAAGTCCAAGCTGAGACAGTGTGCATAGGAAACGCAGCCCTTGTTGGGTAAATATAAATGCTACTTTCCAAACTGAATTAATTTAAAACTCTAAATTAGCCGAACAGATAATTTTGAAACAACCAGTATACTGAATAAACGTTATTACGTTACTGCGTTCCACTTTTAATGATTTAATTGCATTCCACCAACAATCCCACATTCAGATATCTGCATGTTTAATCAATATAGCTTATGATATGCTGGGATCGCTTTCCTCAGCCAGCAAACATTATATGGCGATAATTATTGGAACAAACGCAAATGGGCTAACCATCCACTCAGCTAGTTTTTAGCATAAGAAGCGACGTTATGTATACCTGAATTAAACTCAGCTGGAAGCCGGCGCTGATTTGACACACACATGCAAATACAATTTGATACTAAAACGGAGTAGCCGTTCGTAATAAATTCGATTGCATATAAATTATTAGATTAAAATAACAAAACCGTCAGGCTCAAACCTAAGCTAGACGCAACCTGCACATGTCTCAGGAGGCAGAGACGACGCTAAAACCAGCTGCTTCGACCAGCACGGAGGCGGACAACGGAGGCTAACTCGGGCAAGGATCGTCCCATTCAGGAGCAGTGGGAATAAGTCCAGTCGAAAATGGCAAGCCAACCAGCTATATATATATATATATATTACAAATTAGCAAATTGAACAACCAGGAATTGATATGCCTTACCAGAAAACTGCTTGCCTAACCTCAAAAAAATGTGCTCACTTAACACTGCATGGTTTTCGGGTCCAAAATATGTCTAAATCGATTGTCTTACATTAGCCTGACATAGCTGGTAATGCCACAAACTCAACAACCCAGGAAAGCGCACAACTTAAACGTCCGAAATTTTTAGCGATCGGGAAATGACGCCAAACTATATCGTCATCTAGCGACAACTATTACTGCACTCGGCGGAAAAACTGCAGCTTGCGGGAAGAAACTGTACTAAACAGAAACTGCATTCGACAAAATGGCAAAACCAGTTGCCTATTCGCTCGTTCCTCGGCCCATGGAATTGTAAAATTACGATATGAAAATAAATTAGTGTCAACCTGCATTAAAGCTAATAACAAAGAAATTCTGAATATCTAAAGGTTAATTGCTATTTTGCTGTTTGTGTTAATTCAGCGTGACACAGTAGGTTGGCCTTTATTTGCAGCCGTACACATAGAACTATATTTACGATTACAAATAAAAGTGCGACATTTCAGTGAGTAAGAAATGTTACCTTTACATTAAAGTCGGCGTGAGCAGTTACAAGTCTGATACATATGTCCCAAAACATGAATCTGAATTGAGTACTGTCACAGATAGTTTAAACTAATACCTTATCTAGCAATTGTACCGGTCAAATAAAATCCAAAATTAATAAAGGCACAAGCTAATAAGGGCAGTGCAATTTAAAATTAATTAGTATATTAAATTAACATCAGGAGGCAAAAGAAAATGCTATATTAAACAAGATTAAACGAGCTATTGCCGGGACTCTGTTATTTTAAAACAATCACGAACGCGTATGTAGTGACATGGACGAACAAAGCACGGAAATTTCACTAATTCTTATCGCTGGAATATAGAGGATTTATGTGAGACAGAACAGTAAAATTGGGAAACTGGACCTTGCGTTATCCAGTATGCTGTAGGCCGGACAGCGGTTTTGTGACGGATACGTTTCGAAACAGACGGCCTTCCCAGATCCATAAGACAGATGCGGAATGCTTAGAATACTCGCCCAAATAGCGAATTGATCGCTGAAGAAGGTAGAAATCGAGATAAGCAAAAAGACCTGCAGGTGACAATCGGCCAGTAGGGAAAAAGCAAGCTAACCACCGAAATCTGCACGCCACCCAGAAATAATGAGGATTCACTCATAGATGAATGTAGAAGCGCACAACTAAATGGGATGGCTTAGGGAGGGTATCCTTCTTCCTCTTAAGTCTCTGTCTGGCGCCAGCCGCTTTCTAAGAACACCGTAAAGAAAGTGTCACAATTCTTAAAAAACTGGAAAACAAATGCCAAATTCTCGGAAATCTAGAAGCCGGACGCCACACATAGATAATGAAGATACGCTCTTAGATTATTGTAAATGAGCACCACTACATGGAATTGCTTAGGGAGAGTATCGTCTTCCTCTTCAGTCTCTACGAGGCGCGAGTTACTTTCTAAGAGCACCGGAAGACATGTGTCAGCATTCCTTGAAAAACCGGTAAAGGAATGCCAGAAGAAGCCAGCGCCATCAAACCAGACGAGCATAATCCCAAAAATATTGGAGATACCAAATATGGATTTAGAAAATATCCCAAAAATCTGCCAAGATAAAAGTAGGAAACCTGGTCCATACACAGGCGCTTAAGGTGACCTAATCTCATTGACGATCATAGCTATATCTGATTTTAGGAAAAAGCGGTAAGATGGTGGATAGACTGCTACTGATCTTAGTTCCTTCTCAGCGCTTCTCCACTTTATCAGGTCGGGAATATCATTCGGTATGCAATTCTGTAACGTCCCATTTCATTTTGCGTTACGTTTAAATAGTTTCTCGAGGAAGTTTGTTTTCGAATATAGTATACCCGCTCGCCCCACTTTTGGCGTCTCGTAATTTCGAGTTTACCCAATGAACGCTCGTCCTTCGAGATTGACACCTGCCAAGAATTTCTCGGTGCGGTGTTCCTTTCGATAGCGACCCGTGGTCAAAGCAGGCTAGGCTCGAAACAGTTTATTCAGAAGCCACCTCCCGGGATTTGGCATAGTTTTGACTAGCAGGCTATGGAAGCCTCGAGTTTCTGTAATAAATGAGGTATGCACAGCGGCGTCTTTTCAAGCACGTTTAGGCCGATATCCAGCTGTCGTGATATTTTCCTTTTTAGTTCTTCCTTGTGAGGTCTAATTTCGTAGCAATTAGGCCTGCTTCCATGTTCCATACTACCAAGCTGCCGGCTCCTAGACATCAAGCTCATATGGATTGCAGGTTCTTGCGATCTGCTTCTGTTGCCGGATTTCATGAAAGCAAACGGCTTTCGTGTGACCCAGATGCGAGCAGTTTTTGCGACGGTTTCAATTTGCTTCGCCTACAGCAGTCGTCTGTACCCGCTTCAGGGCCCAATTCAACAATTGCATACCGAGGCTGGCCAGACCCTCCTTAAGATCGCAATGATAGTGCTACCAACTACGTTTCGTGATTTCAGCTTGCTTGTTTTATTTATCAGTAAAGGGCTATTGCCTAAGAATAAACAGTTCTACTAAGGCCTTCGATTATCAAACTGTACGCGATAAATACTAGCTTGTTTGCAACGCTTGAAGCGTTAGTATTTCATTAGTTAGGGTGGCTGAAATTTTGTATCTCCGTAATACTTATTACCACAAGCGTGCTTGAACGCCCGGCTTATTGTAATTTCTATTTTAAAAGATTGCAAGGTTGGGTTCGAGCGCTTTTTTATCGGCGCAGCCGTTAATGTTGCTGGTATTCGGAATTTTTAATCTGTTTTATACAATGTGTTTCAAATTTTAATAATTCATATTTGTGTGTTATGAGTTGGGTGATTCCAAATTCAGTTATTTGTTACTTTACAATTCTGGACTTTATTGAGCCTCCAACATTAACTATGTTGTTAATTGCAACACTGTTCGATGAACTATTGCTGGTTTATATTTTCTTTGTACTGTACTACGGTCCCTCATGAACCTGCGAGTGTTCTTTTTTAGATTTAGGTTGAAGTACGAGACTTACAAAGTAGGTGGTTATTTGTTTTGGTAGCTAAGGTGGTTATTTGTTTTGGTAGCTAGATTTGCTTTTATGTTGTGTTTAACGGCTTGCGTCAATTTTGTGTTAATATATGAGTTTGTATTTAACGCTAAAAATGGCCGCCTAGTCCTTACTCACACCATTTTT
>OW679197.1:19430637-19559329 GCA_940337035.1 Agriotes lineatus
GTCATAGTTGATAAGGATCTCCATTTCGATGAGCAAGTGGACAGTATTGTCACCAAAGCGTTCCAAATGATGGGGTTTGTTCTCCGTAATACAAAGGACTTTAAGAATATCAATAGTTATATTATATTATTCAATTCATTAGTGCGATCTCATCTGGAATATGCATCTGTAATCTGGAATCCTTTGTATGCGAAGTACACGGACGCTCTAGAAAAAATTCAAAAATACTATTATCGAATTGTTAGGTACCGGCTGGGTAGGGCAGTCAACATTAATCCAATGTCACTAGTTAAACGCAGAGAGTTGTCTGATGTGATGTTTCTTCATAAAATTTCACATGGCGAAGTGGACAGCAGCGAGTTATTATCGCAAGTAAATATACGTGTGCCTCGCAGCACTTCAACGCGCTGCTCCGATTTGTTTCACATACCCTCATATAACACTAATGCTGGTAAAAGAAAACCAATTAATAGGATATGTACAACATATAACAAGAAATTTGGTTCAATTGACATTTTTAACAACAGCAGATATCAATTTAAAAACTTTGTTCGTGGCATGCTGCTGGAGAATCAGGGTACGAGTAGGTAGGCAAGTTAAGTTATTTTTGTATTTTTGTATTTTTATTTTTGTTGAGTTGTATATCTGTGATGGCAATAGCTATAATTGTATTATAAACTGTCTATTTCCAGGCTTTCGCTATATTATTGTTTTTTTTCTATTTTTAAAGATTTCACTTAAGTTAGTCGTATTACGTAATAGTTTTGATTTAGTTAGTATTACGTCAGTAGTAGTTTTTATTTCTATTTGCTTAGACTAGTGTCTTTTTCACTGACACCTACTATATTACTATACTATTAAAACCGCACATGTTTTGATCACCTTGTGGTAATCGGTGTAGGTGGCAGACAAGTTTAATGTCTAATTTACTATGTATTATGTTTTTCTGTTTGTCATTGTTTGATTACCCTAATAAATAAATAAATAAATAAATAAATAAAACACTACACAACATCATTTTTGTCCGTCATGAAGTTTTAGCTAATTTAATTATTTTGAAATACACTTATGACAAATATGAAGGTTGTATTTCGCTATCGCTGTCCAGTCCTTTAAAAAAATACGTTTTTATTTCTCAACACAGTTTGCATAATATACAATGTGTACCAAAACAAAAATGTCGTACATAGAGATCAGGTAATTTAAAAATTACCTAAGATCGACTATATATGTGGTCATATAACATAGTAACCATTGTTTTCCATGACAACGGGTAATTAAACTTTCTTAGATAAAGCGAATTTGAAAAATCATAACCAGGGCCGCGCCAAGCCAGTGTGCAATGTGTGCACCGCACACGGGCGGCCAAATTCAGGGGCGGCCAAAAAGGTTTAAAAATTATATACAAATTACAAAACAAAAATTTAAAATTTTTTTTACTTTACAAATTTTAGAAGTTCAAAAATATGTACCTATATAGGTATAAAAAATGTTTATTGTGTAAATGAACACCTGATAATATGGTTAACATGGATTATTGTTTATGTAAATTCTCGAAGTTAGTTTTTATTCCGTGGCGGCTAATTGTTAAACGAAGCCAACTTGAAGGAACGCTTTCCAAGCATCTTTATGCAATGATTACAAAAAGCCGGATATTTATCAGAAGCAACAAAACGTGACTTTCAGAAAACTGGCGGCTGGCGGCTTTTATTGACTGTGAAACATATCGTATTTATGAAGTAGGTATTTATACTATTTTTGATCGGGGTGTCGGCGATCTCTTTTGTCGGTAAGTACCTATTGTTTAAAGCTGATTTTAAGAAATATAATAATATATGATGCTTACATTAATGATGTGGTAATATGGGTGCAATGATAATTATTTGGTCATTTAATTTTTGAATTGGCTGCAGAGAAGATCGAGTAGAGAAAATAAATTTTGTTAGTGATTGTGTTTTGAAGAAAGTTGAAGAAAAGTTATAAATATGGTAAGTACCTACATACATATCAATCATATATCAATCAATACACAGATAGTTACCTACATATTCTTAAATTGTATTCAGTAATAAAATTGTTATAATTTTTCTAGAACAGAAAAACGAAAAGGCTGTCGGGTTTTCAGTATCGAAAACAAAGTCTACAAAAAAAAAAGAAAAAAGAAAAAACTGGCCAATACTTTAGAAAAATATTTGAAGCCAGAAAATGTGTCAGCGGAAGCATTAGAATCAAGCTCTAGTTCTCTTTCGGGCCACTTAATGAGCCGTGCGTCCAAGAAGTCGAAATGGAAATTATGAGGGAAGATTCCGAATCTGGGGAAGAGAAGGTGACTTCATCTGACTCGGAGTCTCCAAACCAGAGAGAAGAGAAGTTGGTGACGCTGAAGAAGCCAGCACGTCATCCTCATCAAGGCTTTCTGAACTAAAGAAATTTGGCTGCTCATCAGATTCACAGCAGTCGCAGCAGGACACAGCAACCTCGGATGATCCTGGAGAGTGGCCTGAGATAATATCAACAACATTAACAAAAATTTTAGTAGAAAGAGGGCCTGTTCAGGTAACGCAATTTAATTTCCCAACTAATGAAAATGGTCTAAGGTTTTCGAAAAAATATTTCTACCGTTCTCTTCCAAATGGAGAAGAAATTAATAGACCGTGGTTAGTTTATTCAATAAAAAATAATGCAGTTTATTGCTTTTGTTGTAAAGTATTTGGCAAAATTAAAAACAATTTTTCGCAAAAGGAAGGTGTTTCTGACTGGCAGCATTTGTCACTATTGATTTCAAGGCACGAAGAAAGTGATACTCACAATGCAAATGTTAAAAATCAGTTAGAACTTATAAAATTGTTATCACAAGAACAAAGTGTAAACCAGACGCAACTACGTTTGTTGAATGCAGAAGCAAAGCACTGACATGCTGTGATTGAGAGAATAATTTTAATAATACAATATTTGTCACGACAGTGTCTTCCTTTACGCGGGCAATCTAATAAATTATTTGAAAGCAATAACGGTAATTTTTTAAAAGCTGTTAAGATGATCTCAAAATTTGATTCTGTTATGTCAGAACATGTGCTTCGGACTCAAAAGTCACAAAAAGATGAAACACGAATGGTAAATTATTTAGGGGACAAAATTCAGAATGAAATAATAGATGTCATTGGTAACAAAATTAGAAATAATATTTTGGATTTAATTAGAAAATGTAAATACTATTCTATCATTCTTGCCTGTACACCGGATATTAGTCATATCGAACAAATGACTATAATTTTTAGATTTACAATGTTGAATGAGTCCTCAAAAAAATTGAAATACGCGAGCATTTTATAGAATTTTGTCCTATTAATGATTCAACTGGAGTGGGTTTAAGTGAATTATTAATGAATTTACTTTCAAAGTTGAATTTAAATATTTACGACATGCGTGGCCAAGGGTACGATAATGGGGCAAATATGCGCGGCAAACATAATGGTTGCAAAAAAAAATTTTGAAATAAATCCGCGAGCATTTTTTGTGCCGTGCACAGCCCATACATTAAATTTAGTAGTGAACGATGCTACTAAAGTTTCTTTTGAGACTTCTGGTTATTTTGATATAGTTCAAGAATTATTTGTTTTTTTATGCGTCTGTAAAAAGATGGTCAATTCTGAAAAAACACGCAACAAATTTAAATTTAAAACCACTTAGTGATACACGGTGGTCTAGTAGAATAGACGCTGTGAAGCCCCTGCGTTACCAAATTGGGCAAATATATGATGCATTGGTAGAAGTAATTGAAGATCGTTTATCCGTACAAGACCACAGTGCTTCACATCAAGCCAAATCTTTGGCATTAAAAATTCAGGGTTATAAATTTTTGTGCTCAACAATTATTTGGTACAATATTTTAATCAAAATTAATGTTTTGAGCATGATGATGCAAAATCCTACTATATATATAAAAACTTGCTTAGAGCATTTTAAAAATTTGTTAGATTTTTTCTTAGCTCTTCGATCAGATTGAAGAATTCAATAATGTTCTTACTGACGCTAATACACTTGCGGATGAACTCGGTATTGAACCTAATTTCCCTGCTGTTCAGTCTGTTAGACCACGAAGAAAACCCAGACAATTTGATTATGAACACAGTGATGAACCAATTATTGATCCAAAAAAATTATTATAAAGTTAACGTTTATTTTAATATATTAGATCAAACTTTATCGTCTTTAAGAGACAGATTTGAGGGAATAACAAGATATGATACTATGTTTGGATTTCTCTATAATATGTTTGATTTAACGGAAAACGAGCTATTGCAATGTTGTAAAGATTTACATCTTCATCTAACTGATGATTCTAGAAAGGAATCAGATGTAGATGGAATAGAATTATTTGAAGAGATAAAATCTTTAAAATTACATCTTAAACCTACTTCAGCTGAAAAGCATCAGTTAGAGCCCCAGTCCATTCTTGAATATATTTTTGAAAATCAGCTCATAGCATCATTTCCAAATATGTCAATAGCTCTTAGAATATTACTCACGTTACCAGTTTCAGTTGGGTCTGGTGAGAGATCTTTCTCCAAACTAAAAATTATTAAAAATTATATGCGATCCACAATGTCACAAAACAGATTAAATAATCTGTCTATAATAGCAATAGAAAGCGACACGATTGATTCCATCGATTTAGAATTAGTAATTAAAGAATTTGCGGAGAAAAAAGCTAGGAAAGTTGCTTTTTTTATAATTTTCTAAAATGTTGTTTTTTATTAATTTTATTCCACAATTTTTTTTTTGTAAATTTTATTGTTAATAAAACTTTTTTTAAATTTCTGTTTTTCACTTAAATTAATTTGATTTGTTACAGTTAAACAAGGTATATACTACATAAAATTTATATTTTACAACAAAAATGTAAATTTTGGGGCGGCAAATTTGGCTCTGCACACAGGCGGCCATTGATGCTGGCGCGGTCCTGATCATAACCTTTATAAATAGTTATGTATTCATTCTAGGAAAAAGATTTGCTCAGAACTAATAATATTTTAAGGAAATATTAGGCTAAACATCAAGACAAACAATATCTGTACTGCCATGTTAACAAAACACTCAGAATAATGTTTTATTCGGGACAAAGCTATAGCTGATCTTTAGTAATTTTTAACATTGCTTTTCCCCTATAAATGACAATTCCATTTACATCCTGTATACGTATATTGAATCAAGTTAAATTTACACTTGTGGTAGTCGTTCACCCCTAAACAAGGGAACTCTTTCTCACTTTCGACTGGCAAGGCTAGCCACCTACCCGGCCTAAGGGCAAAGAGGGCTCATAGAACCACTATGTGGTTAAAACAGGCCACTGGCCTATAATAAATTGAGATGTTAAATTTACGCAGACTAAGCTCAAGAATGAATTTATGTATACACTATTGAGCAAGTCTGCACTTTACTCAGGTTGGGACATGCATTTATGATTGTAAGATTTGTAAGAACTTTTGCTGTTCCACCTCAATATCGGGTATGTACCTTCTTTAATATAAAATGTACGTTGACATTTCCCTCTACCTTTCAACCGATCAGCTCTTGTGATTATCGCTTCTCAGATTATTTCAGGTAATTACAACTATGCATTATATGGTTTAATTTGTTTACATTATACGCTGATATCGTGATTGAAATTATAAAGATTGATGTCTCTAAAGCTTGCTGTTGACATTAGGTTTATTTTCCATGACCAACCCATATGTAATTTATTTTTGAACATATGATAGTAACCTATTTAGCATTCTCTGGTACCTAGAAGTTCTCTGCTATTAAGAAGCTACTTATATTTTTGGTCTGGAAGAGTGAAGAAGTACGGCTTCTGCTCCGTTATCAGTTAAGCCAAACCAAAAGTGACGAGTGATAAATAGTGCAGCGACCGTAAGGTCAATGCCTGTGTGATAAGTGCAATCACGTACGTACAAACTTATATATACAAAACAAATAAAATCTGAAACACAAAGCAAATTTAACCAAATTTGAATACTAAATAAACAATAATACTGACACTGAAATTAAAAACCAGCACTGACAATGCAACATTCCAGTGGCGGCGAATTTATTAACAATAGTGGGTATCCACATTATACCCAAACTATGCAAGGTTTCAACACACCAGGGATGTCATTCCAACCGGCAATTCCTATGCAACAAATGCAGTTTCAAAACAATGTAATGCAATCCTTTCCTCCCCAACAAACTCAATTAAATCCACCCATGGGGCGCTTTGCAACGAATATGCCTAATTATATTCCACAATTATACTCACAACCAGCCTATTATGAACAACAATTATTACCGAATGTGTTAAATTCACAAACAACAAATGAAACTGCAATGGAAGTGACACAAAACTCACAAATTCCAGGAAGCAGCAAGGTGCATCATAAACCTGATGGTGAAGTGGTAACCCTTACTGATGATGAGGATATAGAAGACAAGCCAAACGAGTTTCAAACTATTAGAAAGAAACGTAAAAGAATAATTGATGCAAGTCAAAACAAGCAATCCGCCACAACCAGTAACAGATTTCAACCACTAACGGAACAGAAAGATGAAGATGCATCAAAAACAAAACCAGATAGCATCAAAGAAAAAGTACCGCCATTTATCTTACACTTTGTAGATAAAATACCACACTTAATTAAACTGATAGAATCGGTAGTTACAAAAAACGATTATTATTACCAACTAATGAGTGGTCAAAAGATCAAACTTCAAATAAACACGGTAGAAAACTACAAAAAAGTAAAAAAAGCACTAGATGACAACAAAGTAGTTAGACACACATACAGCCTAAATGACAACAAAAACTATCGAGTAGTGTTGCGTAATCTACATCATACCACAGATCACAAAGAAATCAAAGCAGCATTAGCTGAAAAAGGACATCAAGTAGCAGGTATTGGTGCCTTAGTGAAAAATAACAGTGGAAACCCTAAAAATCTCTTCTTCATCGACCTAACTAAGAAGGAAAATAACCAAGAGATATTCAAAATTAATAGAATGCTAAATGCGGTTGTCCAGTTTGAAGAACCTCACAAAAAAAGGGAAATTCCACAATGTAAACGATGCCAGTGCTATGGGCATACGCGAAATCAATGCACCAGACCATATAGATGCGTTAAATGCGGTGAAAGCCACGATTATAGAACTTGTCTAAAAACTCGCAATGACGGTACTCCTCCTAAGTGCGTACTATGTCATGGGGCTCACCCAGCTAATTATAAGGGCTGTACAGTATACCAAGAAATTTTAAAAAGAAGATCTCCGGGGACGAATGGCACGATAATTAGAATGCGACAGCAATGGCAGCAGGCACAACAGCATCAA
This sequence comes from Agriotes lineatus, assembly GCA_940337035.1. Classification (NCBI taxonomy): domain Eukaryota; kingdom Metazoa; phylum Arthropoda; class Insecta; order Coleoptera; family Elateridae; genus Agriotes; species Agriotes lineatus. The sequence continues at coordinate 19,438,003 of OW679197.1, forward strand.
CAACAGCAACAAACATATCCACAAAGAAACCTACAACAACAAAGTATATTAATAAACAATAGAAATATAAAACATAACAATAATATTGGTAGTCCATCTTATGCCCAAATTGCTGCAGCAAACATCAGACCTAACATTGCACCCGAAATGATTAGTGAAACTACTACCAATTATATGCAATTCATGCAACAAATGTTACAACAGCAACAACAACTCATCAACCAATTGACTGCTGAAATCAAAACACTCAGAGAAGAACTGCAAACCGCTCTTCGCAATAAACATGTCCCAGCTATATAAAATAGCACTATGGAATGCCAATGGGTTATCCCAACACAAACAAGAAGTAGAAGTATTTTTAACATACAATAAAATCGATATCCTACTAATATCGGAAACCCACTTCTCATCCAAATCATACTTTAAGATAAATAATTATAATCTATATTACACTAATCATCCTGAAGCTGATGTAACTGCCAGAGGTGGCTCAGCCATATTAATTAAGGACCACATAAAGCACCACGAAATTCCTAAATTCGAGGAAAACTACATGCAAGCTACTAGCGTATCAATTGAGGACTGGAGTGGAACACTTATAATATCTGCAGTTTACTGCCCTCCAAACTACAGAGCAAATAAGGAAGGATTTATTGAATACTTTAGTATGTTGGGCAAGAGATTCTTGGCGGGAGGTGATTATAATGCTAAAAATACTAGATGGGGCAGCAGGCTCACTGCACCTGGTAGAGGAAAAGTTTTATCAGAAGTAATGGACGAGAAACAACTTGGTCACTTATCTACCTACTCTCCCACATATTGGCCTTCAGATCCAAACAAGGTACCCGACATGCTTGACTTTTTTATTACAAAAGGAATATCTGCAAACTATTTAACAATCGAATCAAGTTATGACTTGTATTCTGATCATACTCCCGTATTAGTCACTATAGGTACAACATTTCTGATAAAATCTAGAAACGAAATTCTATCTACTAGACATACAGACTGGAATCAATACAGACAACAAATTGACAACAAAATAAATCTAAAAATCGCACTACAAACCAAGGAAGATGTTGAAAAAGCTGTCAGTGAAATAACTACTATAATTCAGCAATCAGCATGGGAGGCAACTCCAAAAATAACAACTACAAATCAAGGTCAACATTGTCCAAAACTTGTTAAACAAAAAATTGAAGAAAAAAGGAGACTCAGAAAAATATGGCAGCGCAGTCGATATCCATCAGATAAAAAACGCTACGAGGAAGCAAGCAGAGATCTAAAACAACTTCTTCAAAAACTTAAAAATGAATCTTTTAACGATTACCTGAAAAACCTCTCTGCTACAGAGGATACCGAATACGCCTTGTGGAAAGCTACTAAAAGAATAAAAAAGACCTCAAAACCCATTCCTCCAATACGAAACGAGGATGGAACATGGGCTCGTACAGATATTGAAAAAGCAAATGTATTTGCACAACACCTAGAAAATGTTTTCACACCATGGCCAACACAATCTACAGCTGAAGAAGCAAAAGAAATAAAGGATTATCTTGAAGCACCATACCAGCTATCGCCATTACCAGATTTATTCACAGTAAAAGAAGTAAAAGCCCTAATAAAAAACAGCATAAACCCTAAGAAAGCTCCAGGATATGACCAAATTACTGGACAACTCCTAAAAGAACTGCCACGCAGAGGATTAGTCTTATTAACAATTATATTTAATGCCGTTTTAAGAGTGGGTCATTTTCCTGCACAGTGGAAAACAGCTGAAGTAATTCTTATACTTAAACCAGGAAAACAAGAAAATTCAGTGGCATCATACAGACCAATCAGCCTGCTTCCCATTCTAAGCAAACTATTAGAAAAGTTATTACATAAACGGTTCATGGAAGTCATAACAGAAAACCAACTGATACCGGAGCACCAATTTGGCTTCAGAAAGCAGCATGGTACCGTTGAGCAGATACACAGAGTTGTTAATGTCATCGAACAAACCTTTGAACAAAAACTTTATTGTTCCGCTGCGTTTCTTGACGAAAGTCAGTCATTTGACAAAGTCTGGCATGATGGACTGCTTTTTAAACTTAAAACAATATTGCCTCATGCGTTATATACAATCATAAAATCATACTTAGAAGAGAGGTACTTTAGAGTCAGATACGATCAAGAAGTAACACAATTACACCCCATTCGAGCAGGAGTGCCACAAGGGAGCGTCTTGGGACCTACACTATATCTACTTCATACAGCTGACCTTCCAACAGCAACATATACACACATAATGTCATTCGCTGATGATAAAGCTATCCTGACAGTTCACAGGAACCCAATATCAGCAGCAAATCTACTTCAGGAATATCTCAATATGCTTCAGGATTGGGCTAACAAATGGCGTCTCAAATTTAATCAAGACAAATCTGCTCACATAAATTTTACAAAATGTCGAGGAATCATGCCCCCAGTCACACTCAGTGGACAAATATTGCCACAGACAGATTCAATTAAATACCTGGGTATGCACCTAGATAGGGGATTAACATGGAGATCACACATCTTCAACAAAAGGAAACAACTAGGCCATAAATTCAGACAGCATTACTGGTTACTAGGACGGAAATCTCCACTAAATCTTGAAAATAAATTACTAGTTTACAAAGTTTGTTTTAAACCAGTGTGGCTGTACGGAATACAACTTTGGGGTACTGCTTCAAATTCTAATATAGACATACTCGAGAGATTTCAATCAAAAGTGCTACGTGCTCTATGTGATGCTCCGTGGTATATTCCTAATAGTGAAATACGTTCAGACCTAAAAATTAACACGGTTAAGGAAGAAGTAAAACAGTGTAGTGTTAAATACCTCGCCCGGCTAGATACACACCCGAATCTGTTAGTTATAAATCTATTAGACAATAGTGAAGATATGCACAGACTTAAACGGCGCAAAGTTCTAGATCTACCATTTAAATCTTAGGTTAATATTCCAATTTATTCCTTTACATATATATGCGTAATAAGTTAATTAAGTTATGATCACTGGATCACAACTTCCATGTTATTACATGTCACACACAATCGAATCACACATTTGATTATTGTATTACACAGATTGCAAATAGAAAATTTGGCAAAATAAAAAAAAAAAAAAATAAAAAAAAAAAATTAAGAAGCTTTTTGCTACAACTAATTGATGAACTCAAGTTCACAACAGTTCCTTCTATCACATACACCACATTGCAGGATGCTGACACTCTATTATTAGATGTGTGTTAATTAACAACACATTAGTTTTTGAAATATTCCCTTAATATGCAACTTACTCAATCTGTCACGTAGCACCTTCCAATTACGCCCACAATATCATACATTTACGTTTACTTTTGCACATTAAAAGTACATATGCCTAAGATGTACTCCTTTTCATTTCCGTTACTACATTGTTCAATTAAATTCCACTTCCACAGTTTTCCTTATTGCCTTTCTTGTACCTTATTCATGTACTTCACTTGCAGGTTGTACAGCTGTTTGTATATGTATTTTCTGCTTAATTGATCTACCTATTGCTATGGGAATGAACAGAAACTAAAGTAGTTCATTGTCCAATGAAATGAGACTGTTTAATTTAAGTCTCGTAAATTTAAGTTTCCAATGTAAATTTTATTTATTAATTAATAATAATAATAATAATAATAATGTCTTTTATTAGATCCTTCAAATAATACATTATAACTAACACTAATTAAATACGGGGCGGAGTTCAGTACAGCAGCTATGACAAGCTGCCAACTGCTCTTACACTAAACCCCGAGTTGATAATTATATTAATTGATTGTAGAGTGTAACTTAAAAGTAAATATATAAATCAAAACACACACAAGAGTAGCATCACAGAACATATGTCTTAAAGCGTACATGATACTCAATAGCAGTAAATAGCCCAATCAAAAAAAAAAAAATATATATATAAATATTTTGCAATAACATAACCTTACTAGTAGTAATAATAACAAAAAAAAATGTACATGTATACCTATGCAAATGCATAAAAATGTGTGCACTATACATAGTTATCCTCTATTTTTATTCATGTCTGCACATCTAAAATACAACACCATTTAGCATTAGTGTTCGAATAGCCAATATAAATTTACTTTTTGAAAGCGATTTTATATCGTTAGGTAGATCATTTAAAGTTTTAACTATACAGTAAGAGTACGATCGTTGGAAAAAAGCAGTAGAGTGAAGTGGTGGTGTGAGTAACCCTTTGAACCTAAGATTCAAATTGTGTACATCTGAACGGAAAGTAATTTTATTGTAAAGATATGATGGACTTTCCTTAGCTAAGATATCGTGATAAAGAGAGAGCGCGTGTAACAAACGTCGGTTACGCATATTCAACCAGTTTAAATCCTTGAGTTTGTGACTAATTCTGTGATACTTGCGGATGCCATATATTAATCTCATGCACGCATTTTGTAAGCATTGGATTCTATTTACATCCAGAGAATCTATGCTGGAATAGTACACATCACAATAATTTACCTTTGACAACACAAGCGAATTGCAGAGTAAAGCTTTAAATCCAAATAATATCATATTAGTAAATTAATGTATTGTTATTGAACTAACAAGTCTAAATAATGGTAATTGTGCGTAGCTTTCAAAATACTTATTTATTTAGTATTAGTTGCCAAGGCACAGAACCATTATAATATAATAATAAATAATGTAAATTAGTTTAACTAACTAATGCTAATAGTGTGTTTCATCTCTTACAAATTTCTGAATGGCCAGCTCAAGCGTCTTGGCGATTTTAGGTCATGAGTGGAATTAACGAAATGGTTCTTGCTAAATACTAAACATATGGGCGCCAGTTGCCGTACAGCAACGACACAACAAGATTTAAAAGAGAAATGGTGGAGTCGCCACCGGCCTGTTGCCACGAGATGGCAGTTTTTTTCTCTAGCCTGAGACGTGTAATTAAACAGATGGATAACATCTCCATTAGCATTCTAAGATTATCGAAGAATATCGAGACTTACTCGGAAAGCAGTTAAACCAAAGTAGATTGAATAAAATCTTAGGTCACCTGATGATAATGAGCGATAACGGTTTCGCAATTGAGGTTTGCTAGGTTAAAGGACGAGTTTAAAATGCCGGCAAATTCTGATTCAATCAGAGAGGGTGCCGCAATTCATAATACTATTATATCAAAGTGGCATCTCGTCCGTTTAGAAAACCCTCAAAAATTCATCTTTTGGCATCGAAAGCAAAATGACTTTCAAATTTCCAAAAATGGAAACCGGAAATAGCTCTACCAAAAATTATATAGGCAATCCACTTGACTCTCTAGTTCAGAAAAATTACAAAACCAAAGCAGAAGTGTAGGCCAAAAATACTACTATAATAGATTATAATACAGAAATGACGTTGGAACATATAAGGAACGAAAGGCGAGAAGTTGAAGATAACTGCTAGGACACAATCCTTTAAAACCTCTAACCCAATTTTAGGTGAAAGGGAATAGAGAGAATGACCACAAGGATGCTGTCCTAAGCTAAGGCACCAAAACTAATATGTGATAAAAAAATCTTTCAGTCCAGGACGGCTATGGTATGAGTTTAAGAATTCTCGTTTTGAACACCTGCGTACATTTGTCGTAGTAGTAGCAGTATCAGTAATGTTGTGGGGAGACTGATGTCAGACAAGTAATAAAAATTCGTTTATCGTTCTGGGCATCTCTCTACCGTTAATTATTTTCACAAATTGTCATGCCACCTTGGTCTGAGGCTAGCGACCGGCAATTGTACCCGAGTGAATATTAAGTAGTTTTCTGAAAGTTTTGGCCAACGAATTAATTGAGATAACAACTTACAACAACAATAACTAGAAACAAGCTGAGATACTACGGCACATTGTAAAAGTTGGAGACACTATAACAAGGCCGATTGCGAAAAGCAATGTCGGGGGCAAAAAATCAAGGTGAACTGATCAAATTAAATGAATAACTGGATATATAGCTTCTGAAGCATCTCACCAAGCACAAGATAAAGCAGCATGAACCATAACACTAGTTCAAGTATCATAATGTCACCACGTCCTTACAAAGGATGATGAATACAAAAGGAGTAGGTATAAATACAAGAATTTTTTTTTTTTATAAAAATTTAATTTATTATTAATAGACATATTCATATTTCTGGGATACTAAGGCCCCTTACGAATACGAGTAGAACACCAAATCCTCACTATTCTCAGCCTCTCACCATCCACTGTTGGGCATAGGGCTCCCTCAAATTTGTCCAGTCAAGTATGTTTTGTGCTGTTTCATAACATCTGTTACTTGGAATAGTTTGATATCATTGAGCGATATTTTGTGGCCTGTTGACGCTTGGTTGTAGGTTTACAGTAGGTGATTTTGTTGGTCCAGTTATTAGAAGTTTGTCTAGCTACAGTAACGATCAACTCCATTTTAAATTTGATATTCTTTCCATAATGTTTAGTAACACCGATCCAGGCTCTTATTTCGGTTCGGTGACACTTAATCACGCGACACATAATCATAGGACATTTAAGCACGGACAGTTAAACACGCCGACAGTTAAACGCGCCGACAGTTAATCACACCGACATTTAAACACATAGACATTTAAACACGCCGACAGTTAATCACACCGACATTTAAACACATGGACAAATAAACACATTGCGTTTGAAGTGAATTCGGAATAGTAATAGCGTGTTAAGTAATGCACAGAAACATAACTTAATGTTACGTTCGAGGACGGCAAATGCGGAACGGTCGCCGTCGGAATTCACTTTGCAGTCCAGAAATTTGGAATCACCATACATCTGTCACAGAAGGATTAGCAAGAACGACTAATTCAATAGAAGGTTGGCATTTTGGATTGCAATCGTTATTTCAATGCAGTCATCTTACCGTTTGGCGATTTCACGGTGGACTACAAAAAGAAATTGCATTGCAACACACATATTAGCATATAAGTGGTCAACGCATTCCGGAGAAGAAAAAGTACAGAGACCTTAACACCAGAGTCGAACGAATAGTTGCAAGCTACGATCCGGATAATAAAATCGAATATTTGCGAACCCTTGCCCATGTATTTTAATATATATGTATGCATGTATCAATAATATTATGTATAATAATCAATAAAGCTCCATATATTTTTATATTTTAGTTTTACTGCAGTCTTGGGTAACATTAAGTTATGTTTCTGTACATTACTTAACACGCTATTACTATTCCGAATTCACTTCAAACGCAATGTGTTTATTTGTCCATGTGTTTAAATGTCGGTGTGATTAACTGTCGGCGTGTTTAAATGTCTATGTGTTTAAATGTCGGTGTGATTAACTGTCGGCGTGTTTAAATGTCGGCGTGTTTAACTGTCCATGCTTAAATGTCCTATGATTATGTGTCGCGTGATTAAGTGTCGGGTCACGCTTATTTCGGTGTTGTTAATTCGTTTTCTAAGGCTTACCCCTAACATGGATGTTTTTGTACCTCTTTGGGCTACTTTTAATTTTCGCACGCATTCTTCATTTAGCGAGAAAGTTACACACCACGTGTCTCCATACCCATGCATATCTAAAAAATCGGTTTATTGCAATTGCTAGTAAGAAATATTTATGAAGCTAGTGTATTGTACGTATTATAAATAATCCACGAGGAAAAAGTTGAGGGGTCTTTTCTCGAGTGAATTATTTCTTAACATACGCGTGCCATACAAACTTTTATCTAACAACTCAATAAATATACACAAAATATAAATTTTGTATTGACAGCCGTGAAAAGTGATAATGACAAATTGAAAAATACCGAGAGATCAAATAAATTTATGATCAGAGTCGCTTGTGATTCTTGCTATACATTTGGCAGTACGGAAGTGTATTGTTAGTATATGTCAAATTCGAGGTTAGATAGTTAGGTTTTGTTTGTTATTTGACACAGACTGACACAAAACTTAACCTGCAAATCATGAATTTGACAGAGCTTAACAGTGCTACCAACAATACCGTAGTGAGTAACATCGTTTTTCATTTCACTAGTGGGTTTTGGGAAATTTTAGAGGCCTAAAATTGATCTAGTAAAGCCTTATAACTAGGAGGTGGTGGATAATACTAGGTATATTATGTAACAGGTTTTATAAACGTCACTTTAGTCTTAAGTTTTTTTACGCACAAACGGAGTGTGTGTTTAATAAAAGTATCTAGACACGCTTATAAAATGTGTTTCATGTTATACTTTTGCTACGATCAGAAATTTAGACAGTGTTACATCATACTATCTTATTATGATTTTGAGTATTATGTTACTTTGAATTATGCTTGATAAACGTCAAAGTTGACCGTTTAAAACAAACTTGATTGGCTGTGGCTAATAAGACAAATACTGTCTGAATCTAACTTCACCCCTTGACTAAAACGTTATGGCCAATTTCAACCCGTCACTAAAAACGCGTTAGTCAGGTTATGAGGGTGTGATTAAAATGTCACTTAGCGCTGCATGTATTGAATGTATGTTAGTATGCCATTTTAGTTACAGTAGTAGAAAAAGCGTTTGAACGTTCTACATTTACTTTGCTTGCCATACTAAATAATTAACAAATGCCATAAAGAAACTTTTAGAATTACATGCAATGTTCTTAGTCATATTACCATATACTTAATTCGTGACGAGATTAGGCAGAAAATACTTGGTAGAATATAAGACCTAACCGAGTTTTTGTTCAATCTAAGAACAAATTAGTTTTCGCTTACAGGTTTCAAATTTTAATGAAAGCATTTCATTTAAATTTCATATAAAATAACAGAAATATTATACTATGTAGCAAGTTTTATAAGTGTCTCTTTAATCACGAGTTTTTTAGGTACAAGCCGAGCGTAGCGAAGCGTGTGTTTAATAAACGAGTGTCTAGACGAGTTTATATAATGTGTTACATGCTATACTTTTTCTACGACCACGAATTTAAACGATATAACATCATATTATTTCATTAAGATTTTGAATTTTGTTAGGTTAAATTATGCTTGACAAAAGTCAAAATTGACTGTTGAAAACTAACTTGATTTTAGTTTTGGCTGTGGCTAATAAACCAAATAACCTGAACCTAACTTCACCCCGTGACTAAAACATCGTTGTTAACTTCAGCTCGTGACTAGGAGGCTCTGTAGTCACTGGTTATGATAGAGTGATTAAAATATCACTTAGCGGCGTGTATTTTAGTATGTTATATGCCATTTTAGTTACAAGAGTAAAAAATAGTTTTTAGTGGGTACGTCAGATTTAAGTAGTATATTTAAAACCAATTTGGGTATTACATTGATTTTTTTTCATACCGCTATCAACCAATCAGAAGGCTAGATTTAATTTACTTATCTTATAACGAGTGATTCAAAATTACATTCATCAAAGCAGGCCAGCAAAAAATCACGTATGTAGCTGCTTGAATTTGTGACATTTGAACTACATGCTATTGCAACTAATCCTTGCAAATATTGATAAACAGCAACTAAACTAATAGTTCCACGCCAGTTTCATGTAAACTTTGTTTTTTAATTTAAATTATGTAAATAACCAAAAACAACTGCTAATAATTGGAAACAACTAGACTCTTTGTTTATAATGTAATAACTATTTCGTTTCGCGCAATGCTGCAAAGACAGTTTAAAAAAAATTCTAATCAAAGACGGTGTTGTATGTGGCCACCGCCGACATCTCTACACAACCTAACTCTTCTTTTCATGGAATTGAAAACATTGTTCAGCTCCCCAGGAGTATTATTTATTTCTTCAATATGATTCACTTTCCTCCGTCGAATGTCATCCAAATCAGCGATGAAAGTTTTAAAAATCGAATTTTAAGGTTTGGCCATAAAAACAAATCGCAAGGGGTCAAATCGCATGATCTAGGAGGATACAAATGTAAATCCTGTTTAAGGATACGCTGACAAGTACTGTAAATAAGATCGACCTATTGATGTAATTGTCGAATTGATCTATGCGGTTTTCTTCGTTCCGTACTATTGGCCTTCCAGTACCTGCTTTACAAACTACGCTTCCTGTTTCCCTATAACACGACAATGTGAAGACGAGCCTTACTAAGCGTGTCATAGTGAACCGCCACGTCTGGAAATTCTTCAATTACAAAAGTAAACATGGCGGCTAGAGGTGTCGTATGTGCAGAGTGCTGCCAGAAAATCGGTCGTTACGATGATGTTATGGAGTGTACATCGCTAAGTAAAAGATCATATCCCATAAGTTGTGTGCAGATTAGTGTGGAACAATTTATAACAATAAACGCTAATAAAGCAATCAAAGAATGGAAATGTTCCAAGTGTAGGTATGCTTGAAGACTCCTTGAAGGGCACTAAAGGCGATAAACAATCGGAAAGAGTATTGCATACAGAAATCGGAGCTAAATTAACATTTATTTGGAAATAATTTGAAATTTTGCCGACCCTTAATATAAATGTACAAAATCTATCAGAAAAAGTTTGAAGTATCATTGGTTAACTGGAAAAAATGCAGAGCGAAATGACTATCCTCCATCAACGTGTAAATACCAATAACGTTTAATTGATTCTTTACAAAAAGAGAATAGAGAACAATAGCAGGAAATTAATAAGTTAGCAAATAAACTTAATGAGCTTGAACAATATGGCCTTAACAAAATCATCGAGATTCACGGTCTAATTGAAGAAGAGGACGAAAATCTACACCTGAAAATCGAAACTATTGGGCAAAATTTAAGAATTTATGGACATACAAAGGTTTTATATTTATGAAGAAGACGGACGATAGCCAACCAATCAAGATTTCTACAGAGGCAGACATCCCTATACGGTAGGATGATACTAATATAGTGCAAGAAAATTATTTGGTTGCAAACAGTTTCATTGTGCTTCATCAAAATATTCAATCGGTAAGCGATTTTAGCCTTGATTTGCTTAGAAACCGAATCTTTGTCAATACTAAATAGCTTTAATATAAAATACACAATAGGTACTCCCACTAGAGTTACTAGTAGAAGTGCTACTTTAATTAATAATATTCTTACAAATATAGACACCACTTGCATAAATATAAAAAATCTAATTTATCAGACCATAAAACTCAACTTCTTCTTATTAATACAACTGCGCATTGTGAAATTACTAAAGAATATCGACGATTTTTTACCTCTAAGGCTAATAACAAATTTCGTCAATTAATAGAGGCAATCGATTGGCATGAGTTGTCACTTACTCATGATGTAAATACAAAATTAGAAATGTAAGAGTTGCTTTGAGATGCGTTTCGTCTTAAATGTATTAACAAAGTGAACAGTAATAAAACAGTAGCCCGGATCACTAAGGGTATTCGCAAGTCGTGTAAAACAAACCGTGAACTACTCCGGTTAACACAATTTAGTAGCGATAACAACTTTATTAATTACGTGAGAAACATAAAAACTATATAACAATTTAAAACAAAGTCATTCGTAAAGCCAAGAAATTGTATATGTATCAACTATTAACTTTCTCAAAAAACAAAATTATAACAACTTGGAATATAATTAAAACTGAAACAGGAAAGTCATCGACAAGAGAATATAAAAATTCAAGTTGAGAACAATATAATAACTGATCCTTCAGATATAGCCAATCATTTTAACGATTACTTTATTAATGCTGCTGCTAGTCTAAGCTCTAATGACAAACCACTTCTAAATCAGTTAGATTACTTGGATAATACAAAATTTAATAACAACACATAATCTTTTTATATAAATCCAAATACTAACTACGAGGTAATTAAAATAGCACAAGAATTAGAAAATAAAAAATGCTTTGGATGGGACGAGATACCAGTAGCATTTATAATGGAGGATATTGACATATTAGCTACTCCACTTACTGATATATACAATTGTTCCTTTGCCTCGGGAGTATTTCCTGATAAATTTAAAATAGCAATCATCAAACCTCTGTTTAAAAAGGGTAAAAAACCATGCATAAAAAACTACAGACCCATTTCATTATTGCCAGTGCTTTCAAAAATTTTAGAAAAATTAATGAAAAAAAATTAAATAATCACTTAAATAATAAGGATATCTTAAATAATGATCAATTCGGTTTTAGGAAAAACAGAAGCACTACAGATGCAATTTATAATTTCATTGACCATGTGATAGACATGCTAGAAAATAATGACAAGGTGTTGGGAATATATTGCGATCTTTCAAAATCTTTTGACTGTGTCGACTTTGAAATTATTTAATTTTTTATGGCAGTAAGAGGTATTGTCCATGATTGGTTTAATTCTTACTTTCGGGGTCGATTGCAACTAGTAGAGGTAGCTCATCAAAGCAACTCAAATTGTATTAAACGTTATAGGTCCAATTTGCAAACCTCTAAATGTGGAGCTCCGCAGGGAAGCGTATTGGGACCTTTATTATTCATTATATATTTAAATGATTTACCGCACAATGTAGACAGTTGTTCATTTAAACTTTTTGCTGATGATACTAGTTTAATTATAAACGACAAAGATGTAGAAAATGTAAAAGCTACTGCATTACAAGTTATAGATAAACTGCAACAATGATTTGCAAATAATGGATTGCTTCTAAAGAGTACAAAATCTTACTCAGTAACATTCGGATATCCGGGTAAAAATAATGATAACATCAATTTACTTACAAGCTCAGGAAAAATTGAATCAGTTGATAATACATTTTTTTGGGAATTATTGTTGATAAGGAAATCAGTTGGTCGCCATACATTACGCATTTAAATGGAAGGCTCAGTTCAGCTGTATATGCGCTAACAGTCATAAGTAGTAAGATTGATCTGGATATCGCAAAAACGGTATACTTTGCTTACTTTCAGAGTCTTATGCAATATGGCATAGAATTTTGGGGTAATAGCAGAGACGCGAATACTATATTCAAAATTTAAAAAAAAGCTGTACGAACGATGATCGGATCAAAACCTAAAGATTTATATAGAACTTATTTGAGACGTTAAGAGTATTAACACCCACTAGTTTATATATTTACAGAGTCTGTTTAATGATTTATCAAAAACTACCGAAATTGCCTATACATGGTGATATTCACGACTATCCTACACGCACACGGTTGCAACTAACGTTACCACCTTATAAAAATACGAAAATTCGCAAATCATCTTATTACTCTGACATGAAATTATTTAATAAATTACCCGCTGCAATTAAAGATTCACCAACTAAAACATACTTCAAAAGAAAATTAAAAACGTGGTTATGTGACCAAGAACTTTATACCTTAAATCAATTTGAAAATTTAAATAATGATTAATTAGTGATATGCGCAGCTCTACTAGCCGTCTACAAATCTATTTCTTGGATTGTTGTTTCTCCATGCCTTTTGTAAGGCTTTTGTGTGTAACATTTGTTTGAATATTTAGTTTTTTCTGCATTTAAAAATGTTTTCCAATAGCGGCGTCAGAACTGAAAAATTAATTGTAGTCATCTTAGATTGGTCGAGCTTTCAATTTTTTTATAGTTGTGTTCAGTCAACTTTGGCAAATCATCACGGAACGTTAAATGTTTTAAGACTGTATAGCAAGAGTTCGTATTTATTATCAAAATCCTCTTTCTGTTTGAGCAACGCTCTGCGCTCTACGTGAAGTTTATGGTTTGTCAGACCACAACTTGCCGAATTTTGCGTAAAGACTTACGTCTTATCCTAACAAGATTTTGTTCATCCAATAACTGAAGCTAAATGATTATTCGCAGAGTTGACAGTTCGCTAATTAAACTCTGGAACAGTAGGAAATCGATCCCGAATTTGGCAAAAAATTCATATTTAGCGATGAGGCCTATTTTGGTTAAATGAATTCGTCAAAAAGTATATGTCGTTGAAGTCATATAGCGTTCCACGATGATTTGCCAAAGTTGACTAAATACAACTATCAAAAAATTTAAGGCTCAATTAATCCAAGATGACTAGTCAGTTTTTAAAATTCTAACGCCACTATTGGAAAACCCTTTACTAGCTTAACTTTACTAGGCAACCCAATAAATAACTCTTGTAACTTTTAATAGTTTTTGAATTAATAAAATATTGGTTTCTATTTTTGTAATTTACTCAAAAAATAATAAAATGGTATATAATGCGTACTTTGAAAACTTCAGGATTATAGGTCTTAAACTTCCCGAACAACAAATCGTGTCAGTTTGAATGACGTTTTAAATAATTCGATCGCGAATCCATAAACTTTATTTCTAAAATGAGAATTTTAAAATTACATTGCATTCCGAGTCAATGGCCAGAACTACTCCCACAAAGTAATTTTGCTGCGGTGATAGATTTTTCTGAGACTTCCGACTGATCACTTCACTTGTAGCAGCCGCTTGGAAAATATCTCCTTGGCTTCTACCTAAGTAAAACTAGTAGGATGTGGGAAGCTTGCAGCGACTGATAAAGTAATTTACTGAAATGGAAAGATGGAACAACATATCTGACCAAACCGTACGTGAAATTAAATTTAGCTACTTCAACCTCAGAGGAATAATTTTTTTATAATATACAAAATTTTTATAGTTTATTCCCAACAATGATATCTTTGGCTTCATGTCATTCTCAAGTTTTAAATTACAAGAACATTTAAATCTGGAAAAAAACGGAAATACTAATAAATATCCACAATAATAGTTTACAAATATAATTTGATTATTTGATTGTATCTTTAGGTAACCTCACTAAGCACGTGCATTTATATACATTAATAATAATTTATAGGGCATAGTATACAAACTAGGAAATAAAAAAAATATTGAAATTGATTCTTGGGAAGGTAACTCAACACTATTCTTCATTGTATCTGCAATATTGTGTCTCACCTTGTATCATTAAAAATTTTAGAATATTTTAAAATTGGACTAACGAGCTTTTTACCAAACAAAAGCGCTAATAATAAACATTGCATCATGGAGAACATTATTTTTCGAGTATTTTTTATCTTTAGGGACAAGTTAAATACTCGTTTATGTTGAAAACAAAAGGTCCAATCAGAAAAAATAAAGAGCCAAAAAATATCTAGATGAAATTGGAAATAATTTCTAAAAGTTTTAATGATACAGAGTGGCACACAATATTGTGGTAAAAAAAATACAGCAATTATTAGATGCAACAGTCCTGAAAGGTGTATTGCTCAACAATATAAGATACTCACGTCTGCCAAATATAAGTCCTCTGTATCAAAGCATTCTAGATCAATTTATTGAAAACGTTTCTTCTTATTGACCTTTAAGGGGCTGTAACTCATCAGAGGTGCGACTTTGTACTAATGTATATTAGATTTAATCTTCCTATTTTGACTCAGTATCAGTATCATTTATGCTACTACAACTGAATACACCCTGTATATAATTTGTTTCTCCTCTTTTATTCCTATTTCTTGTAGTATGTCAAACATTATCTTCCAATACACTCTGTAAAGATCCTTTTCTACTATTATGAAAGCTATATAATTACAGGCATTCCCCCTTCTCAATCATCAATCCTATTATTACTATTGAGCCAGATTGCTTTCTTCTTTGTTCCTGTATTTTCTCGGAAACCGGAGTGGTTCTCTGTCAGATTTCCTTCTATTGTTCTTTCATATCTTCTGTATCACCCTTATTAAGATTTTGTACGAATGTGACATTAAAGTAATTGTGTTATGTTCTACGCATTTCTATATTATAGTTTTGCTATATGAACCTTCCGGGTTAACAAACGCTAGCAAAAATTCCGACAACTGCAGGCATTATGTTCCAAACCACCAGTCACGTGTTTTAGTGGCCTATTCTTTGATAACTGAAGTCACTGTCTCATAAATTAATCAAGCAGACGGGCGCGTATGTGCGTAGCCAAGCCGCCTACGAATAAGTACAGCCCTTGGTCAAAACTACACGTAGTGACGGTTTCCTTGTCGAGCATTTTGTTGTCAATCAAAACGCTCGTTAGGGCATTACAAAGGCACTAAACGTTATTTTAGAGTTGATATATGGGACATAAAACAGAAGTATTGAGCAAACACTCCCTTCTCTCAAACTTGGCCAAAAATTGATCACTCTATCTCTCATCTCCGTAGCGCTTCAGCCAATCGCATTGCAAAATGAATCGCCTGCTTCATTTTCAACCAGTAGTTGCAAAACTTGATTGTTTCTCGCTACGATCGGGTATCATTTCTAGCATCACGGCGTCTGAATCTTTAAAAAGGGTGCCGCGGGATTTTCTCCAGCATTTGGAATTCAGTTTCAGCATTAAAATTCAGATTCAGGGTCTTGAATGAGACCGTTCCGGAGGAAGTTGTGCAGTTGGTGTCGAGTGACTACGATCGGTTCAAATTTTCGGAGGATATCTTCTCATACCGCTCTGCGTGGTTAATCACAGAGCTGATCAACCTGGGTCACTTAAGCACCGCATGCCGGAGTATTGTGTAGTTAGCAGCACTCCCGGATTTCCTGCTGAAGGGATCAACCACGTTCCCAAGCCCTCGTTCGATTCAGCATCGCTTGCCCATTTAAATTGTTTGAGCGATGGTTGCCTCACTGAGCCAGGGCAAATAAACCACATGAGGAATAAAAAGGAACTTCAGTGCCGAGGACTACATTATGTTCTTTTAAAATCGAGAAATCGTAAAACTACAGCATTTCAATCAATTTTTGAAGGTTATGTTAACGTCGATTGAAGTTTACGTATCGCCCTGCTGCATACAAAAAGTCGTAAAACAATGGATTACTTTACTGCAGATTTCTCGTATTCTAATGATGATTTCGAGGTACTTCACCTGGGATTTTAAAAAAATTATTTATTTCATTTAAACATGTCTGTGTTTGTCATGTGTTCGTTTCATTTCAATTATATATTTCTTTATTGTTGATTTTACTAGTGTTTCTTGATATTAGGTGAGGTATTTGCTTTCTGCTGTTAACTGTATTACTATATTCTTTGTTGATTGTAGCCTAAAGATGGTTTTTAAAGTTTAAATCGAAACTTCTAGTTACAGTGCCTTCAGAATCAAATATTAAAGAGATAATTATAAATATGGATTTAAAATATAAAGAATGCGAACTGCTGATCCTAGGAATTTATGCACCATTATAAGATAAAGACCAGATTGAAAAGTTAACAGAGATATTAGACAAAGTAGACATGTAGAAAAGAAATATTGATTCTAGGTGACCTGAATGCCAGAACAGGAAAAAATATGTAAAATGCTTCACTCAGGACTTCCCTCATACGCGGACATTGCGACACTAAATAATTTAAAAAATAAAAAAACCTAGCGGTAAAAATAGCTTAACGTTTCTAATAATACTAAAACGATTAAAGGAAACCCTTGGTAATGCGAATTTGATTAATTTTCAATTTAAAATAACATTACCGTGGTGGTATTCGAACAACAACGCCTGCGAATGCAATTTGAACTCCATCCTGTGTCGCCTAAGCTCTTAGAGGGCCCAGGCGTCTGTGCAATGCGCAACAGTATTAAACAAAACGCACTTATTGTTGCCCCTTTTAGACTCTTATTCCATTTGCCGTATGCATATATACATTCCGTATATGTATTTGGCATCTAGCGCAATTTCATTGGTCAATTCGAATTTTAAACAAATCAGACTACTAGTGCGAAATCTATGTAAATCGGTGTCAAATTCATATACAGAATGTAACACTTATGCGGTTGCACGGCTGATACGGCGTGCATGTTGCGACATGACTGTTTACTATTTGCATACTGTTTAGTTTGTCGGTCAGTTTCTCATCGTCATGGATAATGCAGAAACTTTTACCATCTCACTATAAAGATTTTGAAATAGCCCTTCGTTTCACAACCAGTGGCATTGTAACCGAAAGCGGAGAAATAATTAATTCAACAAAATCATTTAGTCCTTACAGATGCCAATAATAGCGAATAGGAAGGAAAACTTTCAGGTTTTGAAATGGTTACAACTACTGAAGATTGCATCAATTTTCAAAATGTCGTCGATTTATTGCTTACCAAAACATAGCGAACATGGCACCAGCAATTCAACCGTCAAAATGTTTTGCCAATAATTAAAGCAGGTGAAAACAAAAAGTTTTGTGCACTGCTGAGAGTTCATGTGCCCAGCGATACAGGCAAAAGTCCAGTATCAAAGTTCAGCCTACAACATTAAATAGAGGCAAAGTCAGCATGACAAAGAGAAGCAGGAAAAGGTCTTTGGGTCGCCCTGGAAGTGGGGAACCTGTCAAGGGAAGACTTAAGAAGAAGCAAACGTGTAAACAATTACTTAAGGTAGGAAGTAACAAAACTGTTTTTAATATATTTCAGGAGTTTTGCACAGACCTTCAAAGTGCATTGACGTGTTAGAATCGTTCCGTTATCATTCAGCCCAAGCATTTGCCGACCTGAGGTCAAGTTTACCTACAGAAATACAACAAGTAAGTTTATTTACAACTAAAAGCTAGCAGTGTAAAATTAAAAATGCAAGGGAACAGCGATGGATTCCCTGTTAATCTTAATAATTCCCAATTCATTAATCCTCACAACAACCCCGGAGGACAACAGCAAAAATCACAATATGCAAACACACAAATGCTAACGCCACAAAGTTATATGTTACCACAAGCCGCAGTACACTCACAAAACCCAATATTCTCAAATCAAATAAATCCTGCAAATCCAACATACAGCCAGATGCTTCAGTGGCCGCTAACTCCTCAGAGTTATCAACAGCAACCAGAGGTGTACTCCACAGCAGCCCACAGTTCCTGCTACCCGCATGGTCCCCCAATCTACAATCAAGCATCATTCATCAATCAGACAGGGCCGGCTGCGCCTCACATAAATTATTATACACCCCATACCCCCACAATATCGCAATCAATATCAAACGGGACAACCCTTCCCCCTGACAACATGTCAATTAACAGCGACGATACAGGACATATTGTTCTTAATGACTTCCAAGAAGTGAAACCAAGAAACAAAAGGAAAAAAACCAACACCCCCCAAAATACAAACACAACTGTAACAACTCAAAACAGATACCAACCCTTATCAAACGCAAATGATACCAACGCATCCAGCAATAATGCAACAACGGAAAATAAAGAGAAAGTTCCGGTATTCATCTTACACTACGTAACAGCAATTAACCCGCTGATTACCCTCATCGAAACTCATATCAACAAAAATAACTATTGGTACCAACTAATGCCAGGTAATAAAGTAAAATTGCAAATTGATAATATAGCCGATTACAAGAAGATACGTGATGCATTGGACCAGCATAAGGTTGCAAGACACACATACAGCCTTGATGAAGAGAAAAAGTATAGAGTGGTACTAAGAAATTTACACTACACAACCAGTGAACAATTCATTAAAGAATTCCTAAAAAAAGAAGGTCACGAAGTTGTAAGCATAATGAATGTACTAAACAGAGAGACAAAACAAAAGAAGAACCTATTTTTCATTGATATTCTGCAAAAACCCAACAACAAAGATATATTCAAAATCAAACGCATTGGTAACGCAGTGGTAGATTTTGAAGAACCAAGAAGAAAACAACAAATCCCACAATGTAAAAACTGCCAATGCTATGGTCACACCAGAAACCGTTGCACGAGACCAGCGCGATGCGTAAAATGCGCTGGACTTCACGACTACCGCACATGCATCAAAAATAAAAAGGACGGTAATCCAGCCAAATGCGTGCTTTGCCAAGGCGACCACCCAGCAAACTATAAAGGTTGCAAAGTCCATCTTGAAATACTACGCAGAAGATTCCCTAACCACCCCCAATTCAGCGTACACCAAAACAAACATCCAGCGTCACAACCAACATACAACACCCAAGCAGCGTCTCCTTACCCTCCCCAAAGCCAACATCAACAAACAAACAGAAACATAGTCTCAACCGATCATAACAACACCCACCAGTTCCCAAATAATTTCCAGGCACTTAGTCAAACACAATTAGGAGCATATAGCACCCAATTCCCACCTTTACCACAAATCCGTCAAAATTCGCCTCAGTCACCAGACCAACAAGCCAACAACCTAACTGCGGTTATATTAGCTATGCAACAAACAATTCAAGACCAGCAAAAAACCATAAACGACCTAACACAGCAAATCAAACTTCTCAGAGAAGCATTAATTGGGAAAAATGGCTCAAATATTTAAAATAGCGTTATGGAATGCAAACGGCATTCTCAATCACAAACAAGAAATAGAAATATTCCTCATACATAACGATATAGATATACTACTGATTGCCGAAACACACTGCTCTAATAAAACCTACTTTAAAATTCCGAACTATACCACATACACAACAAATCATCCAGACGCAGAAAGGTTCGCACGAGGGGGAACAGCCATCATCATCAGAAATCAAATAAAACACCATCAACTTCCAGAATTTAAAGAAGACTTCATGCAAGCCACTAGCATTATGTTGGAAGACTGGCAGGGACCCTTAGCGATCTCAGCGGTATACTGTCCACCAAATTACCCCGCAAGCAAGAAAGGCTTTATAGACCTGTTCAGCACCTTAGGACCCAGATTTTTGGCTGGAGGAGACTATAACTCGAAACACACACTATGGGGCTCCAGGTTATCACCTCCAGGTAGAGGAAAAACGCTTTACCAAGTAGTACAAGAACTACAACTAGGTCACTTGTCAACATATCAACCGACCTACTGGCCGACTGACCCGGGGAGGAAGCCGGATCTCCTCGACTTTTTCCTAACAAAAGGAATCGCACCTGGCTATCTGAAAATCACACCAAATTGGGACCTACATTCGGACCATTCCCCCGTCGTAGCTACAGTAAGCACCTCTATTATTGAAAAAGAAAACCCAATAAAATTAAGCAATAAAAGAACCAACTGGGGCTATTTCAGAAAAATATTGGACAACCAGGTAGACCTAAGAATTCCTTTAAAAACCAAAGAAGACCTAGAACTAACAGTATACAGGTTCACCAAATTATTACAAAACGCTGCATGGCAAGCTACACCTGAAATACCGGCCAAGAGAATAAATGAACAGTGTCCCCTAGTAATCAAGCACAAAATTGCGGAAAAAAGGCGGTTGAGAAGAATTTGGCAATCCACACACTACCCTTCAGACAGAAGACGGTACAACCGGGCAGCCTCAGAACTAAAAAAATTAATAAAAGAGCTAAAAAACGACTCCTTCCAAGACTACTTACAAAACCTGAGCGCCACAGCAGACTCCGACTTTGCGCTGTGGAAGGCAACAAAAAACATTAAACACCAACATCAGCCAATACCCCCCATACAAAGAAATAACGGATCCTGGGCACGCTCAGATAAAGAGAAAGCAGAAACCTTCGCCAACCACCTAACCACAGTGTTCCAACCACTACCATCTCAAATACCCTTAAACGAGGAACAAGAAATAAACGAGGCACTGGAAGCACCGTACCAGATGACGCCACTACCAAACCTCTTTACAGTTAGTGAAATAAAGGAGATGATCAAATATAACCTAAATCCAAAAAAATCCCCAGGCTATGACCTCATCTCCGGCCAATTGTTCAAAGAACTTCCTCGTAAAGGCGTTGTTATGCTAACGTTAATATGCAACGCAGTGTTAAGACTAGGCTACTTCCCGTCCCAATGGAAGGTCGCACAAATGATCCTCATTCCTAAACCCGATAAACCACAAAACGAGGTCTCCTCCTATAGACCTATCAGCCTCTTACCTATCATGGGCAAACTTTTCGAAAAACTACTTATGAAGAGACTAGAACCAATCATAGAGGATATGAACTTGATACCAGACCACCAATTCGGGTTTAGAAAAGGCCATTCAACAGTTCAACAAGTGCATAGGATCGTGGATGAAATCAATACAACCTTCGAAGAAAAGAAATACTGTTCAGCGGTTTTCCTGGACGACAGCCAAGCCTTCGACCGAGTGTGGCACAAAGGGCTTTTATATAAGCTTAAAAAAACAATTCCACACTGCTACTATATTATCCTTAGGTCATTCTTGGAAGAAAGGTATTTCCAGGTAAAATATGGTCAAGAACTGTCAGAGCTGAATCCAATTAAATCCGGAGTTCCACAAGGGAGCATACTCAGTCCAATTCTGTACCTACTCTTCACGGCAGATTTTCCTACAAGCAGTCATTCAATTACGGCCACGTTTGCCGACGACAAGGTGGTTCTAGTCAAACACAAGGATCCTACGGTAGCTGCTACACTACTACAACTGAACTTATATGAAGTGGAAAAATGGGCCAGAAAATGGAGAGTTAAGATCAACGAGGATAAATCAGCTAATATTACTTTCACCAAGTGTAAAGGCAGCCCACCACCCGTCCTTTTAAACAACACTCCAATAGCTCAAGTCAACGAAATAAAATACTTAGGGATGCATTTAGACAAAGGACTGACATGGAGAACTCATGTCTGGAAAAAGAGGATACAATTGGGACTGAAACTACGGAAACACTATTGGCTACTCGGACGCAGATCCAAGCTATCCCTATCAAACAAGGTGTTAATATACAAGGTCGCGTTCAAACCAATCTGGACATACGGTCTTCAGCTTTGGGGCACTGCAGCAAACTCAACTCTTCAAATCATAGAAAGGTTCCAAAATAAAACACTCCGCGTTATGTGTGATGCGCCATACTACGTAAGAAACGCAGACATCATAAAGGATCTAAAAGTGAAAACAGTGAGAGAAGAAATAAGTGAAGGCAGTGTCAAATACTTAAACAAACTATCGTACCACACCAACGTTTATGCAGTTAACCTGCTTGACAATAGTGAGGACACACATAGACTGAAACGGTTTAAACCACTTGAACTACCATATAGATTCAGTTAATTAACTCACAATAGTGCGCAAACAGTAACAAAAGAGTGTCATTCAAAGGAATGCCGCTCCCACATTTTTAAACATGACATTTTACACATTGTAACATATATTTTGCTTATTGTATATTTTACAGATTGCAAACAGTTATTTTAATTAAAAAAAAAAAAAAAAAAAAAAAAAAAAAATATATTTCAGCAAAATGTTAGGAGTATAGCAAAAAATTTTGATGAAATGATTATAGTTCTGAACCAATTTAATAACTATTTTGATGTCATAATATTAACTGAAACTTGGAAAATCTATGACAAAAATTACTTCAAAATTGATGGATATGAAATGGTTTACAATGACGATCAATTCAATCAAAATGTAGGAGTAGTTATTTATATTAAAAGTAGTCACGTATTTAGTATAAGTTTACATAGCATAATTAATCTACAAGTAATTAAAACATTAATAACATACATGGGTAAGTCAATAGTAATATCGGCAATATATAGGCCTCCATCTACTGACCCTATAAAATTTATTAATGGTCTTGACATTTATCTTCAAAATCACACTAATGCACATATTGTGTGAAAAGGGTTATAAATCTCTTATAAATAAATACACACGTATACAGGGTAACTCAAAAACTTGCATAGATCATATATATTGCAAATCCGCAAGTGCTGAGGAATGTACTCCAATTATTCTTCAAAGTAATATAACAGACCATTTTTCAATCATGAGTAGCCACTGCATGTCATTCGAAAGAAAATCGAACAAAAAAGGAACAAAAAAGTATCAGCAGAATAAATCTTCAGATGCTTAAAGACAAACTGCAAAAATTTAGACTGGAGGAAACACTCAACAGTATGGAAGTTGAGGAAGCAGCTGATTATTTCGTTCGCCAACTAAAAACGGCAGTACAAGATTCAACACACAAAATCGAGAGAAAACATAATCAAATTAAGCGGACGGAATGAATTACAAAAGGGTTAATAATATCTGTAAATAATAAACAAAGCCTTTTTGTAAATTGGAAAAGAGACCCAACTAACATCGAAAACAAAACACTTACGTGGTATATAGAAACCATTTCAACACCTTAATAAGAAATGCAAAGAACAATTACTTTAAAAATAAAATAAACAGCGATAGTTCAAGCAAAAATCTTTGGAAAGTAGTCAAAACAATAACTGGCAATAAAACAGAACCAAAAGAAATATCACGTGTAAAAACAAAGATGGAATAACAATCACAAATCAAATGGAGATAGCTAACATTTTCAATCAGCATTACACATCTATAGGGAAACAATGGCGAATAAGATAAATAAAATAAAAAATATGAGATTTGCAGACACTATAAAGATTAACCCCAATTCATTCTTTCTCTTACCGACTGATGAAAATGGAATCCACAACTTAATTAAAACGTTAAGAACAGGCACGGCGCCAGGTATTGACAATATAATTGCCGACATTCTAAAACAAGTGGCGTCAATAATACCTAACCCTCTTGCAATCCTTATATAGAAAATAATTGAAACGAGCTGCTGTCCCTATATATTTAAAGCTGCCGTAATAAAGCCCTAATACAAAAATGGGGACAAACAACACAGAGAAAACTATAGACCTATATCTCTACATTCCAACATAGCAAAAATATTTGAAAAAGTCATTCAAACAAGACTAGTAAACTTCCTCAACAAACATAACATTATATCAACAAACCAATTTGGATTTCAAAGTGAAAAATCTACACAAGACGCAATATCCGTTGTAGTAAACGAAATACAAACTGCACTCGATGAAGGAAATCCTAATTTGGCAGTATTTATTGACCTAGCCAAAGCTTTCGATACTGTTAACCACAAACAATTATTAGAATGCCTACATAACATAGCAGTTCGCGGAAAGACCAATAACTTAATAGAATCGTACCTACAACACAGACCGCAATATGTAAAAATTGGAACCTGTCTAAGTGAAAAAACAGAAGTAATATACGGGGTGCCCCAAGGAACTGTTCTAGGTCCAATACTATTTACTATTTATGTAAATGAACTATTAGAATTACCATCAACTGGCAGAATCATAGCTTTTGTGGATGATACAGTAATATTATACAAAGGCAAAACATGGACAGATGTGAAACAGAAAGCAGAAACAGATCTAATAAATATAAATGAGTGGTTTAATCGCAAACTTCTTACTGTAAACGTTGATAAAACCAAATTCATTCCTTTCACCTGTCGTAATCAGAACACACCTATATTTTATTTTTATTTTATTTTTATTTTTATTTTTATTTTATTTCCAAACAGGCGTTGCCTCATTACAAGGGAATGTACCAAAAAAATATATAAAAACAGTAGCAATATAAAAATGCAAGGAAATATACATATAAATATACACATAAATATATATATACACAATATACATCCTAACAACAGAATATCAAATGCGACAAATTAAATGCCTGAGAAGGCAGCCATGAAGATTGATCTATATATTTTAAGAACAACTTACTACATTAAAATGCTGGTTTAATAATTTGGTAAAGTTGCAAAGATTCATAGCAAAATCTAAATCGGTAACAGACATAACTTGGTTGGCAAGCTGCAAAAATACTGTTATAGGAGAATTACACTTAAAAGGTTGTGAATGTACAGCAAAAATTGCTGACGGTCGTAAGGGTCTAGTAGGGATTTTGAAATTTAGCAAAGCAAGAAGTTTAGAATCATAAATCATATTGTTTAATAATTTATAACCAAACATTAACACACTAAATTGTCTGCGATTTTCCAAACTCCAAGTTTCAAATGTCCTACGGAGCTCGATCGTTCTGGTAGTTACGTAATTTGGATAGGATTTGTATTTTTTGAAATATAAATACCTTAAAAATCTATTTTGAACCTTTTCTATTTGTATTTTATGATGAAAAGTTTGAGGATACCAGACAATGGATGCGTATTCGAGTTTCGGCCGTACAAAAGTATAGTATAAAATTTGTATTGATTTTATTTGTTTAACATTTTTCGTTTGTCTAATAATAAAACCCAAGCTGCGTGATGCCTCTCCACAAACCCGTTCAACATGAGAATCAAATCTTAACTTGGAATCATATTCAACTCCCAAATCTTTAACAATTTCGATTTTTGTCAAATTGACGCTGTTCATTTGATAATTAAATAGTATTTTATTCTGTTTAGTTGTTATGACCATTTTATGACATTTCGATATATTAAAATGTAATTTATTAATTAAACTCCATTCGTAGATACGATTTATATCTGCCTGTAATCTACAACAATCATTAATAGTTTCTATTTTTTGATATAACTTCATATCATCTGCGAATAATAGGCACTTTGAATTTCGAATACAATCTGGCAAATCATTTATAAATATTAAAAATAACAATGGCCCCAGATTTGAGCCTTGTGGAACTCCTGAGTTTGCTTTAAATTTACCAGATGTATTTCCATCATGCTTTACAACAAAGTGCCTATTTTGCAGGTATGATATAAATAGTCTTAAAGTATTTGAGGTAAGTCCATTACGGTACAATTTCTGAAGTAAGATGTCGGGATCGACTCGATCAAAGGCTTTTGCAAAATCAGTATATATTACATCGGTTTGAAATTTATTTTCTAGATTAGTCTTAACGTCATGAACAAAATTTGTCAAATTTGTATTAACGGATTTTTTTGAAACGAAACCATGTTGGCAATCGTTAATATAGGGGTTTATATGATTCCACACTTGATCGTATATGATTTGTTCGAATACTTTAGCGACAGCAGGTAAAAGTGCTATGGGTCTATAGTTTTCCACACTTGATCTATCACCAGATTTGAAGATTGGTGTTACTAAGACAGTTTTCCAACATTCAGGAAATGAACCTGTTTGCAGACACAAGTTAAAAATATGAAGTAGAGGTTCTTTAAGCCAATCTGCATAAGCCTTTATAGCATAGGGTGGTATTTTGTCTATTCCAGCTGATTTCTTTGGCTTGAGCTTTTTAATAGCTCCTCGTTCATAATCAAGCTGCGTAATCGCTTCAATATTCAACAAATCACTCGTATGCACGACATCATTAAATTAAACGGTATACGCCGCTGGGGTTTCATTATAGACAGATTGAAAGAAAATAGCAAAATTATCGGCAATTCTATCCGTTTCTATTTCGTGACCATTCATTTTCATTGCAACATGTGAATCGTTCGTCTGTTTTTCTTTTATGTAAGACCAAAATTGGTTAGGATCATGGTATAAGGACTGTTCAATATTATTTATGTAGTTAGTGTGTGCATCTCTTATAAGTTTTTTTAATTTTCTCCGAATATCTGAAAAACGATTGTAGTGATCAGTAGAAAGATGTCTTACTTTTTTTAATTTAGTCTTTTCTTTGAAGCAGTTTCTAATTTCGTTAGTAAACCAAACGGGAAAATGAGCTGAACTGTATTTTACTTTAGGTACTGCAGTGTCCATTATAGAATAGAAGATATTGTAAAATTCTTGCAATGCGGTATTTATATTATTTTGAGATAATACAGATGTCCAATCAGCTGCGCGAACAAGTTCAGTGAATAGTTCGAAATTACCGCGTTTAAAGTTATAATGCATAAAATTAGTATCGGCATGTTTAGTTTTGATTTTAGTTTTTAAATTTATACTAATTGACAAAGCTGGGTGATGTGCATCTTCAGATGAGATTGGAAAATCACATTTGGTCACTTTAACCTGGGGTACATTGTATATATTAGTTAAGAATTGATCTAATGTTTTATTATTGTGATTCTTTATGCCATTGCATAATTCGAGAGAAGATGCATTCATCCCTTCGACAAATTGTTTGTAAGACTCATTAAATGCAGATATATTGAAATGATTTAAATCTTTTTGCCAGATATCTCCCAAGTTAAAGTCTCCGGAGATAAATATATTACTATTATCGTCTTTAATGTATTTAGCAATAAATTCGAAGTATTCTTTGTAATCATTAGGTCCTGAGTTGGGCGGCATATACACGGTTGCAAAAATGAACTTTGATTTGTTTATTCTTGCTTCTACCAGTATAGAATCATACGTTCTACATTGTTTTTCAATTTTTAAAATTTTAAACGGCTTTCGTAATGCTATTAATACACCTCCACCTCTTGCTTTACCTGTCAATTCAAAATTCCTGTCACACCTAGCTATATTATAAATATTCAAATCTAAAATTTCAGCATTTTTAATATTATTGGTCAACCAAGTTTCTGTAATACATATAATATCATAATGACCTTCAGCAGTACTAATGAAGAAATCTTGCAATTTGTTCTTAATACTTCTACAGTTTTGATAAAATAATGCTATCTCAGACATATATTGTCTACGGAATTAATGCTCAAGATATATGTGTATGTATTTATACCTAAAAACAAAAGAAACCAATTCTAAATGACACTAGTGAGATTAAATGGTGATTCCAGGTTTTGCATAAGCACTAAAATAATAATTTACCATAGAAAGAATGAATGTAAACACATGTAAAAAATATACAACAAATAACAAACTCTAAACTGCATTCAGATCAGTTTACAAATAATTGATAATAAGAAAGGTAAAAGGTATGTGTTTTGTGTAATAATCTTCAAAATATAAACGCGGGGGACACAGTTACATATAATTTTGCCCGTGCCAAGAGTGATCGTGCTGGTTGAAAACTGCCCTCGGAACAGTTTTCATTGCAACCAGCACTCGACCCTTGCCGTGTGCAAAATTATAGGTAAGTATGTCTCGCCCTTGTTATATTACTATTGATATTACTTGTCGCTTCGCTCGTAGAACAACATATACGACTGTTAAAAATTAAAAAAAATTCCACAACCGAGAATAGAAATCAGTTTCTAGGTTACAAAAATTGTGACAGAAAGAACACATTTTCTCTATACGGAGGAAATGGGCAATATGAAAATGTCTGTTGTCATGGTATTCATAAAATAACACAATCGGCAATTAGAGTAACAGCCAAGGAGGAGCGTGTAACAGGAAATATGGTGAAAGTAGGATACCAGTAATGTCATCAGAAAATACTATAAATAATCGGACTCGGTAAATGGTAACATAAAATAAATAACTCCCTTCGGCGATTTCATGTTACGTATTCAGTCTCTTGCAACATTTGTCTGCCCTGGGCCCAAGTGGTTTTGGATTTCCTCGTGGTTTCAGTTGGTCAAACTGAGCTGGCACGAATACTGGCTCAACTTTCGGTTCTTCTGCTCCAGGAAGCCCCTCAACAAAAATTAATATTAGAACTGCAGCACTGTATTTATTTTAATTCGTACCTGGGTTACAAAATGGTGCAAAGTCATTAAAATATTGCAATTATCTTCCTCACAATTGGGACCAACGGAGTGCTTTGAGCACTGTATTTATTTTAATTCGTACCTGGGTTACAAAATGGTGCAATGTCATTAAAATATTGCAATTATCTTCCTCACAATTGGAATCAACGGAGTGCTTTGGTAGCCATGACAGTTTCACTTGGCAGGAGGGAGATTTCGTACCGTGAAACAAACCGATCGTCATCGGCACCACTCGGGTCAGAATATGCAGGGTTGCCAGGCTGAATGCATGCGCGTTTTCACGTGTTACGTCCTAACGATTAAAAATTTTTGTCTACCAATTCCGCTTTGCCTGGCTGATCTGCTAATTTATTTTTGAGAGTTTCGTCTAATAAATGAGAATGAAAATGTACCAGAAATATTTTAAAAATATACTTTTGCAGAAACGGTTTCAGAATGTACCAGATTCGTAGAATTGTACCAGGTCTGGCAACGCTGCTAATATCAAGACCACGCCCAAAAGTGTAACTGCTCATAGACCAGGAGTTGAAATGTTTGACCTTGGGAAGTGTTCTGCTTTATTATAGAGTTATGATTATAGGTAGTTTTTTCTATAACAGTTGTCTGTAATTTAGATTAGAACATTTGCTATATCTAGTGAGGAAGGTTTTTAATTGGAATTTTGATATGTATCGAATTGCACCATTTTATGGGAAAGAAGTGGTAAATAGCGGATGGACTTTTAAGGGCCAATTATTGTAAGCAGTTTAACGGGCTAGGTCGTGTCACCTTGGTATAAAACAATCACCTTGCTAGATTCAAGTCATACTGTATTTCTTACATTGTAATAATTAGGTTAAAACGTATTATGTATTTAAAATCAGCCACGATTGTCACTCGTGGGAGTCTGCCCGCAAATCGGTTAATGCAGTTGTTGAGCGAGTCTAATTTATTAATAGAATCAAAGCAAGTGGTGCGCCGACTTAGAGGCGCGGGGAGTTAGTCGCCGATGCGTTCGCCCAAACAAAAAGGTACGCCAAGCAAAGTATTATAAAGTGCCAGCTTGGAAGCACCCACAGATACACCAATTCATGGCAAGAAGCTGCTGTTACAGCTGCCATTCGAGCTTCGAGAAGGCTAGTTGACTTTGCCAACGCACGAACTCTTTGGGAGTAGCCAGCGAAGCTACGGAGCTGACCTTTTCGTTATGAATTAATAAAATCCACGCTTGAATGCCAGTTCCAGGAAACTGAAAGCAGAATCATAATAGCAAATTATTAAGGGATTGCAACAAATTGAATCAGCGCTTGCATCATATTGTTGACACTTTGCGTTAGCTGATTTTAACCTACAGGAGGTGGGGCCGTATTAAGTGAATTTGTGCGCGAGAGTACGCCTTGTTCGCACGATTTGGTTTTTGACTTAGAGTTGACAATCACACTCTTATTTAAAGTGTATCTAAGCATGTAGTTTATGTAGTCTCAGCATTAAGCTCGTGAACCTTTCTTAGCTATTGTTGTTATAATACATAACATTTTTATATTTTCATTGTGTACCCCTTTATGTATTTTCATGCATCTATGTTCTTTTGCAGAATATATGTATTTTCATGTAAACAGTCTGGTTTTTAGATCTAGCAGGATTTACATGCTTGATTACAGAATAATAGGGAATCACAGCAGGCCGGCACGAACAATATTGACATTCCCCTTAGCTGCAGTGAAGCAAGAGTGGGTGTTGTGCTTCTACGACCGAGTTAACATACAAAGAAAGAGTAATTCAAATTCATAGTAACGTATAGAGCACGGGGAAAGGTAGCATTGCAGCCGTTGCTAGTTAATTTTTCTTGCTGATTTTTTTTAATGTCAGCTACAATTTACTGCTTGGTGGTTATGTGCATCGTGGATAGATATGAGTGGGATTTTTGTATTCGTGTTGGTTCTTGCCTTGGCTTGTTTCTGTGGGACTATTTTCAGTTATTTGTCTGTAATGGATAATAGACGCTGCCTTTAATTAATTATTTCTTATTTCATAATCCACATGTTGTAGTATAGCTACATCACTTGTTACTGGTTAGGAGAGATGGTCTGAATTTCGTTTTTGTTGTGAATGTTTGCAAATTGTTTATTTAATATCATTCACCCAGTCGTAAAGGTAAAGGGTCAACTTTTCACGTATGTATTACATTTTATATTTATTTATATGAATTTCACCTAGGTTTGAGTCAGGTAGAGTTATCACTCGTCTATTTCATGTGCTGGCGCGCGCAGGAGATTAATAACTTAAATATTTATGGTTCAAAATAGAATCCTGAATGCTACACTATTTGTTAGTTTCTTTTCTATTTTGTATTAACAAACGCCACGGAATAACTAAAGCGATGTAAATAAGTTCCGAATGTTAATGTGGGTCTGAAAAATCCTCAAAATTCACTTAAAGAAAGCTATCGTAAGGTCTTGTTTTCAGAGCTACTAATGCATAATTTATATTTGTTAGTAGAAATGCAGACGTCGGGGCTACGTAAGTATAAATAATTAATTTAGGAAAAGGCGCCCCCGCTGCAGCTAATGAAATTCGGCCTTTATATCCCTCTTAGTCTCGATGTATATAAAATACATCCAGCCTAATTTGCTTAAGGATTTAGTAACTTTTCTACCTAATTGTAAGGTTATTTAATTATGCAAATAGAGTTTGAGATGAAAAATATGCACCCTGTACGCGTCGAAACTAAATACTACTTATTCAGAAATAAGTAAAACGCTTATGGTAATTATTCAGAAATTAGTTATGGTAATTAATACACATCCAAACTTCCAAGTTAGATTAAACATGGAAGAAGAAATGGTAATTGGTCTCCTCTAATTCAGCCTTTCTTTACATAAAATTGGGCGCAAAACTCCCGCCGCAAATGATCATCTCGGTTTACGACTTTTATAGGGCGAAATTAAACAACTCCTATTTTAAATTTCCACGTAGCTCATCAAGCCAATTCTTCGGATTTGTTGGCGGCGTCAACAGCCGCTGATTAAAATTTTAGAGGGAATTCTGCATCCAGCAAATTAAGCGCCTAGAGTTCCTACGGAATGATTATTCTGGAAGTTTCAGTTACACATTCCATTTGCCGGAAATTTGTTGAAAAACATTGTAGAGCCACGGAATATGTTCAGAATTTTAATAAAAGCTGCACTAGCGACGGCAAAATTTTAACAATTCGCGCAATAATTTAATAATTTATATCAACGAGGTATGCAACATAATTCGCTAAACATATCGGCAAGTATTTTTCAACTTTTTCGGTCGCCCTGTGCTCTTTCGCTCTACGATTCGATCCCGGAAGGTTTAAATTCCTTGGAGAGGATATGTTATTGTAATTCAAATTTTGCAAATGTTGAGTTTGACTCATTTTGCTTCTTCCATTAAAATTATGCATTAGCTTGGAGAATAGGTGGCGGTCTCAAATATGAGCTCGTCACTTCCCGTATGCGTGATGCCATTTCCTATCCGACAAACAATTGTGACTCAATTGCGTTGAACAATTTTAAGGAAGTGTAATTAGATAGAACTGCTACACTCTCTCAGAATAAGGTAGACTATTCATCTGCACAAATTATTTAGAAATAAGCTTTGGTCGATCGTTTACAAAAGAGATCAGATACTCTTAGAGCAATCACGATAAGGGAGGATCCAGGGGCGGACTGGGACTAATAGGCCCGGGATGCTGGATGCCTGGGGGGGCCCGCGGCCCCCACGAGGTTGTGAGGTATAGTTCGGGCCTGGGGCGAAGCCCCAGCCGCCGGAGACAATGTCGCCGACTCCGAAAATTTTTTTCGCTGGTGCGATACATTTTATGGCCTAAAACGCTATTTTAGGACGCGATTAACAGGCGCCAACTAGTAACTACCACCTACTAGTAACACTACCTGAGCGCGCAGTTCAAATCTTGCGAAAATTATATTCGAGGAAGGCCTACGACCAATAATGTAACTAGCAAATACCAAATTGTCACTCGGAACCTGCGAGCTTGTGAGTGGATTTGGCAAGGGGCAAGGTGGCGGTCAGCGGCGAGTCTCAATGTACTGAACATGTTGATCGAATCATGCATTGCATAACTTTCTAATAAGCATCTTATTGAATAAGTAGATATATTAATGTATATATTATATTTTGTTGCAGCCTTTCGTGATCCATTGGTATTAATGTTTTAAGTTTATGGTAACAACAAACTACATACTTTCTTATTTTTCACATCTTCTACGTTTCGAAAAACTAGGCTTTCATTCTCAAGAAGATTAAGGCATAAAAACAGAAATAGAATCATTAAAACTACTTCATAAACAAACAACATATAAATATATATGAATGAATCTATATACATCCTCATTGTGTAAGTAACATCATTTTTTTATTAAAATTTAGGCTGGGATTATTATTGTTATCTATACTGTTAAAGGTGATTAGCTCCACTTTGTGTGCCCAAATTATGTTATCGTATATTATAATTGAATTTTATTTAATTTAATTGCCCTATTTATGTATTTTGGATATTCAAAATGATTTTCTGCTAGCCCGAGTAGATACACTTGACTGAAAATCAGATCGGATTCTTTTTAATCTAGATTGCTTATATTCTGAAATTTGATGTTCCTATATTATTATGGCAACTCAAAACTTCTGTCAACTGACACTTAAAACTAGTTTTGAAAATTCAATTACAAATACTTCATGGTTACATTTGTCATACGACAATCTCAAATAATAAGTACTTCCTTAATTAAAATTAACTCACTTTACTTTTTATTTTCTTTCAGTTCTTATTTTAAATTACCTGGATTCTGTTATCTTTTATTAAACCTAACACTCTCCGCTGATAAACCCAATACGTCCAACTCTGCAACTGACCACGCTAAAAAACTGCTCCACTCAAAGCCACAGCGAAGGCCTCAACTGATAACCAACTGCCAAGATGTCCAGACTCCGGATCCAAATCAACACAGGAACCCAGCTCGCCACAAAAATCGGCATCTACACCACAGTAATCATCAAAATAGACCTCAGCCGCAGATGCGTTACTTTAATGTTGAATCAAATCACATATATGAATTCTGCTACAACCCAGCACCATGAATCTTGACCAGAGGCAAGCCACCAGATATCACTTGACAAGCCCCACAAATTTGCTGACTCTGCTAATGATGTCGATGCAATCCACCTCCCTTGTAAAGCGTTCCTTGTTATCCAATTCAGTCGATGCAAATGTAATTCCACAATAAACTCAATTAACATTCCCTTACTTTTATTTGCCTTTGTAGATTATAATTGTATTAAATTGCTTTTCTCACCACATTATAGTCTTCATCTATATAGTTTTCCCCTATTCTTCTTTTAATATTTTAGTTTTTAGTTTTCTTCATCCCGCCAATTTGTATGTAGTAGTAGTAGTAGTAGTAGTATTTTCGGGGAGGCTCGTGTCTAGCAAGTAGGCCTTCATATGCCCTTTTTACCAACCTTTTAGACAAGGTCTAGGCATGCAGACTACCAGGTACCGTTGCTGCCTCTACAAACTCAGACGCCGACTTTTGACACATTCTGTGATAGACAAGAAATTTAAGCCGGCCTGTCATTCGCTTGGCACTGTTTATGTTGGTGGCACTGTAAGTCTATGTCAAATCCGAGATTAGCAGGTTAGGTTTTGCGTCAATCTGTGTCAAAACTGACGCAAAACCTTACCGGCTAACCTAGAATTTGACATAAACTAACAGTGCCAAGCGTGTCAAAAGTCGGTGTCTGAGTTTGTAGGGGCCGCAACTGTACCTTAGTCCTACTTAGAATTTTGCCGAGACTAAGGAGTTCCAACCCTAGCAAGAGATCTTTTACATGCTACACATCGTAGTAGCATGGGACCCACGACTTTACATCACTTCCGAATGATGGCATTCTGTAGAGGCTTGCATCAGCATTTTTTATTTTAAAAAACCGCACCGGGATCGGGGATCGAACTCTCGACCCTTAGATCAGTAGCCAGAATGCTTACCACTAAGCTATGGAGCCCGGCAATTTGTATGTAATTTTAACTCTTTTATTCTTACAAATATTTATTTTTAAAAACTTATAAAAGGGTTTATTTCTTAATTTCAAATTTTACAAAATTACATTACATCATTTTGGTTCCTCCTTAGCGATCTAGTTTATTTTTTTTCAGTCCAACACACTATTAAAGCTTTATTATTTGATTAATACCTACTATGTTAAATAGTATATTTCGGAAAAATATTTGTAATTAACTTCCAATTTCATTTCAGATATTAAATTAAGTTAAAATCCTACTTTTTCTCAATTAGCTTCATTTAATTAAATTATATATTGTATTTCCTTTCTTTTCTAAATTAATCTTAATAATTTTGATATACATTTCACATCTAAATTCATCTTTATAATTTTTAATACTGTATTCTTTTAATCTTATTAATCTGATTTTTAGACCCCTGTACCAATATCATAACAATACATTATATATTACCAATTGAACTACTTCAACAACATTTTACTGAGGAGTTTGCTGCCACTGTCAACGCAAGGGCTTGTTCTCTGCTTTCCGGCTGTCGATCGCGGCGCGCGCTATTTCAAATACTAATCGAGTGGGGTTTGGATTTTTTATACACAAAGAAGTATTTACATCAATAAGATATTTCCGGTGCTGTAGGATTTTGGGGCCCCTAAAGCGCTATTTAATTACATTTAAATAATACATGGATTACAAATTAATTGTGTGGCGTGTGCATGTGTAAACGCCCTAGTGGTGTTGTATTTTAGTTTAAAGCCTACGGGCCCGGACGGCTCAAAGGCCCGGGATGCGATCGCATCCCGGCATCCCTAGCCAGTCCGCCCCTGGGAGGATCTTCCTAAAATAACATAAGTAGATGTGTTAGCAGTTAAGGCAATATTGAAAAATTTTTGTGGACGCAAGTAATATTTTAAGTTGTAATTAGAAAACACGAAAAGAAAAAGGCAAATGACAAAATGGCAGAGCTAGTCATGGGTGCCAATGAGCAGCCTTAATAGAACAACGAAGCAAAGCTATAGAAAACTGTAGAAAATAAGCAATACAAGAAAATTGATATATTGTCAGGCTATAACGTAGCCACAACTGAACTGCAAGCAAGTGCAGCAATTGAAGAAAGTTGAGTAAATAGAGCTTAAAAATTCTACAAGTAATATAATAAAAAAGCTTTCTTACAGGAGCTAACTCGAAAATACGCTATAAAAGTATTTTGAGGAGAATGATAACATCTATTAAAGTTTTAGGAATAACATGTTACATGGACAACCCCGTTTACCACAGGTAAGAACTTTCAAGAGAACTCAATAGCTTAGCGTGATGGAAAGGTCGCAGATTGAAATAGGAGGTAGTCCAAACAACTGTGACTCAGGTGTTTTCTGAAGAACGTATTTTACTCTGGAAGAAACACGTAATTGTACGCTGCCCTGCCTACAAATAAAAATCATATAGTAAGTTCAAGAACTGTATCAAAATAGCCTAAAAAATACATTTGTATTGTCACCAGAGAATGACCAAAATGGCAGAATAAATGGTAACAAACAATCCTTAGGAATTCTACATGCTTGCGGCGTCATGATGAGCATTAATCAAAATCTCTTCCACAGGGAAAGACAATATTCATACACTAGTGCAGAGTACTTATAGAGTTACTACACTTCTAATAGGGATACGCTCAAAAACTTAATTCAAAATTACATTACGTACCTGTTACTTGTACAGGATTGGCGGATATTTTAGAATGCAGAAAATTCTTAGCTAAATGCATAAACATGTTCAAAATTTTCCTCAGGCTACACATGCACTAAAAACCGGTTCAACTTAACTTGGTCCTGCCAAAAGAAAGAGAAATTTCTGCCACCGGGCGCTGAGAAAAAATCTGACCGAAGGTATTGCCCCACTAATAGCAAAAGAATTGCTGCCTCGCATATGGTAGCCATGCTTTACGCCAGGGCTTTGATGAAAGCAAATTGCTATTGTTCAACAAGCGATATGCTAAGAGACCTTTCATAGCTGCATTGGCTTATAGCAAAAGAAAGGACAGCGGTAGTTCGAAGATTGGCTACGAGCAATCGGCGTTGATCTAGACGCTGACACCGAGACATTTCTCCAGGGTTGAGTTGGAATGCAGGGGTTTTGTCCAAATATATCCGGTCTGATAGGAATATGAAATTCCACGGTACTAAAACGGGACGAGGTCGAAAGATGGGAAGGGCGTATGTCAGAAAGCTGTATGTAACCTGGCAGTTTGCATTTGATCGCCCTCTACGCAGTAGTTTGACAAAACAATACTTGCTCTCCCCTTTTTCGCTTGCATAATAAAGCCAGTGGCGTAGCGCCCTGAAACCTCAACGTGACTTAACATAACTACCTAAAGAGCTATAGCCACTGTCTTTATATTATTTGCTTATTATAAGAAGTTTATTTTTAAACGAGCAAGGATTAAATTAGAGACAAGCACTAAGAGCGGAAGAATTACAACATTTGTTAGAGCACATCTACTGAAAAACGACTACAGATATCCTCGCCTTCTCTAACGAACAGCACTTCACTTGGGCATAAGCTCTAAAAGCACTTAGAGAGGAATTATAATAATATTTAGAGTTTGTTACGGTATTAAAAGAACTTTACGACACCCACCCAAGGTGAGCATCGCACCACGGGATCAGTCCTGAAAAACTGGCACAGTTGCCCTGAAATCGGTTCAAAATAGGCTAAAGGCCACGGCTGGAACGCTCAAGGAGTCGGGCGTGAGTCACACGATACGTTCTGGGCAAGCGTGTTGCGGCATAATATATATATATAGGGTATGTCAGAATTATGAGGGCGCCACCAAGCCTGTCTTAACCCGACTAACCGGGCCTGGACGGTTAGACGGGAGCGAAGCACGCAAAATATTCCGACGATAGGATTACTCAAGAGTTGCAAGGTCAAATAACAATTTCGAGATTGCCTTATGCAAAGATTGTAATTAGGTGCCAATCCGACCGCGACTACGCAGCTGTCTCACCCACCTGTACGCTCAAAGCTCCCTCGTCCCGTCGCACAATAATCAGTACACTGAAGGGGGCGCTTATCTGAAACAGAACATGCACAAGTCGAAACAAAACAATAGTTCCCTTAACTAACAAATCATGTATTGACTCACGGGTTACAATAGGGCAGCAGAGTGCGTCGCCCTATATCTATAAATAGATTATATCTAAGAACACCAGCTGGCGCGCGCTCTAAACCTAGCGACAGATGTTGGACAGTAATGAACAAAGTAGCACTTGTAACATAGACAGTCTGTAATTTGGAATGAATGTACAAATATGCGGGCGCGACGCCTTATGCAGCAAACAGTAATGAACAAATTAGCACTTGCAACATGGACAGTCTGTAATTTGGAATGAATGTACAAATATGCGGGCGCGACGCCTTATGCAGCAAACAGTAATGAACAAATATGACGACAGTGCCTGTAGGCACAAGAGATGTGACGGGCTCGCTCGCGGCATCCCAATACAGCTCGTACGCGGGGCTTAAATGCTCTCCGCGGGACAGGTACACTCGCGTTCACAGCGGTAATCAGTTCAAAGACACATACCTTAATATGTAGGCGGTTGGGGCTCCTGGTACAGTTGAGTTGCGACAGGCTGCAGTCTTAGGTGGCAGGTACTTTCGATGTTCGACGGCTATAGGGATGAGTGGACATCCGCCATATTGGCGACGTGAGACGCGTCAGGACGCGTACAACTGGACGACGAAAAATGGGCCACTTTCGTTCTGCGGGACAGATCCTCGAAGGTCGAGATGAAGGGGGCACAATCCCTTACTTACGGGAGCAGAAACTGGGCTCAAGATGCACCCACGCTACGCCGAAATAATTCGGAGCACGCACAAACACAACGCCTCTCGAAGGTGAAACCATTCTCGCAGCGCTCGCTGCCACAGCTCGAGACGGGCAACGGAAAAGAGGGCCTCCACGGCAACAATACTAAAAGGACAGCGGCAGGCGTCCTCGGGCACCTAAGGGGCCGAGGGACGCCGCCTGGGTAACACAACCACCACACGAACGCTCTCTGCAACGGGCTGCGATCCACTGCCCAGAGGGAAGCGCTGCCACAGGTCACATCGGTCGCGTCCCCACGTGACTAAACCTCGGCAGCCAATCGCGAGGCGACAAAATGAAACAAATTAATGCCGGCGACAATGGTATCACGCCACAACGGCGTGTTTTCTAGAAGATTCGGAATTCTTGCGAGCGATAACGCTCGGCTGCCAGAGCGCCATCAGAGGGGGGGGCTCCAACCGACGAGAAATACTGCGTTTGGGGCCAAATATGTGCGAAATCATGATTCTGGAATTAGGCGATGGAGCCAAATAAAGAACTAAAAGGGTTTAGCATACGGGCACGCTGCCCTAAAGCCTAGGTGGCTATTTAAAATACCAAAATGACCTGAATCAAATGTGCGGAAGATGAGATTGTACTTGTGCGCAAAGATTGAAAATGGTTTTAACATAGCAACAAATTGCCCTAAAGGCGTGAAATGCAATTAAGCATCTACAACAGCAAAATGACTTAACAAGTTTTCATGGACCATTTTATCTAAAGAACCATTACCATTTACCACTGATTTAACCTTCTGCAGAGATATAGATGTATGTAACTTTCTAGCGTAGTTAAGTTCAAAATCATAATATTTGTTATAGTATGGTGCAACGTACTTGAAGAATTATCGCAACTACCTTGATGTCTTTGCCAGGATATACATTTTTAATGACAGAATATAAGAATGATGGTAATTCCTTCAGCGAGAACATCGAAAATATATTTAATGCTTGTTAAGGCCTTGCTGGAATAACATACCTATGTAGCTATCGCTTCTGACTTTATCGCCTGCGTTCTTTACAACCTGAAGACAAGTTATTTTTAACTGATTTGGAGTTAAGTTGAAAGGACGTTTAAAAAACACTTACAGAATAATTATAGGAGTTTATAGAATCTTTATAGAACTCTAGCCGCTGCCTTCATATTTTCTATTTTTAAATACAAGTCCTTTGGCGCCCATACAGAAGTAGAAGAAGTTGATGTTTCGTTGAGATTTTGCGCTATGTTATAACCCTGAAGATCGATTACGATGCTCGCTCCTAATTTTTTAACTACCGGTGTCCATTCTTACGACAGAGCCCTCGAAAAAGCTCCCTTTTCATCACTTCTGGTTTTATCGAAGATCTGATGCTCAACAAATCACTCCATTACAAAGCCTTTACCCATGCTAGGATGTTCGTTCATCCCTGGTGACCGCCGTCTCGGTTTTTGCATCTAGTCGTCAAATTAAATTTGCTTTATTATTTATTATTGCATGTGCAATTTACCGCTAAGGTAATAGTATTACATTCACATTTTGATCGCATAGATTACCGTCAATGTTGTACATGTGGTAAGTAAATCTACACGTTGGAAAATAGGTATTGATGCGCATTCCCGTTAGAAGTGCAGACATGTCTTCAGCGCCTTGCGCCAATTAATTATAGGGGTTCTTTGTGTGAAATTGTTTTCCAGACGAACATATGTAGAGGCTTCACTTATTTCACAAGGTAACGTCACGATCAGCAGTTAGAGCGTTTACGGATTGTTTGTATTCATCGTTGGAGAAGCTACTGGTCTTCGGCTAGTGCCCGGGTAAGTGTATTTTTATGAATGCTATATTAAGTAAGAAAGCTGTTAAGTTTAGTTTTATTTTTAAAGAGCATTGTAGTTCTACGTATTCTGCAGTTTGCACGAAATCACATAGGTACGAATTTTGGAGCTGAACACGTACATAAGATATTTCCCATTACCGGGGATCATTTTCCTCGCGGAATTTCTCTATCCCAGGAATATACACTAGGGGACGCCCATAACAATTTATCACAGTACCTTTAGAGGTAAAAATAGGTCCATTACCATGACCGAGCCCTCTTGGTTCTTTAAATCTAGTACCCATTCCCATCTTACGTCCAGCTACTGGACAACAAATAATAAACTAGTAGTTTAATAACGTTGCGTCGGTGCCGATTAGATTTTCTACACAATAAAGACCTTCTTTAGTTAAGAATCTTGCAAGTCTAAAGTCAAGAAGGTGGAGTATATACTTTGTGCAGTGTGTCCACACAACCAGAAATAAAGTTAATCAATTGCAATGATAACAATAATATCAAATCATCATTGCAAAATACGTCCGTACCTCTAGAATTTGTTTTAAACTGTGTTAAGAAATTCGCGTTGGCTATGAACATAAACAGAAATAACG
Source organism: Agriotes lineatus (assembly GCA_940337035.1). Taxonomy (NCBI): domain Eukaryota; kingdom Metazoa; phylum Arthropoda; class Insecta; order Coleoptera; family Elateridae; genus Agriotes; species Agriotes lineatus. Next base: position 19,479,563 of record OW679197.1, read on the forward strand.
TGGAGAATCAAAAAAGTATTGCTATAAAACTAACCCGAGAGCAATAGCGAGATTGTTGGTTAGCAACATTTCGGATTAACTTTGATGGTACGAACGCGATCAAAAAGTTAAAATCAGTATTTATGGTAAAGCTGGCGTCGCAGCAAGTACGTTTAGAAATCTGAATCTCTCTGAAGCTACTGATCCTTTTGGTAAGAATAAATAGATTTAATTAGTTATGAGTGCTCGGAAGCGATTAAGCTAAGCATAGATCCCGAAATTGAGGTGAGCATAATCTCATATTCGACACTATTAATTAGCACGTAAAGATCTGCAGATGTGCTACTTGCTCAAGTTAAATTACTCTTACAGAAACCCGTCTACTATTTTACAACGTAAAAGTAATTTAGTTGAATGCTACCAAAGACAGACATTGAAATATTGTGTAAACAAAATGTAATTGTATACTGATTACAATGAATTGTAGTAAAATGGTACCTAATCTTTATTAAAAGCAGAGTTTGGCGAAGTATTCGATGTATGTTTCTCACTTACTGCTATAAGATCTACGTATTAGCAGTATAAATATATCTGACCTGCATCATAAGCTGATCATGGTTACCAAGAAGGACAATATCATGCTCAGAAAGAAGGCTGGAAGGCGGGATAATAGATTCAGTACATTGCAGTAGCAGATAATTTTTCCTAGCATTTTAAGTGAGATCGAGCAAACAAAAGGTAATTAAGACAGCTCCATCAGTACGGTAGATTCATAATGATTGATTAAGAATTCACCAAGGTTTAATTGTTGTTCGAAGAATTACTTGTAGTATTGTTAAAGGTAGCTGGAAGAATTATTTGAAGAAAGACATCATGGAACTTAAATGTTAGTTACACTTTAAATACTGTAAGATCCGTGCATAACCAGTCAGTTTACAGCTAATCGCAATACTTATCAATACATGAAAGCTGGGGATAAATCAGCTTTTAAAGCGTTTAGCAAGAGAAGCCAGGAGAGTGCGTCCTACGGTACGAAAATAAAAAATTCTAGACAACTAATGGAAAAGAGAAAAGAACCTTATTAATTCTTATTAACCCAAATGAAATACGAATGATATATATTTCACTACAAACGTAGCCACCTTCAACATCTCTACCAACAGCTTGTGAGGTAAAGTGTATAACCGTTCGTCCTATACAAAAAGTGACCTTCCCTATCATTCCCAACCAACTACTCAAGGTAAAGCACCTTAAATTAGCAGAAATCATAAAGGAAATTCAAATGCAAGAAATTGATAAACTCTTACTGGAGTGTTTTGCCTATTCCTGGGTTTGAGACGTGCGACTGCTTGTCAGATGGTAGTCTAAGATTATAATAACAAATCATAAATCTTTAGACAGCAAATAGACGTTGATGCATATCATTTAGACCTGTGCTAGGACTGCGCTGTACTGAAATAGCACACAGTATATACTTAATCTTCTTATTTTAATTTGCTGGAAATTGTGGCACTATGCAAGTCAAGCTCTTAAATTCCGCGTTGTACGACGGTAGAAACCAACTATACGCTTCCCTGCTCCGTATTTTCCCATAGTTTTGCGTTTCTTATTCGGTTTCCTGTCATCGTTTTAATTTTCGCGGAACCTAATACGGGACTTGATCTCGCGGCATATTCAAAAGAAAGAAGGCTCGGAACTGCATTAAATGCGGTGACTTAGGAACGTAATCCTGTCTGGAAAATTTAATTTCAGAGGCGTAACATATAGCGGCCATTAAAACTGTGACAATAGAAAATATAATCTAGCGGAAGCGGTAAACGAGCACTTTTTTCACCTGGCCAACGTAACCGTAACGGGAAATGCAGCAAATAGGCGCCGCAATCTGCTGATGGCAAAATCGATGGCGCTTTTAAAGAAATGTAATTGCGGTGATTCCATCGATCGGCGCTCGCTTATTTGGAGCGATCGTTTGTTACGCTCTCGCCTCTGCTTTGTATCGATTCTAATCGAATTGATGCGGCAATACCTGTGCATATCGTTAAGAGATTGCTGCGAAAACAGCAGCCTTTCTTATTTATCCCCGAGCCTCGTTCGAATTTATCAAGATATACCGCCTGGCGAATTTAATGTGTGCTTGTGAATTCAATTATACAATGTAACAGAACTTTGTAAAGCTGTTCTCTATGTTCATTTCTGCATATGACCAGTATTTGTAATATATCTATCTGCATCCGTGTCATAATGACAACATTATGAGGGTCTGTTTGAATGTCATACTGGCATACTTTATAGAACCGAGAACTATAATGAAATCATTATAGTACCTACTGTAACTGATTCGTTACTAATGAAATGGCTAGCAGGGCATACTTGTTGTTTTGGTTTTAAAAGGTTTGTATATTTGTATCTTCAATTACTTTAAAATTTTGGAGAGCAGATACAATTTTCTATGCGATTCGGGTCTAATCATCATGGTTGTAACAATATAACCGAAATTTAACGACAACGCATTACCGTAATTACCACAGTTTTGATTCCATTGGGAGTCAACAGTAGTGAAGCCTCTGATTGTCCGCAGCTAGCTCGCAGGAGGGTGCGGTTCAACTTACCCATAAAGTCCGTTCTGTCTTAGGACACTAAGAATTATGATAAAATTCCAAAGCTCCACCGTGACATTCTACTAGTAGCTGTATGGATCTGACTTCGTTCACGGCCTAAGCAACGGGTCTGGTATAAAATACTTATGTGGAGGTAGGTACTGGAGTACATTTTATTGACAATTCTGCAATCACTAGCTATTAACAAATTTTGGATCTACATCGCTTGAAGAGCACGTTTTCTCGTTAATTTGATGCATTGTCTTTCACTCAAAGAAACAAACATGTAAATTAACAAAAAAGGTTCAATACACTTTTAAATGTCTGCGTTTGCAAAACAGAAAATATAGAGTGTAAATACAAATGACACAAATTTAGAAAATTTGACACTCCGTTAGTTAATCAACTCGATAGATTGAGGAACGAACACAGCAAAAGATATCTAGCAGCGAAGCCCTCTGCAAATAAAGATAGAGCTCTACTCATAATAGTTGATCTTGTGTGCAAATCAAAACAATACACCTCAAGTGTACAACATCGACCTTTCTATGTACACAGAACAAATCTTGAAATGCTTACAAAATAATATATAGGTCGCGCATATTCTGATAGTACGAATTTATATTGAATTGTTTGATAGAGCAGGAAACACTATAAAGTTTAAAAAGAAGAAACATATAATGACGTTAAACCAAGTTAATTGCCAATACTCCTTAATTTAGGCACGCCACTAGACACACTCGCCTACAAGGACGGTAAGTCACTCTAATAATATAACACCGTTAGCTGGGGAAGTTGATTCAAGAATGATACTGTGAGAAGTTTTATGACACCCAAATTCAGCTTTGGGCAGTTGATTTTGAAGGCGCGACGATTTACGGAATGATGTCAACGCGAGCAAGAAACCAGGCTTTGCGCCGGAAATTTTTGACGAAGCTGCAAAGACGTGTTATATATCCCACGGGTTTATACGAGAATAGGCCGCTGTGCAAATCCACCCGAGCAAAGAAAAAGAACGTACGCGTGTAATACTAATCGAATGAAAATTATTGAAATATAGATTCCAAATTTTATTTGTATTTAATGACTATCAGCGAACTACAGTATATCGATTCGTCACGAAAACATTCGCATATCACTTCCAACAGCACCTGAAGAGTTTTGACGGGCCCCCGAGGCAACATCTGCTCTTACAAATTTGCGTATTCTTTTGCTTCTTTTACCAGCGCACAAGTGGCGCTCCGTTAATTAATCGATCGGCGCTTTGTTTTCGCTCTCCTATCTTATTTGGTAGCAACTCGTCCCTGGGGTGAGCGTCCGGTTGGAGCCTAAAAGCTGTAAAACGTAAACACACAGCACACGTGTTAGAACTGGAAGCACCCTAGACTTCAAGTATACAAAATGGAATTTTTAAAATGCAATATACAGCGGCGTATTTAATATGCGGTTTTAAGAATTTCAAACGTTCGGTCACTGCTCGACTACGGGCAATCAGAACATTGAGGAACAAGAAGGAAATCAAAACGTAACCCAGGAATGTGCACGCTGGCTTACGCCTGATGATATTTGGTTGTACACAGAAGCGTACTGGTTCAATATGCTGTAAAGCTCAAGCACTTAAAATTAAACGATTCGTTCAACACATATATATTATGCAAGCATGCATGCAAGTTTTGATACTAAAAAGTAGCAAAATGTAATAATTTATTATTTTACATGATAAATTGGAAACAGCAAAGAAATTTATACAGAAAAAGTGAAGATCTTATCTAGTTTTCCTCCGATACCGTGAAAACATGTTTTATGCTAAGCCCTATCATATTGCTCTCCCATGTTCACCGGTAACGCATCTTTATTGTTGATATGTCTTGATTCAACATGATCTTTACTGATACTCCCTATGTTTTCATTGAAGAAGTGTAAATTTGGGTGAAGAATGAATTCAGTGACATCTGACATGCAAGTATTTTAAGTATTGCAAATAAATGCGGTAACCTTAAAGTGAAAACTAGGCTTATGCTAAGCTCCACACGTAGACGTTTATTACATCACTCTCACATTAGCTCCGGTAACATATTCACCTATGTTTCCACCGAAAAAATGGAATTTGAGTGTTGAGTAAGCAACTTTAATGACATCTAACATCCAAGAGTATTAAATGTTGCAAATACATGTGGTCGCTTTGAGAGAGAAAAGATTTTTCAGATTATATTCGATATAGTAGGGAATCGTGTTTTGTGCTAAGCCCCATACGCCCAACCCTGAATGATATCCAAATTTTTTGTTCTTTGGGTAGGTAAAATGTTTTGTTCAGAAGATGCTTACGTATAGTCCAGTAAAATTGTAACCAATTTTTGTTTTTGATTGTGTAGGGAAAACGCACAGAAGGAAATGAAACATGTTTTCTACTAATCCAAGTATCATATTCAGAGGAGGCACTAGAACTTTGATATTACCAACAGTTGCCACGCTTTTCATATCAGGAATAAATAATTCTCCTTGCAGCCACGTTCAGTGCTTATGCGATATTGTTGACCTGTAGGACGACTGTCTTACAAATACATGATACAAGACTGTGTTGTATATCCGCTTTGAAGTGCTTTGCAAAAGCTGTAATCGACACTAACCAACCATTCAAATTTATTGCTCTTTATAGAGTCCTTTATAAAACCAAGGTGGTGTATCTGTTGATCTCAGACATATGCGATAAAGTATGAAGTAGTGAAAAATGGCCTCAATGTTGCTGCACATTCGCTTTTGTCCCTTAATAGAAAACAGCAACTACTTCACAATTGCGCTTGCATTTCGTGTGACTACAATTCCTTTACATATAATTAAGCGATCTGTGAAAGGCTTTACCTTTCACAGAACGCTAAATCCCAAGTAAACGAGCGGTTTTTCTAAAAGCAAGAGATTAGAAGAGTAAAGAGTTTTCAATCCTGATGATACTCTGTTTTCTGGATTATAAATAGACTTTCGATTGTGTCAGTTAAACGAACTAGAAAACTTTTGCCGATATGGGAGTCCCAAATCATTCGGTATATTTTATCAAGAGCTTGCATGAAGCAATCCAGACAAATGTGCATTGGTCAATGGGCATATTCTAATCATTCTCTTTTCAGACTCATGGCGGAGTTTGCCAACTGTGCATTTTTTCGCCAGATCTCTTCAACATCAATGAAGAGTAAATAATAGAGACATTAGTTGAAAATTGGTGTCGCCGAAGTTTATGTAGAAAGTAATCTGCTCTGTAAAACTGACACCATCTTTAACGAAACTCCTTTTATCATCAACATTATCTATTCGGGTAGATATGTTGAGTATATCCTTAGAACTTTGAAGTGCAACACCCTTAACGTAAATGATTACATTGATTGGCCCAACTGAATACATCAGAATATTAAAGTCACATTTGAAATTAAACAGAACAACTCCTTACATTTTTTAAATATGTTTTTAGATATGTTGATCGCTAAAAACATTAACTCCATTTACTCTATTCCTTATTACGGTGCAATTTATTTGTCTATCAACAACTTTTCCAGCAAATATGATTTTCAAATTTCTTTTTCTAGTAGTAGTTCACTTCAGAGGTTATTAGTTCTTAATAAAGATCCCACGCCTTTAACTGAAAGATCTGGTGTCTACCTCCTTAACTGTTCGTCTTGTAATTGTTTCTATATTGGTCAAGTCGGACGTACTTTCGATAAAGAATTAGCCAACATTTTATTTGTATCAGAAACAACCATTTTTGTATTGATTATTCGAATAAATCTACATTTTGTAATTTCATCTTACAATTTAGCCACAACTTTGACGCGAACATTGATTATAAAATGTTACATCTTGCTACTAAGGAATTGTTGTGAATTTACTTGAAATATTTGAAATAATGTCCAACAACAATAAGCTGAAACTGAAATTTTGGTGTAAAATAATGGTCCAGATAATATAAATAAATTGTGAATAAATATTATTCCTCCATTAGAGTATATATAAATGCACAGCAACGCCTATAATTGGCCTAACTGCTGTTGGCTGAGTGCGAAATAAATAAATAAATATATAAAAAAGAGGCAACTATTTCATGCACTAGAAACAAACAGAATCGAGTTTCTAACTAAATAAAAGACGGCTTGAGTCAATTATGAGAAGGTTAACTTCGCTTGCGATACATAACAAGCCTAAAAGTAGCTGGAGCTACTCCGTGGATCATCTGCTGGACAAAATATTAACTCGTGCTAGTCAAAATCATTGTACCTGGAAAGCTACAAGAACAAATTCGTGTACTTTGTATGTGATTTACCTTCTGTGTCTCCCGGCGAAAGAATTGTAAAGTACCACCTGGAAAATGTTTCCTGGGCTACAGGAAGCGTGTTCTGAACTCCAAGGTATAGTTTCTGAAAATTTTATTTTACCTCAAGAATTCGACTAACTGCACTTTGCTTTCCAAGTGAAATCGTATTTAAAAACTCTAATAAGAACACATAAATTGGCGAGCACGAACACGAATGGAGACGCGCGGATTGGGGTCGTTCTACAAGCTGGGCGCGTTTCTCAGGACTTAGACGGCTTAGAACGTCAAGTTACAGGAATAATTGATGTCGAGGCGATAGGGAATTGCTTCAAACATATCCGATGCAGGACTCAATGAAATTTTACGACACTCGACGAGACGAGGACGGAATTTCAGATTGGTGGCGTTGCAATATTGGGATGTTTGAGAACGTGATTTGCCAAAATTGACATTTAAGACTTCTCAAGCAGCTACATTTACAAAAGAGAATAACTGGAAACGACGCACAACTCTTCTCGTTGATATTACTTGATCAATTAAGGCGCACTCGTCGCACTAAGGTCGACACTTTTTCCGAGTGCAGTAAAAGCAGTGGCGGCGTAATTTCTCGGACGTTCCCAACACAATGCTTAAGTGCAGACGTCACTTTTTTACAATTAATTATTACTACTTTGGTATTCTTCTTCATGTGAACTTTTTTTGTAAATGAAGTAAACGTAATTAATGGAATTGAGCTTTACTAAATATTAGTCTAGAGGAATTAGAGCGAGTCCACTGCTTTCGCAAAACAACTAGATTAGATAAACAGTTAGTAGACCTTGTGTAGTAAGCGAATTTGGCAGTTACTTATCTATAATGAATTCGCTTCTTACGTGTATAGCTCTATAGTATATAATCTATTCACAACGTTTTCCCTTCCCAGTAGACTATTATATGTTTTGATTAGGTTGTATGCATGAATTGTGTCGAATATTTTTTGACCACTGCTTAATTAACATTGTTGGGATTTAAATGTCAAAATTACGAAAATTGTATTGAGATAAACAAAAAATTAACTGGTAACAGTGCAAACCCTCAAAAATTATAACCACAAATTGAAAGCAACCTAGCCCTATTTAGTCATGTCTAGTTATTTAGCATGTGTACCATCAAGACGTCACTCTAACATGGCCTGCTGGGAGGAGGAAACATTGTGAATCGATTATAGATATTAGTAGATCAGCGCCATATACACAGACTTTCTCTTTCAACGTGGATCAGGATTTACTGTACATAGATTGTGTCTAATGATTATCATCTCGTTTAATTTGTGGTGCTTTATATCTATAGCAGCACCAGAGAGTCGATCAAGCTTGCAGTGCGTGGCTTCCTCTGAGTAGTTGATTTGATGGGAAGCTTGCATACATTGAGCTTTCAAGTACAGTTACGTATGCCAGCTCTTTCTGCTGCGCAGGAGTCCGCAGGCCACGAGCTAAGGGTAATCGGATATAGGAAAGTTTGCAGTTTCGCAATTAGGGCGAGCTTTTGTTCCAGGCCGTGGTAAATATTTGTAAATGTAAAGAAATGCGCTTAGTGGATCAATAAATACGTAGGCGATATATTTGTACGAGGACTTCAAAGCGAGTTCCGTTTACCTGTATGTATACCTTGCGCTAAGCTGGATTTCTATGATTGGAATCGCGACGTCGGATTTTGGTGCAACGTATGTTTGCGTATTGTAAATGTATTTCAGATACAGTTGTTGTACTAGTGTTTGATATGTAAATGCGTGTAGCTATTGCGCATTAGTAATCTATTTCTATTTTGAAACTGGGGTGTTTAAAATTGCAATTTATGCTAGGGATTAATCTGGATCCTTTTTATAGTTCTATATGTAATTAAAATTTCAATATGCCTGCTCTTATTTGTGCGGGATGATTAAATTTACTGTTGAGTATTGTTGAAGTTGATTTTAACACCCGAGTTACTAGCCAGCTTCCTGTTTTTTTGCGGATACCTAGTGTTGCTTCATAGCTCCAATAATAATCGACCCTCTCAAACTTGCAATTCTGCTTGCTATCCATTTTCATACTTCAATATTAACCGTGTAGTAAGTGATTTTCCTGATATAAAGGAAGAAATATATTTTTTATTCAATTCAAATTCACTTTACTAAAATATTTTTCCACAATAAATTGCTTACCATGCGATGTAATTGATTTGTTTTCTTCAAAGGAAAAAAATTGCGAATTTGTGTGTTTCTCTCGCATGGGTAGACTACTCATTATTCTCTTTCTTTTTGAATAGTTCCTTCGCCTACGCCTGCTTTACGTTTTAAACTCAGCATTTATATGCTTGCGTTTATTCGATAATTCAAAATCTAAAAATACTCTAAAGCTACATTTATCAGTTGAAGCCATTTTCAGTTCTTATCCATCTTGGGTAATCAGCACTAGAAATGTATTGCATGATTTTTTACAATAGCTAAACTTGTTTCCATCATGAAAACCATGCAATTTTCTCGCACAATATAAGATATAACGTTGTCGTCCACCTACTTTTCTAAAGATAGTCGATTATTATACAACCTGCTGCAAAGGAATCGATTACGAGTTGTTTAGAACATAGCAGATATCCATCAATCTGTAACAAATATTTCGTGTCACCAGACAGAAGCGATCTCTATTTAAAGTATTCTGTGAGAAGTTTAGTTTTACTAATACAAAGCTCATTTTAAACTGTTTTCTAAAAAATAGAAGCAAAGATCAAAGGGGTTGGATTGCTTTTAAATAATCTTGCTGGAACTAAAGAATGTTGCAAATCTCATCTTTTCTTAAAGATTTAAACTGTCTGTTGCGTGGTGTTCAGCTGCTTTTGTATTAAAAAGTAAACCAATTTTTGTTTTAGTCCTTTCGACTTTATGAACAGCTACTATTAATATTTTTGTAGTTTCTAACCATGCAACTGCTATGCCGAGGCATTGTTACGTTAAGCGCAAATATTAACACAAATAACTTTATTTTTGAAGCAAAATATTAGGTTATTACGATATTTGACGAAATAAAATTCACCATTATCGGAAGAGGACAGAGTTCGGAGTGTATTTTCTGGAAATCGAATTGCTATAATCGCGTAAACCTTCGGAAGATAATCGTATTGGACGTTGACAACTTGTTGATAGATAATACAATAGAAGTTGTCGTGACGTTAATCCATAATGTCCTACGCTTTTGGACATTATTGCATTGCTTTCAGTTTTATCTTTACATTTTGTGGCAATTACATGCGTGACTGAATAATTGTAGTTTTAGAATGGCTATTGTCTGCCAACATTTACTATTTCAAATAGTTACTCATCGAATTGCGTTTTATTGGGCTGAATATAAACGATTCTTTTATTTTTATACAATTACAATAGCATGATATAAATCTGATTGTAAACGACTTTATTGACTTTGAATGGTAATGATGGGAATGTGCTTATTATAGTTCACATGTTGAGAATATTCAGCCACATCTGATTTTTCAATTCACATAGCAAAGAATTAGTTCAAAAGAAGAAAACATCAATTATATAATCTAACGTTACATTTCTGTTTATGTTAAATTACTATTTGTTAGACGTTAATTTCAAAAAAATAAAAATACTAAGTTTAAGACATACCAAAATTAATTTTATATACAGCCAGTTGCTAAGGTCGATCAATTTGTTCTCTATCGCTACTTCAAGAAAATATTAATCTGCCAGAGTTTTAATTTTCCTGTATTGGCAAAGTTTGTACACTTCGTCCCGTATAATGGAATTCTAAATTTTATGTAGAACCAATTAGAAATACTCATTTTTACCTAAAAGGTTCCACAAAGATTTGTTCAAATTTCAGAACCTTAAATAATTTATTCTGATTAAGATACAAACTGCATAAGCAAATTCTCAACGATAACAATATCTCTGTCTTACGAATTCCACACAAGATGCAATCAGCTGGTGCTGTGCGTGTGCATATTCAGCATCGATTTTCAAAGTTAAGTCGGCACTATTGCTAACTTGGTTATTATTGGAGCTACAAAGTCAGTTAAATAGGCAAACTAGTAGTATTTTTTCGCCAATTACGATGGTGAAAACGGAATCAAAATCGAACATCGCGTTCGCGAGTTGTGTCATTGCCAGGGCCACTAGAAGCGTTTACAAGCAGGCTCAAGAATGCTCGGAGCAAGAGGGTGATGTTTTTGCGCATCTAATTTGAATTTTGTTTTTATAAGTTCATAGAATTATTTGAAATAAACGATATTGTTTCACTTCATGGATATTCTTTTTAAATTCTATTTTATGATAAGGCAAAATTGCCACTAACACAGCCACCTTGACGAATTTGAAAAATCTTCAATACCTTCGTCATTTTTGACATTAGGATAAAAGGACATAGGACACTTTCTGTTCAGAATTCAATTTCCTATCGATTGTGAATATTGTATACTGAATATACGAACTCTCAAAAAAACTGCATTAACTATTGTAAAGATTTTTAATATCTATCAAATTACTGTTTGTACAAATGATGGTCTTCTTTGAGCCTCTTAAAACTTGTGTTATTGAGCCTCTTAAAACTTGTGTTATTTATCCCTACCTGATTGATTTCACATCCGAATATGTTATTTGAATAACTTTAGTGAGGTTATGGGCAATTTCAATTGCAAATTTATGATATTAACTTATACTGAGTTTAACACATTTACATCAATTCACTAATTATTCAGACGTAACTTTCCAAGTTCTTTAAAACAATTTTGATGTTTTACTGTTTACCTTACTTAATGGACCCCGATTCCATGGTGTTATTCGAGTAACATTTTTGATGTAGTAAATATTATCAACTACAACCATTCCGGAATTAATTTTATTATGATAATTTTCCCATACTGAAGAAGACCACATTTTTGATTGAAATATATTTATATTTAACTATTACACTGCTTGCCTTTTTATTGAAATGTATTAATTAGCTGCAAATTTTCCCAAAACTTACTTTCATTGTATACCGAGTATCCCATTTGAAAAAATTGAACTTTTTGATATAACTAGCGAACGCGTTGTTCGATTTTGATTCCGTTTTCACCATCGTAATTGGCGAAAAAAATACTACTAGTTTGCCTATTTAACTGACTTTGTAGCTCTAATAATAACGAAGTTAGCAATAGTGCCGGCTTAACTTTGAAAACCGTGTATATGTAACCTGTTACAATGGGTACAGACTAAGTGACACTCGCATTGCTTCGTACTAATAATCGGTCAGATTCTATTTCCGTGGGATTTTTTTAATCAGGATCATCATGTTTTTATGTCTTTATCTTAATAAGAATTTGTTATCGTATACATTCCACTTTAGGACACGAATTTGACACCAAAACATTAAACAGTCTGTTACACGATAGAAACGACACAAATAGAAAAAATACTATTTGCACCAACTATGCTATGATGTACAGTAACAAAGATGGCCGACTAAGATTCAATGGCAGGGAGGGCTCATTACGATATTATTAATTAGGGCAACGATCTGTTACAATAAATAAAGATGTCAAATGCCATAGACGCCACCAATTTGCTGAATCGGGAAAATTTCAGGAAAAACTCAACGAAAGTGGAAATGTGGGCTTCCCTTTAAGGGTGTCGCAGTGCTTGGTGCCAATCAGCATATAGCCTCCGTGAACTTAGCTTTCGTTAATTTCTTCATCTTCCTAAACTCTTTACCAAAAGAGAGCACACAATACATCATGAGATATATGAAATACTAACGCACGGCTAATGTAGAATGAAATGCATTAACTTAAACTTAAAAAATATGTAGAATAGTTTCACAAGTATCAAATTAATTGCAAAAGGGGTTAGTAGTTCTTTAAATTATTAACATCGAAACCATGTTTGTACTAAAATAGGCGTTGTGAACCGGCAATAAAGGCTAAATAATTTGACTAGACTGTATTCGTTGAGAATGAGCACCAAAAATGTAATTATAGCTACGCTGATACGAAAGTCGGTCACTATCGCGCACCGTTTGTTTTATGGTGCATTGCATTCAAAATGTCATAACACAGAATGATTTAATAAAACACTGTAAAACTAAAACACTACCTGATTTGAGAGTCCAGGACTCGCTACAATGACGTCCGATGAAACTGCCAGCAACTGCGGCCCCAGCACTGCGCACATAATTAGGCGAAGCACAAGAAAAATGCTTCCAGACGATAGTTACAAGTTGGAAGGAGATGGTACGCCGATAATCTGCCAGAGAGTAAATAAACGACGTAAACTTCAACTTGCAAAGTGCGACCTACGACGTTTTTTCAAGAAAAAGTGAACCCGATTAGGAACTCCATCGCATACTCTTCGAAAAGAATTCTGAACCGCCATTACTTTATTACGTTCCTTACTCTGACAAGACAGCACCCATCTAGACGATAAAGGCAGCAACTGCCTCACAGATTACAAACAGACGGCTTCAGAAGGCACACAATGCAGACTCCGCGGTGGTCCTAACCCACCGCGGAGGTCAAATCCAATAAAAGCCGTCGTGTCGCTCTCTCCGGAAGATATCCGCGGGCGGAAATAACGCAAGCCCGCATTCTGTCTAACTCATGGGATTGCTCGGACTCCCCGGAGCAGCCTGGGCCATTAAAGATAAGGCATCAAAGCAAGATAACAGAAAAAATCTTAATCCGAACAAAACTGCGATTTCACAAACTGAATGCAACAGATGTCGCTAGGTGAGATGCTAGTATTTGAAATAGAAGGGCGGAAAAGCACTAACTTCATAAAGGTAAAGCGCGGGAGCTTCGAAACATAATAAAATGGTCAAACTCAACTTAAATACGGCGGGAAAGTTCTTACTAATATTTAATAACTATAAAAAATGGCATTTCATCATCAGCAATGGTCATTGAACCTTACACGAAGGTCTCCATTTTTTCAAAATTTTCCACCATTCGTTTCGGTTTTTGCTCTGTACCTTACAGCTTGGGCACCGACCTTTCTTTCATTCGTCACGCCATCCCTTCCACACAGTTTGGACCATCTCCACTTTCTCTTGTTTATGGGTTCTGTTATACAAACATCCTTTGCTGAGTTATGATCATACCCGATTTTATGATCCGCTTGTTTTAATCTTCCGAGTTTTATCGTGGTCACTGTGTTTTTATTTCCGGATTGCTTGTATATACTATAAAGTTTGAAGTTATACCCACATATAAACCGCACTCTGTGGATCAGTGGTTAGCACGTCTGCTTAGCATTTGGGAGGTTGGGGGTTCGGTTTCCTTGGCTATCTGAAGGGTGGAAGTTTGTTTACGTTTTGATTTGCCGCAGAAGTCGTATGCCACGATCAAGTGACGGTCCGAGGACCCGGAGGGAACACCAGCGTTGGAAGTGGTAGCTACTGTACTATTAAAGAGCCGTAAATATCTTCGCAGATTCTGCAGCATGGCGATCGGTCTCCTTCCCTCTTACTCCATGAGAAGCTGTTACTAACAAAACTTATTAGGTCGCAGGCAATTCAACCTGTATGGCCTACAACAGTTACAGCATTCCTTTGGGTGGGGGGGGGGGGGGGAGGAAGGGAGGGCTAATACAAATAATCTAAAGTATTTAAACAAGTAATCTTCAAGTATAAAATAGAAAGGACAGCTTTTTAGAAACTACTCATAGGTACAGTAGTTAAACATAAAAAAATTGTTGCCAAGCGTGAATACTGACATGGAGCGGGATGTGCACCGGCGTCGGTATAACGATGATTCTAGAGCGGATTCCTGCTTGACTAGCAATTGTGTTGGTTTCCTGGAGACCTAATCCAACACCTGGGGCACGAGAGCCTAAGAAGATGGCTAATGGAAAACCTAGGCAGTTTAGGAGCAACTGAGATTACCAATGGAAAAATAAAGGCAGTTTGGATTTTGTTTGTTTTGTTTGCCTGTTTTTTAATGGACAAGGCATGCAGAGCACCATGTACCTTAGACACCGACTGTTTGGGTCATATGGTCAAAGTCCTACTTAGAATTTTGCCGAGACTAAGGAGTTCCAACCCTAGCAAGGGATCTTTTACATGCTACACATTGTAGTTACATGGGACTCACGGTTTTACATCACTTCCGAATGATGGCATCCTGTAGAGGCTTTCATATGCATTTTTTATTTTTTGAAAACCTCACCGGGACCGGGAATCGAACTCGCGACCCTTAGATCAGTAGTCAGGATGCTTACCACTGAGCTACCGACCCCGGCTAGTTTGGATTTTTACTGAAATAAATGTTATGTGCTATTTTTGGCTGTAATTGAAATTTGGTTGTCTAGCCACATTTTTGATTTTTGGTATGTATTTTGGAAAATATTTGAAGCTCTATGAAGACTCCAAGTAATTTTGAAATAATTGTCAGTATTATTTCCGGCTGCCATTTTATGACTCAGATGAGTGAGATTGTCCTCCTGTGCTGTAGATGCCATCTGAAAGTTTTACTTCATTTGAATGTCGTGGTTCGGGATCATCGCTCAATTTTAATGAATTGAGTGTGAGATTGCTGAAAGGAATCTAAATTTTATTTTTATGGAATCATTCACTTCTGGCCACCTTCCAAACTGTGGTAGGTTTCTGTTTTTCGTTCATAGACATCGTTATTCGCAGTTGTGTAATTTCAGTCCTCTTCGTACCATCCTAGTATCTTGTCAGTGCCAACCTCTCCATATGTCCCCTCCTGAGCCTCTTTATTACTCTAATTGCTACCGAGGATTGAACCCATTGGTCTCTTCCTCGTGTTATAACTGGAGAAAATCTTGCCTCACCATATCTTGCACATTTGCTTGGAGGGCTTCTCCGCAGTAACCCCAAGCCCGAAACTCTGCATAGCTTCTCCAGGGATGCCGTTCTGTCATATTTGATCCAAGTACATTCGTCGTATTAAGCTCTCGCGTTTGGATTGTATGAGTTCCTAAACTGTGAAAACACTAGTTCGTGTAGTTTGTATGATACTGCAACCGTTTTAGTTACGGATACGCTGTCAAATTTTTGGTCGATGTTGGAAAGAATTTAGGAAAACTAGCCGTAATGAGCTGTGTCGTATATTATGTATTAGACTGCAAGCTGTGTTCGCGATTTTTGGTCGCATTCAACTCGCAGAATGACACGTTCCATCCCATTCTAGTTTAGAACTAATTATGTGAAGGAATACTGGAGCAAATTGATTTTTTTTATAATCGTTGAAACATACACAACTTAGAGTATATAATATCTACCTAGAGCGCACAAGCCTATAGGAGTGGTTTTTCACATTGTAACATAATTCAGTTCTCTATGCGAATGTGTCTTCCGTTATCCGCTTTCGCTGATTTTTTTATGTCACTTATGACAATTGGGTTAAGTGTGCTCGCGAATTGCGCACTGCTTGTGCGTTTTGCTCCATTTATTAAAATTTTATGTCTCAAATATAACTGTTTGCATATAACAGCCATGTTAATTTTGACAACTTTTAAAACTAAGATAAACTTATAAATAAAACCTCTAAACTTTCACGAAGTACAATTTTTAACAGTACAGAGCTTACAATTAAGAAGGGATTCTCACAGATAGAGTAAGATCTACATAGTTGAGTTTTTCCATTTTATAATCTGTGTTCTAATTCAAATGAGTATAACATTTCGTAGATTCGCTTTTGCACCCTTGAGTATTATGCAGAGATGTACATTGTGGAAATAAACAATTAGGTTACATCAATTTCTGGCGTTTTATTTTTTTATTGCTTTATAAATCAGCTATGTGGTTTAGGGATTTACACCGACACTTGTAGGTTTACAGGTTTGAACCGTCTCCAACCAGTGGCGCTTTCGGACAACATACTCCAATTCTACTCAAGAACTAGCTGGCAAAATGTGCTACACCACGAGACAATTCCGGACCACCGTATTGAGACATAGTTAAGCAATACCGACAACTTTTTTTGTGTGCAGAAATTACCCGTTTAGCAATATAGCATACTTTCTTAAATCTTTCGTAGTTGTTCTGTATATTATTTCTAATAAACTAGCAATTAATGCGTTTGACTTTCTCAGTGCGAGCTACAATAGCACGAAGTGTTACGGTCACTAGTTATGTAAAAATTATAGAGCTCTTACTTACGGGTTAATTGTTTAAAATATCCACTGGAACTTTCATTGCAAAATAATATATTAATCAAAAAAGTACACCTAAAAGTATCGTTGTCAAAAAAGAGACTAGATGTTGAAGGGCAATAATTTCCATTAAAAGATTAGACGTTTTAAACCGAATGAAGTTTGCAAACTTGGCGCCGCAAAAACCCAAGCAATTTGTCGTTTGTGGGCTGTCCCAGGACTGCGTAACCTATCCTCGGGCTTGGGGCTACCAGCTTTGCATTTGCTTAACCTTGTGTAAACGGACCGGAAATGGGCATTTATTTCCTTGCAGCTCGGCCGGCCGAACGACTCCGATAAACCGGATCTTGCAGGTGTCGCGCCTTTGCACGTAACGTTCTTATTATCCTGAAGGATCACGCCTGGTGCGGCATGTCATTGCATACGTGCCCCAACTTCGCCTCACGAATGTGCTTCGAGTCCAAACTCCTAACACTCAAGTTGTCCTACACGCAAACTACACTAATAGTAACCCGAACTAATAAGCTGGAGTTCTCAGGAAAGTTCCCCGGTAGGCTAATTTTCTCAACGACTGTGTCTTTGTTGTCCTTTTAGATTCCGTTTGAGCGGCACAGACGATCAAAAGCTGCCCTCAGCTGATGGAGAATTAATCTCGCTAATTAAGTATACTTCGCAGCAGCAAAGCTCGCCCAATTCAAATTGATTAACAACTACTTGTAAGTTGAATGGTTTTGTAAATTAGCTTTGCCATTTCATAACCCCATACATATGTTTTAATATGTGTTGCTCTACAAGATTTGCAGTTGAAAGTAGAGACCAATAATGTCGTTGTAGTTACCCAATCATAAGCTGCTAGCCTTGTCTGGGTGGATTCTTATTGACTTTCTCGGAGTGATAGTAGTTGCAACATTCTTTGCTAAACAGATGACATTGGCATTATTAGGGGTAACATATTTCATATGAATTCAACCTTACGATTAACCAACACAACATCGAAATATGCACACCGAACATCGTAATATCTCAAGAACCTAGAGAAGAAGAACAATTACTTAAGGGCTGGTTGTTACAGCCAAAGCTAGTAGGCACAATTAATTACTATAAAATATCATATATGTGTGTGTCAATGTAGTTCAGGAGACAGATATAAAAATAAATAACATTCGACTCCAAGTCATGAGTTTTTTCAACTAAAAAGAAGAAAATACAGTCCACAAAAAGCTTACGTAAACATGGTCCTAACGAGCCGATGAAAATAAGTACAACTTTGCGAGGGAAGTAAGAAAATTTTGGAAAGCGGCAATACTTGGCGATTCCGGTGATTCTCGAGGTACATCCACTACATAGAATACAAGAGTTACTATTGGCGATAAATAGTGGTCTAGCTTGCCGAATTAAACCGGAGTGAGTCGGTTCCATTTTTTCTGTAACTTATTTAATATTATTCCGTTTTTGTTCGTCAGTTCAGTATCGCTTTGACAAGATCAATAAGCAATGTCAAATAGTGATTTAATTGCTAGATTAAAAATTCAGCGAGCGCAAATTAAAGGGGTACTAACTCGTGCCAAAAATTTTGTTGACAAGTTAGACAGCGATCATGTTGATCAAAAAACTTTAAATGAAATTCAAGAACGAGTAGAAAAAATTAAACCGCTTTATGACAGGTTCAATGACTTACAAGACGAAATCGAGTTATTATTGACAATGAAAGGGCATTCAGACGATATTAATGATAATGACGAAGAGATTGTAGTCGAAGAGGCAGAACGTTCTAGTTTTGAAACTTCGTATTACAAGCTTCTCTCAGAATTAAAAGAGTTTTGTAAGTCAGGAAACAATAACAGCGATGCTTCTTTTGTAGGGAGTAGCAATAATAATCCAACTATCAATAAAAACCATTCTATCAATAACAATGATCCTCACCAGCTAGTCAAATTACCACCCATATCGTTGCCAAAGTTTAGCGGGCAGTACAATGATTGGATAGAGTTTCGAGATGGTTTTGACGCGTTGATAAATGAAAGCCCTTACCTGTCTCAAATACAGAAATTCTACTATTTACGATCGTTTTTAGAAAAGGATGCCTTGCAAATCATTGAGTCTATACAGGTGTCTTCCGAAAACTATGATAATGCATGGGAAATTCTTAAGGAGCGATTTGAGAAAAAATCTTTGATTATTTATAGTCACGTTCGAGCTATTTTTGAATATCCTTGTTTAACCAAAGAATCTTATTCCGATTTACGAAATTTGTCCGATACCTTTACAAAACATTTGCGTTCACTAAAAACATTAAAACAACCCGTTTCTGCTTGGGACACCCTATTAATATATTTAATAACAACAAAATTAGATCCTACGACTCGACGCGAGTGGGAATTGTGGGACAAACAACAAGAAATTCATACTATGGACGAAATGAATACATTTCTTAAAATACGATGCGATTTACTCGAAAAAATGGACTTTGATCAAATTAATAAAAGAGATACGTGATTTAAACATAGAATTCAAGCTCATGCTTATTCTACGAATTTGAAAGAGAACAATAGGACGGTTACTTGCTACTTTTGTAAGGGCCCGCACACAATTTACAAATGCGAAAAACTTTTGAAGCTGTCGACAAATGACAGAATTAATCAAATAAATAAATTGCGATTATGTTACAACTGTCTAAGACCATCACATAATCTTCGTGATTGTACTTCGTCAGGATGTAAAAAATGTGGTAGACAACATAATTCGTTGCTACATTTAGAAAATAACTATAAGCGCGTAGAAAATGATAATGCGAAAAAGAGCGATAAATGCAATATTACAGAATCAAACGTGAACAATCAAACTGTGAATATGCCAAGTACCTCAACCGCGATGCATGTTGTTTCAGAAAATAACTGTATGACTAAGTCACAAGTTTTACTATCTACAGCAGTGGTGTACGTAGAGGATTCATGCGGAGAATTACACCAGTGCCGTGCGTTACTAGATTGTGGCTCTCAAAGCAATTTTATAACCGAAAATATGGCAAACATTTTAAATTTAAGATCAAGGAATGTTAATTACTCGATAATAGGAGTCGGTCAATCGTTAATTAATGTAAAATCCATAGCAGAGGTAACAATTATTTCTCGTAATAAATCTTATACCACCTCAATGTCGTGCCTAGTTTTGCATAGGATTACAGACGATCTACCAATTATTTCGTTTAATAACAAGTGTCTCAATATTCCAAAAAATGTACAATTGGCGGATCCAAACTTTAGCAAATCAAGCACAATAGATTTATTGATAGGTTCTACTCATTTTTGGGAGCTCCTATGTATAGGTCAAATAAAGCTTCAAGGTACCAATATAACAATGCAAAAAACACGTCTGGGTTGGGTGTTAGCAGGAAATGTTGGTTTTTCAGTAAAAAAGAATCAATCGTTCAGCTGTCATGTAGTTGATCGAACTCCACTCGATACACAATTCGATAGATTTTGGAAAGTCGAAGAAGTACAAGCCAAATGTATTTTATCCAAATCTGAAAAAAATATGCGAAGAACATTTTGTAGATAGTCATAGGCGTAGTGACAACGGTCAATTTATAGTTAAAATCCCTTTAAAGCAAGAATATACAAAATTAGGAGATTCTAGACAACAAGCATTAAAGCGATTTTATTCACAAGAAAGAAAACTGTTAAAAAATCCAGAACTATATCGAGAATATGTTTCTTTTATGCGAGAATATGAGACATTAGGGCATATGTCTAAAATCGTAGAAACAAACAACACTGGAGAAATTAGCTATTATCTTCCTCATCACGCGGTTGTTCGCGAATCGAGCTGTACAACAAAGGTACGAGTTGTTTTTGATGCGAGCATGAAAACTGATACAGGATTAAGCTTTAATGAAGTTCAATATGTTGGACCAACAATTCAAAACGATTTATTTTCAATCATTTTACGTTTTCGTAAATATAAATATGTAATGACTGCTGATATTTCAAAAATGTATCGAAATGTTTTAATAGACAAGTCAGAAAGGTCATTGCAACCTATACTTTGGCGCGAAAAGCAATCAGAAGAATTACAATGTTTTGAATTAAATACGGTTACTTATGGTACGGCCTCAGCCCCATTTCTAGCGATACGGTGTCTGTACCAGCTTGGAATAGAAAACGAAATAAAATATCCCCTAGCAAGTAAAGCCATAAAAAACGATTTTTTTGTAGACGATTTCTTGAGCGGCTCTAATTCTGAAAAGGAATTACTTACATTACAAAAGGAAGTTACGAATATCTTATCAAGTGGCGGATTTCAGCTGCGTAAATGGTTATCAAATAAAAACTATTTAAGCGAAAATTTTCAGGTTCATGATAACCTCGATTGTAATATTTTAACATTAGGGGAAAATAAGACAAATAAAACCTTAGGAATCGTTTGGAATCCAGCTGCAGATTTTATTCAGTATTCAGTTAAGCTTAATGCTAATCCCAAAGTAATAACTAAACGAACTATATTATCATCTATTTCTCAAATTTTCGATCCTCTAGGTTTACTTAGTCCAATTGTGATTATTGCAAAATTACTGATTCAAAAACTTTGGCAAGCTAAGTTAAGTTGGGACGCGAGTATTCCCCAAAATTTATTTACGGTCTGGATTAATTTTCGAGATTAATTAACAGGGTTAAATAATTTAAAAATACCCAGACAAGTTGTAATTTCTGAGTGTACTTATGTCGAACTGCATGCATTTTGTGATGCAAGTGAAAAAGGATTTGCGGGTTGCATATATTTGCGGTGTAAAGATAAATTCGGAAAGTTCTCTACTAATTTATTATGTGCAAAATCGAGAATTGCGCCGATAAAACAATTAACCATACCTAGACTTGAACTATGTAGTGCTGTTTTAGTATCGCAACTTACAAAAAAGGTGGTGGATTCCATGAACTTGAATTTTGATCGATTTTATTTTTGGTCTGACTCTGAAATTACTTTGTATTGGTTAAAGGCTGCTCCTAATAAGTGGAAAACCTTTGTGGCCAATCGAGTAAGCGAAATTCAGAATTTGACAGATATAAAGCAGTGGTATCACGTCGCATCAAAAGATAACCCTGCTGATTTAGCATCTCGAGGTGTATCTGTCTCTGAAATTCAAAATTCGCAACTATGGTGGACAGGGCCGGAGTGGCTCAGCAATCCAAATTTAAATTTCCAATTAAGTTCATCAAATCGATTAAACATAAATAATTTTGCACAAAGCGAGATATTGGAAAAACGAATTATTGTTAATATAGCTTCAGTTAACAATTTTGACATTTTTAAAAGGTATTCTTCATTTATTAAACTTCAAAGAGTAGTAGCGTATATGTTACGATTTATTTCTAAATGTAAAACTAATTCGAAGGTTCGTCACAAGGGTATTTTAAAATTAGACGAATTAGAATGTGCGTTAGAAATGTTGGTTAGACTTTGTCAAGAAGAATCATTTTACAAAGAGCGTGAAAGTTTAAAAAGAAAGTTACCGATAAATAGAAAAAGCTCATTATTAAGTTTAAATCCGTTCTTAGATGATAAAGAACTGATGCGTGTAGGAGGTCGACTGCAAAATGCCAACAGTGAATATTATAAAAAATTTCCAATGATTCTACCTCCCAAACACATTTTGACTAAATTAATAATAAGAAACTTCCATAAACAGCTAATGCATTGCGGGCCTACTATGTTATTAGCTTCAATCCGTCAACGTTTTTGGCCTATTTCAGGCAGAACTCTATCAAGAGATATAGTTCGAAAATGCACAGACTGTTTTCGTGCAAATCCTCCTAATGCAGATCCCTATTTAATGGGTAATTTACCCGACTGCAGAGTAAATCAATACGTACCTTTCTACAATACCGGTTGTGATTTTGCTGGGCCTTTTCTTTTACGAGATCGAAATACTAGATGTGCAAGAGGGGCTAAAATAATCAAGGGTTATGTTTGTTTATTTATTTGTCTAGCCACCAAAGCACTCCACCTTGAAGCTGTATCCGATTTAACCTCAGATAGTTTTATTGCTACTCTTAAGCGATTTATTGGTCGTAGAGGAAAGCCGCTTAATATTTATTGCGATAATGGTACCAATTTCGTTGGTGCCAATGCAGAATTACAAAAATGCAAAACCTTTTTAGAATCTCAAACTGATATAATATCACAATATTTAGCTAAATAGGGCATCAATTTTCATTTTATACCCAGTAGAGCACCGAAGTACGGGGGCATCTGGGAAGCTGGAATTAAAAGCTTAAAGTTTCATCTCAAGCGAGTTATTGGCGAATCTC
Organism: Agriotes lineatus; assembly: GCA_940337035.1. Lineage (NCBI taxonomy): Eukaryota > Metazoa > Arthropoda > Insecta > Coleoptera > Elateridae > Agriotes > Agriotes lineatus. Next base: position 19,502,870 of record OW679197.1, read on the forward strand.
ATTTAAATTTTGAGGATTTTACAACGGTGTTAGTTCAAATCGAGGCGATATTGAATTCACGACCATTGTGTCGTTAAGTTCTAATCCCGATCAATTAAATCCTCTCACTCCGGCACATTTCTCGTGGGTAAACCACTAACCGCCCTCCCAGAAAGAAGTCTTATTGCAATACCAGAAAATAGACTCAAACGTTACGAAAAGTTACAAAAATGATTCAGCACTTTTGGAATCGATGGAGCAGCGAGTACCTTAGCGAACTTCAAATACGCACCAAATGGAAGGTGAACTACCCGAATCTAATCAAAGTTGGTTCAATCGTCCTTGTTAAGGAAGAAAACTCCCCTCCTCTAAAGTGGAACCTTGGGCGTGTTACTGCACTACATCCAGGCGATGACAAGATAATAAGAGTGGTGTCAGTGCTGATAAACAATTACATAGTGAAACGGCCTGCTTCTAAATTATGTATATTACCAACTCCCGACAACGACATTCAAGTTGAAGTTAATTCTTAAAATACTATTTATTTCTATTCATTAGTTGTAGACTATATTGTTATAATAGTTGATTGTTGAAAGTTTACAGATGTAACCCTTTCAAGGGGGCCGGAATGTTACAGCCAAAGCTAGTAGGCACAATTAATTACTATAAAATATCATATATGTGTGTGTCAATGTAGTTCAGGAGACAGATATAAAAATAAATAACATTCGACTCCAAGTCATGAGTTTTTTCAACTACATGTTTAACAGTGGATTTCCTGCAGTTCATACATTTAAACACTGCATCGTTTGTTCTTCTTTATACCATATTAAACGTCTTTAACTAATTTCATACATTTGCAAGTTGATGCAGAAATGTAGCTTTGGAAATTTACAGTTTACATTTTATCATGTCAAGGAAGAGAGATGCATTGCCATTGTAGTTTCATACAGTTTTCTGATAAGAAACCGGACCAATGGGAGCCGCTAAAAAGACTCACTTATGGAGAATACAGTTTGAAGGAGGAAGTCTCAGTTCTTGCATAATAATTTCTTTGTAACAGTCCCCCGAAATTAAAACTTAAAATCTTTATCTTTATCTTCAACAACAGAGGAATTGGAGTAAAGAATACGGTTATAAAATATCTAAAAACGAAATCTTTTAGAAAACAATATCAAAAGAATCATAAAATACTCGGCGTCACTTCAAAAGGCAGAAGATGTATTTAATTCTTGGAGAATCGATTACGACGACTTGGGCATGACAAGACAAAAAAATTATAAGTACGAGAAAATTGACATTTAGAGAGATCAACATAGCAAAAAGATCATGAATAAAAAATTTTCAATAAGTGAATTCTTAAAGTAAGTAATTCATGACTGAAAAATAACTGAAATGAAAATATAATTAACAAATAAAGATAAGAATTAAGTTTAAATGAATAACAACTTTATGTGAACCAAAATAGTAAACTTTAACTACACATTGTTACCGGTCAAGAGCCATTTATACGTAGTTGTGTATTTAATTGCCCTGTCTTTGATCAATCCAATATTATCTACAATCTAATTAAATTAAAGTCAAGTGTCATATTTCAATGTATTGGTTTTTTAAATGAGTCTACCCTATTTCCTACATTTCAAGCTCCAAGGCATTCTGGTTGCCTATCATTGACTTTCTCAAGGTGTTCTAAAATCTTTGGGTTGCTTATCTATTCAACCATTTGCAATTGTGTGCTGCGGCAGGAAGGATGGTTTGTGAATTACATTTGTAAAGTCAAATGTTCCATCTTATTTAGACATTTTCGCTACCATCCTACATTGGGAATTCACCTTGGTAGTGCGATATCTTCCATAAGAAATTGATGGAATTCGTCGAAAAGCTTTTTTGGCGATTTCTCAAAATCGAACATGGTTTCGATGTATAGCTGTGCAGTTCGGGCGAATGCAATTTGTCCTTGAGCTTTCGCAACCTGCTCGCCCTGGATTTGTGTGCATGAGAATTCCATTCCTGCGAGAGATTCAAAGTTATATTGCTCTTGGAGGCTCATCATCGAAACCATATCTAAACTGCAGTCGGCGATTGCAACGTAGTGCCTCTCTTCAAATCTGGCGTAATCACTTGGCTTTCTTGACGACAGAGCTTCTGATACATTTGCTTGCGACTTGGGGATTAACTACAGAAAATTTGTCTTAATATATTCTACTCGTATTTTCCCCTTACGTCAAAGCTTTGGGGCTTGGATTTAACCTGCAATTTGGGATTCCCTTCAATGTATAATATTGTTTGTTTTCTTTTGTATTGTATCCGGCAAATATAATATTTTTTCAGGATTACATAACTACAGTATAACGTAGTAGTTACCTATTTAGGGCAGATTTTCCAATTAATTAAACGATTAAACCTCTATTGGGTTGTAAACTGTCAAAGATTAGATTTCGATTAAGGATGTGTCTCACGTACCTAACAAGTTAGTATTAGTTTCAATTTTGGCTTTTGTAAACAATCCTGCACACGCCTTGTTGAAATTTTGGAGTTTCACTTCATTTGAGTGACCGAACAGCACGGTTGAATTAGACTTAAAACTAATCCCCTACTTGCAACATATTACGATAATGATTTTTTTTTCTACAAAATGCACATAATGATAGTAATTATAAGCTAATTACCTAGCGATTTACGAGTTATATTATGCCCTACTCTGAACCAAGGTCATGGGGTCTGCCGGACCATTATGTTAATTATTTTATTCGCAATCACATTGTAATGTGTCAATTTCATGACATGACAACAGCTGGGAACTAGATGATTACTTGAAACTAGCCAGGAAATTATTACATACCCCGAAAAATATTACATACCTGACGAGTGGGGTGTTTCCATGGTAACAAAACATTGAGTGGGTTGTTTTCATGGTAACACAAATATTAGCTACATCAAGATATCTATTATTCAGAATTCAATTGTAGTTATTTTGAAAATTAGATGATTGCAAATAAAATAGTATACATACCACGGTGGAAAGTTTCATCCCTGTCTCGAGATAAAGTTAACCTCGACGCTACGCGTCTCGGTAAACTACCTAATCTCTCGACAGTAATGAAACACTTCCCACCTCGGTAAGTAATATACTATATAACATTTGAATGTACTTGCAATGGTGAATTTAAGGTGAAATTCAGTCCGAACCCAAAATTTAATAGTATACTATATCATGAGGGACTAAAGTGCACCATTTAATCCTGCGAGTGGAGTTTGTTGCTTCCAGGGCGAAGCTTGAGGGCAACAAGCGCTCAAGGGATTTAGGCACTTTAGTCCCGAGGTATATACGCTACTTTTTGCATTTTTGGGAACATTATCATCAAACACTTCCAAAATTTGGAACCTGTCAATTTGGAAACTGACAATTACAATTTCTTAAAAACTGAATTGCAGCAGGGCCTGGATAGCCTGAATCAGTTTGCAGTACTGAAGTGTATTGTCAGTATATGTCAAATTCGAGATTTGCAGGGTAAGTTTTGCGTCAGTGTGGGTCAAATAACAAACAAAACCTAACCTACTAACCTCGTGTGTACATAAATTTACCATAGTTAGGGTATCATGTTTACTTTAGTCCCTAGGGATTAAATGAGCTACTTTAGTCCCTGTTTACGGCTACTAAAGTATCAACTTTAGTCCCGGAAGTGCAAAAACTTTAATAGTGCTACCGCGGTTTAGCGCTTTTACCGAGTAACCTACAGGTAATGCAAATTGTTAATGTTACAGTGAACTTGTATTTTTTTATCCTACATACTGATACTAAATATTCATAACATGATTATGGACTTTTATGACTTTTAAGTCGGCTTTGTGATATTTGATCCTTATTTTCGTGGTTTATCGTTTTGTTTTGTGTATGTAGTACCAAATACCTTTGCGTAATGATATACTGCCCTGATTTGTTATACCTGCAAATTTTGAGTATGCCCTTGCAGTCCTGTCTTTTTTAGGGATTGGTTAGTAGCGTCTTTGGATGTATAACATTTTTTTTTATTAGCAAGGTGCAGGGTTGCTTGCTACTTAGCTCCCAATTTTTGCAGCTTAAGATTAGATATTGTTTAACACACGACCAACTCCGGCTAAGAAGCCGGTTGCCTTTGCTTCTCTTTTATTTACTGTCAGAGAGACGAACAACATATCGTTTCTATATCGTATGTACATGTGCAGAATTTACACAAGGCTCGTTGTCTTCCTGCTCCTAAGCAAACTCCACACGCCTCTATTTTCCAATTTTGCATGCACGATATCTCAAGTCTCCTTCGCCTTGTCTAATTTATCAGTTTTTCCTTTTAAATTCCGTTCAGCTACTCTTGGGCTTAATCTATTTTTGTATATTTTCCCGACGTATTCAAACCATAGCAATCTATTTCCTTTGATATAATTCAGAATAGTGGTCGACCCTATCCTTCCTCCTTGAATATTACGTGGTATTGCCTTTCAATGTGGTTATAATTTGTCAATACCCCTCACTTACCCTATTTCTTTAATTTTTGGTTACTTATTACAGTATTAATACCCGTAAGAAGCGTAAGAAGGGGGGTGGGGTAAAACTAAACGGTAGGCGCCCGTTAGCGAAAGTGAATTATATACGTAAGTGGAAAATACTATAGGGTACCATCATGTTGAGCATTGGCGGGTGATGTAATACGAATGTTTCACCATAGCAAATCTTGTTCACGCAATTCAAACTTACCTACATCTATTTTTTGTAAAAATAAGCTTTGTGACTTTCTTGAAAACGCGTACTGCATTTTGATTTAGAAAAAATCAAAGATGATCCTATCTAATACATATGATTCACGCCACCCACAGCTTTGAGACTTGGAACCCGTATAAAATTACTCTTAAGTATCTGCAATACAGATTAAAGGATACATTACCATTATTGATAACCTGGCTACAAGTTAGTCACCGATTCCACATAACAATTTACAAACCCCAGACGGTAATGCGCTGAAGGTTTAGGTTCGTTAAGCGGTGGGTTATTATAATTCAAACACACGCAAAGTAGACTCTGTAAAATTCAAGAAGTACATAATGCGCAGAAACGAGTTCTCGCCTAGACGAGTTCACATTCAAATTTAAGGGGAGGTTGGAATTCAGTGGCGTAGCAAGCGGAACGCGCACTCTATAACCTATAACCTAGCATTTGCAGTTGCTGTTCTGGAGGTGTAATTCTTGTTTCGCAACGTGATTTCTTGTCTTTTCTTGCTAAAGGTAATACATTGTCTTTACAAAATCTCCAGAATATGCTAAATACAATAATTTGATACTCAAAAGTTCTATATTTTGTAATATACAAGTACCCCAACTTTACAACGAAAACCCTACGCCACTGTCCATCAGCTGACTGGAGCTTGCCGGTCAGATTTGGCTGAGTCATCATGTACTTCTTACATTTTACAGAGTATAACTATTGCTGTCGTCATGATTGACAAAGCATTACAAAATTTGGATAAAGATACCACACCAAAGGCGACGCAGCTGAACTCTCTGCTCGATCGAAGAATTCCGGCTAAAGGCGACTGGATCAGCGAGTTTAATCACGATTTTGGGCAATCCTTAGAGTCGATAGATTTCGAGCTGGCTAAGTGAAGAAATTGGTTAACGTCGATCGATACAAAAATTAAAACGATATAGAGACATGCCGGTGGAATTAGGTGGAATACTTGTACAGTCCGACACGAAAGTGAAATTGAAATTCTTCAATTCACCAACGCGACGGGAATAGAACTTTAAGTAGTATTGTGCTTGGAAAGTTTATACAGGGTTCTCCAAGAGGTATGATCTACTTTAAATAGGTTGCTATAGAAAACCAAAAGATTTTGAAAGTTGTCATTTTGACACAATTATACCTGAATATGTGCTCTTCTATTTGATACATTTTCAATGGATTAATGTATTTTTAGGTAAAATGAACTCAACTTTGAAAGAAATTGATTTGCAAATATGGAAATGTTAATTATCCTCCAAGAACCCAGATATATCCGCACCTGATTTTGTGTTGGAATATATAAAAGGAAAATAAACCCTCTACGTACATTTCAAGAACTAAAACAGAATATTTTCCAGAAAATTCAAGGTATTAGTGACGAGTTACTACTGTAACGGTGGTCAATGAATGGAAATTGTTTATAGGAATTAAAATTGTATAATATATAGTTGTGAAACATTTCTAAGCTGTCTAGCTCCTTCGTTTAATAGTTTTTTTATAGTTTAAAAAAATAGGTCATACCTGTTAGAGATGTCTGTATATATTCAGTGAAAGACGTTAGGTTGCTTTGAAAGGGAAATATCATTTTAATCAGATCTGACTCGATGCTAGTTTACTGAACCGAGCCCCTCGGCTAGCGTTCGTGAGGAGTTTGACGCAAAGTAATCCTTCGGTTGGCATAAAAACAGTGGCAGCGGCATACGTATAAAATAATTTGGTACAAGAAATCGTCTAAAATAAGGCAGATAATTTGGACACGTTGCTGGTATTTGTTTATTGTTCCAGGAACTACACAATAGTTGGATTTTTATAAAGGAGCTGCATGACAGCAATAGTCTCCAAGGCTATTTTGCGCTGACCCAATTCAGTTTCTTTATGATAAAGGGCACATTTAGCCCCTGCAAGAGTACAACCGGCTGTAGGTTGAACTTTCGTTTTGTGTAATTAACTCTGAGGTTACTGAAGGTTGCACTAAAACTGGCGTTACAGAAAATTTGCTCAAGTGCGAGTTCCTTTCACTGATGAAATCTGCTGGGCTTCGTGAGCAGCAAGCTGCAGAGGATTATATATATTTAGTTGTAGCTTAACAACGTTTACATCAGCTGCGAAGGTGTAATGTTATTAGCACAGGAAGTAACATAGTACCTAGGTGAGATCCTCTAATCGATTAATGAGGTATGCAATGATGAAGCACTGGCACTGCCTACCTTTAAAATCAACTATTGGATGTACCTGTAGTTTTTCCACATGAGTTTGTGGATTACCTCCTACCACAATTGACTGTGCATGTTCAAATCAATAATCCAATAATAGAATGAGAATATTTAGCTTAATTTATAAAGGCAGTACAAAATATTAAATTGTATTCATATTCACGACGTTTTAATCAATTTTATTTAATTGTGTATGTATTGATTCTTTAACGATTATTTAAGCAAATTAGGTGTAAAGCGGAATTGCATTTGATAGGAGTTCCATATATTTACATTTGGAACTAGAGAGCAATTACGCAGTTGCCCGATTAGATAATTAAATAATTAAATGTAGGCAATTCATTGTTGGTAATTAGCACTTTACAAATACATTTTAATTTGTTTGTTAACTGTAATGGCTTGTTCAATAAACGTATTGACATTTTTAATAACAATAAAAAAGTTTCTCGTTCATGAACTATGTTTATTGCCAGTTCTATAATATTGCTCATACATATCATTTTATATATAATGTAACAATGTGCCAGATAGCTTCCTTTGATAGAAATAACTTCTGACAAATGCTGATTGTCAATGACAGATTTTGTAGAAAGCTGCAATGTGTATCAGACACTAAGAATCTTGAAAGAATGTGCAACAATCGCATAATTTGAAATATTCAAACTAAGAGATCATAGAAAAGAAATCATCAAGTGAAATGAGTAAATTTTTTAGGCCTCCGTCCAGAAACACTGATTTTGCATTCGTCTAATAAATCATCTAGAAACATCCTCTTTGCATGTCTAGGCATGAAAATGACAGCTAGTGTAATTTAAATTTTAAAATTTGAAGATCGGTTGGTAGCACTGAATCCTGAATCTGCTACCATAATGATGTCAGCCTCACCAGTTATACGACTTTTTATTGAATACATATTGAGCTAAAGCTTTCACTTTAACCCCTGGTTTAACCATTCTTGTATCTCAGTTCATGCGATACAATTGCACCCTGAAACGTAAGCGCAACCATTGATTAATGATTAAGCATGTAACCAACAAAAATGTGTTTAACTTTTTAGGTTAGATATTTAGGATGAACTGACAAGGAATGAACAGAACTTTATTAAATTATTAAATATGTATGTTACAAAAAAAGAGTAATGACAATTTAACTAAACAGTAATAACGAGTAATTCATTATTTAAAATTAAAATTAATTGTAGTTTTCAAAGTGTGACAGATTCATGTTGGGCAAATTTGTATGGGTCAACTCAAGTTGCATGTTGTGAACAGTGGAATAATTTGTTTGAATATTTGAAGAACTAACTGAAGTATGTGGCATTGAAGAACTACCGGAAAGTTGTGGCATCGAAGTTGCTTGTTGACTGCTTGAAATTGGAGAACTGGTATGTGTACCTTTGAAGTAGTCCGAATAATTTGATTTGCTCGGCCATTTTAGCACCCAGAGAGTCTTCAATGTAGGCTGCGGCAACTGTAGTGCTTTTCCAGCCACCATGCCTCTTCAGAGTTCTTATATCCGCCCCATTACCTACTAATGCTGTTGCACTACTTCTTCTGAAGCAATGACCCGTATACTGTGTCGGTGTAGTGTGACTAACATAAATATTATTAATCACACTGTATATAGAATATTAATATTATAATTGCTTAGTAATAGGTTGCGTAATGAGTTGTTTGAAAGGCTGTGTTTCCGGGGAATGTGTGGAATGTGATGACTGGTAATGATTGTGAAATGTATGTCGATTGTGTGAATGCATTAGTTATTTAAGGATAGATTGACTTTGTACTTCAAACATGTAACATCTATATTATAAATTAAATGTCTAAAATTCAACTATGGTTTTGGTTGTAATCTTGATTCAATGAAATCGAATCTAAAGTGATTGCGATCACAGCACATGGCGACCCTGCCAGCGCCTACAATCACAGCACACGCTTACACCGAAAAATAGAGAAAAATTGTACCCTCCAGGTGCCACGCCTTGAAGACGTGTCCAAACCCAAGAAGCAATAATGGGAAGTACCGAATCCAAGGAAGAAGTTATCATTGCACAGGAAGGAAATGGAAATGGTTGAAGCCACGAATCCTTCTCTGTAGCAGAAATTTTGGGTATAATTGCTTTTGTAGCCGCAATTTTGTTGATTGTAGCACACTGCTCGTCAATCTATAAGAAAAGACTAACGAAGAAAATCCGGAATAATCTCTCAGAGTATGGAACAAGTTTAAGAAGAAATAAAATACTCCCATATATAAATAAAAGAAATGATGCCAAGTAACCTCGAAGAAGCTAGGTGGAAAGAAATGAATGTGTGTTAGTTAAATTATCATATAGTGAGGTCGTTTGGAAGTTTGGAATAAATTTAGTATTTCCTAACATGTACGTTTCCGGCTAAAACGCTCGGACCCTTCGATTTTTATTTTTATTTGAGCATTTTTTGAAATAAAATGCATACATCCCGTGTATGAGGTATGGCGTTATCGATGGTTTTTTTTAATGGAAACCCCCTTTTTTATTACGGAATCTGAAAGAACGCATCTTTTTACTTACGGTAAGCTGATTTTTGAGTATAGATCAGATGATAAAAAAATTCAGTTTCTGGCCTTGTGAAACAAATTACTATTGTACAGGATTTTTATACTTAGCTTCTCGTACATCTTTACAAAATCCATCCAAACAATTCGTAGAAACACTAAAACTTTACATTGGAGAATATGATAAGAGTGGAACACAAAATGTGCTCAAATATGGACAGTCAACTGATGGTTTCACTTATAAATACTGTAAACCCAAGATTTGATAAGCTGGATGGACCAATTCACCAGAGCTGCACCTGATTACTACCGCTGTTTGAGATAGTTCCAAAATTGCATCTTCCAGCATTGGAAATAGAATGAAGACTCGAAAAATGGCAACCGGAAATACCTTTACTCGAAACGACGTGAAAGTTTGCCGAATGTACTATAAAAATGTGTGAAATAGTACTTTATGTCTGTACGGTATTTTGGTGTGTGCTTCTAACGTTGTCCTTAAAGATAATTTTCAATCGTCGGTTCTTTCCAGGTAACTATCTAAGTACTTTGTTTTTACTTTTGGAAACCTATTTGCCTAAATTTTTATTTTTTTCCTGTTACAATGAATTGGATAACTAGTTGATTCAATAGTATAGTTGTTCTAACAAAAAAAAAGATACTAACTGCTTTCGTTGATTCGTCGTAACGGCTCTTTTTATTGTTCTCATTTGAAGCTTTAAACCTTCTATTGAATTCACGACTAATTCTTTACATAATAGCTCTATAGAGTTTTGAAATTAGAGCTAACTATAATTCGTAGTTTTGAAGACCGACAAAAATTTGCATTGGGGCACCTCTTCTCTGACTTCTTGCGAGCTAAGTCGTTGTGGGGCTCATTTTAATATTTTACTCCATGCGTTATTCCAAAGTCGTATAGTGCTATGAAATATTCCTAGCTTTTTGAAGCTGATAGTGCTGTATTTTCCAGCAAGATGCAAGCGGTGCGAATTTAATTTTCATTGCACGTGTACGTTTGAGCCATTCTCCCTCCTAAAATGTAGGTTAGTTTATTTTCTTCTGGCGTTGTTAATCAGGTGATTCGCATTAAAGGCCTTCCGAGATAACTCTAGGCCCGCTTTGCTTAAGTATCCTTGGAACCGTAGTTTCGTGTTTTTACTAAATAACCTTGACTTGGTTGCCACTTTAGTTAGGGCTACCTTGCATCTGATATATTTTACCATGTAACTACCTGCCTATGCCGCCTTGAATGTGACTATTGAAGTTTGTGTCAAAACTGACACCAAAACTAACCTGCTAACCTCGAATTTGACATAGACTTACAGTGCCACTACTGACATGTAACCAGAAAGTTGGGGTGATACACCTGCGAGAAACATAAAAGAAAAGAATGACTAGGATTTAATTCAAAATTTCCCCCCTCTTTCCCTACTTTTTAGTACTCACGCTGTATAAGCTAGAAGCCGTACACTGTAGGTAAGTTTTATTCACACTCTTAGAAGGGTTTCGTTGTTGTCGTGGTTAAGGACTGGCAAACATTTGTAACTTATTGAATAAATAGCCAAAAGCTTTGAGCTAATCTAATAAATTATAACAGCACAAAAACCTGCCCGCTTATTTTTTCACAACTTGAAATGGTATTGGCTATTTTCAAGTTGTTTAACATGAGTCTGTAGTATTACAATCAACTATAAACTTAAAATTTTTACCGAACCGTAATAATTGTTGGTCCTCAATGAAGTCCTAAAAGGTTCAATCGGACCACGCCACACGAGATCTTTATTGTCTAAGATAGTTTTATTATAGCATTCAAAAACGAATGTTTCGGTTGAAGGATTCCTACTAACTTGTTGAGTTTTAAATGATTTGTTGTTTGCTATCAATGTACCACCTTCTGAGCTTCTAAACCTGTAAGAATAAATCTAAGCAAGCCAGCAACAGAATAGTAGCTTTTATTTCTGTCTAGCTAAATCAGGAATATCACAACTCCAGCTAATAGATTCTACAAAAACACAGAAATCTTTGTATGTAATTCATATATACGTGTTTGCGTAGTAATAGTTGTTTTAGTTTTATGGCGTATAAAGTTCAGTCATATGCAAAAGTACTAAAAGACAAGCAGTAAATGATTGAAACATATATAACGTCAACACAAAATAGAAGACAAGTAAAGGCCCATGGTGCTAAATTGAAACCTTTACATTTTCAATAATGTACATTTTGTAATCATGTGGTGCTTGTTATCAAAAGTGTCACTTTCACTCATTAACTTCATTCCTAATGCGATCTTCTCTATTTGCTAAGCCGATCCTTTAAACCTTATATTCCCGACTGAATTTTACGCATATCTAAATCTTGCTATCTATTTCGTATTACGTATTCAATTGTAACAGTAAGTAACCGGACTAACCTAAAATGATAAAGTTATTTCATGTAAAAATATTGTTTAAAAATCATGTCAAGCGTCTGAAGCAATTGATGGAGTCATTAGCAAGAATGTGCTGCAATCGAAACTCAGCATTCTAATGGGCTCGTTCTTGGCCATCGACCTCATTGTACAACACCTTTAGCAGAATTTACTTACAGGATGCTTGAACTAATTGCAGCAAAGTATTCATTTGTGTACCTGTAAATATTAGGTCATCAGAATTGTATTAATAGGTTAACAGGTTTATTGTTCATTTGTTTGCGATAATTATGTTGAAATTATGTATTATTTATGAAAATAGATTTTAATCGATAAATCAGTATTAATGTTGACGATTTTACTCATTCCATAGTAAAGGGTATGCTTTTCAAGCCACTAACTTGGTCTTTAAGGGTGGGAATCATCACAACACCCAACCCTTTACCAAGAGATCGCATTCCAAGCCGTAACTGCCTGGTCTTTGAAGATGGAGACGGTTTATCTCCTATAATTAACATTTACTACGAAAAATCACTGATACTTAGCATCCAGATCAGTACACTAATCATATTCGTTGACATGCGCCACTCGACGATCAAAGCAAAAATTGTGTTGGGAAGAACCAATAATATGATTAATTATTTGTATGGAAACATTGCGTTCAATAAGGCCTTTTCGACGACAATATTCGCGAGTTTAGTTTGTAGTTTTGCACGATATTGTAACGGTTTTGATTTGAAGAGACGTGTATTCTCTCATTTTGCCATATGATTTGAAAGGTAGTTTAAACTACTTAGGAAATCCTCGTGGGCGTTGGCACTAATCCCTGCACTAGACCGCTTGTGGGCATCTATTGTCTGTTTGTTATTCTCAAACACTACTGTAAGGACGATGCTTCGTTTGTCACTTTAGTTTGTACGTAACCAATTTTATCGGGCTTTACATGACGTATCAACTAACTATTGGTGGTTTGAGTTCGTTTATATTGATGGAAGCTTTGATACCACCTGTCGGTTTTACCGGCTAAAATTTCTACGGTTGCATCAGGCAGCATTACACACCATAGCACCCTTTTAATTTTTGCTTTTTTAAATTAACTTATAACTGATATTAAGGTTAATTACGCTATGGATCAACGGAGCTGTTTATATCTTCTGAGTTTGGAACTCTAAGATCTTAGCGCTGTGCGTCGGGTACCTTTGTATACATTTTGTTCTTGCTCCATGTGTTAACGTGTTAACCGACCTCACCGTGCGATCACAGCTTGAATTAGGATTTTGTGCCCGATCCCTCGGGAACTAATTTGTGAAATTTGAAACCTTGCACTGGTGAAATGCTGTCTGTATGTGCAGCGTTTCGATAAACCATTCAATTTTCAATTACACATTTTGCTTTAAAATATTGTGATTAACTGTTCATTAACTCTGCTCGTTGCATGCATAGTTGTTAAACTTTAAATGAATTGAACCTTAGAATATTAATGAACATTATTTATCACTAATGTATTTAACTGAACTGAATTCTGAAATAACAATAATCAGAAAAGTAATAAAAACCTATCGCTCAACTAATATAAAAATAAAGTAGGTATATGACCTCAGGCATCAATATATTTAAAGCAATTAAAACATCATAATTTTGTACTTTTGAGGTTTGCGCATTGCAAAGTGTGTAGAACTATGAACTTTTACTTATGGGTAAGAAAAACCAGTATATTTAACTCTTTTAGTCTACTTACTTGATTGTATAACCTCAGTTGCACAGATCCGGGAGTTGAATTCTCATTCTCAAAGTGATTTTCTTGGAATCCTAAAATTTTAAAGTAACACTTCATGTATAAATATGGTACGTGGTGATAATATCGGAAAGTTTTCTCTACGCTGAAGTATTTCTGGCTTACTGCATGTTCCGCCATTGTTCTGGATTAAAAGACTAGCCGGGTAACCAACCCTGATCACCTGAGGGAGGCCGCAAAGGGTGCCCATCATACACAACTAGCGCGTTAGGATTATTTGCTGCTCGGAGGGCATTTGCACGCCTGCTCAGGATGAAAATAGAATTGTTTACCGAACAATGCTCCGTGTTTACCGTCGGTGAGCAAACGAGGGTATTTGTGTTTGTTAAATCTTGTGCATATTGTAGGAAATCCATTTGCTTTGCATTTCTAATAACGACGTGGATTCTTGATTTCCCGAGGCATTCTGCTCTTTGTGTCGATATTACGTATATCCGCAAAAAGGTTGCTCGTCGCACCTGATATCCTTTCTTTGATTCTGGAGGCACTGTTTGGATTTGATTTGAAATTCGAGCAATCAGAGCTGAAACAGCAAGAAGTGCCTAAGCAACTACATATTGGACTTCTGAGCCTTTGCTCCGACGGGAAGCTAAACGCCCCTCGGCGATGTTGAGATCACTGAAATATTGGAAAGTATATGGCGAATAGTCAGCTTTTGCTGATTTTACACAGTTTATATGCCCAGCCTGGTTTTTTCAAGCACAGCACGTCCTTAAAGACATGTTTGAATCACAAGTACCCTAAATTAGCCAATATGAATGATCAGTAAAATAGGAATACCTACTTTGAGAATGAGTTTCTATTATGTTGTTTCTGATTTTATTGTAAACCTAAAAATTTTATTTAGTTACTACCTTGTGTATATAAATTAATGCCTTTGGTCCTTTGCTAGAAACTTGAGTTTAAACCACAGCAACATGAAAAGCCACTAGATTTTCTGCTGACTTCACTACGATAATCCAATCAGGTTTTGGAAACCATGGGATTTTAATGCCTAAACCTTACCAAAGAGTGGCGCAGTTGGGTAAGCGCCAGGCTTGCATCAAGCAAGTCCTCGGTTCGAATCCCGTGGGGGTCGGAATTTTTCCGTAGCCTTGGCGATTGGAATCGGGCTCGGTGAGACCATTCACAGTTGGGCACCAAATTAACTGTGCTCTACTCAGAACCACAGACCTAAGAGATAGAGTAACAAGGTCAACACATCACCAAGGCACACACTTAACACAATGGTTGCTGCGCAAGCACCAAAGGCGCGCTCCAACTCTGTATCCCGAATCCGGGGCAAGTTGAGCATTCTACCGCCAGATGCCAGCGCATAAAAGCACCAGCCTCTACACCGCAAGGTAAATGAGATTACAGATTATACATACATACCTTACCAAAGAGACCGATGGCCCTGCAATGGCGACTAACGACGACGACGATGTAAACCCTTATAGTAACTTAATTTTCTCTCACGGTTCAGTTAATCCAAATTAACTTTAGGGCTGGTTACTGTAACTGGCTTTCTCACCAGTGCTTACAAGTAGCCTGCTGCAATTGTTAGTGTGTATTTTAAAATTTTAAATTATCAATGTCAGGAAGAAACATTTTCTACACAAAATAATTATCTACGTAATCAATTATGAAAACTGGGATATTGTGTTATGATTTATAATGTTTGCCAAATCGAACGAAATTATGGTATTCAAACAATATTATTTTTCCTAACTTACTATGTTTGTAATTTTTCCCTAATTTTGATTAAAAGAGTTTATTTAAACCTATAAAATTATTAACATCGTGACTTACATTTAAAGTTAATTGGTTACTTTATTTTAGGGGCCTTGACGGGCGAGTTCTTCCGCCGCTTGCAGTCGAGACTCGAGTGCTCGGAACAGAGTTTGACTCCCGACATGGGCGTTCCGGCTATCACTTAGTTGAGGCATGATAGATTAAGTGACGCCCGCGCCCCTGAAATACTGCGAAAATGGTTCTAGAAGGGAACGGTAAAAGAGCTGAGGAAGGAAAGAAGGTACCCTTAGTTTGCTTTTCAGAGTGTTAATTTGATGTAAAAATGATTCTCTCAATTTTTGACATAAAATATGGCAGCAACAACTTATAAAATGTCAACTTTTTTATCGAATTGACATGCTAAACGAAACCAACATATATAATTACATCAATTTAAAATTTAATGAACCGTTTTTTAATCAAAATTAGACAAATTTTGCATAAAAAACTTTAAGAAATGTGATTTTGTGTAGCTTATGTGGCTTTGCCGATTTCGCTTTGCTCGTCCCGCAAAATCCCATGCATTACACAGAATGACGCGTTTCCTAACTGGTTTTTAAAATAGGTACTCCATTGGTACCCGTAAAATATCATTATCCTACATCTACTAGTTCTAAGGCTATTACTAACCAATTTTAGTCTTCTAAAGTGGCCCATAACCCACTAGTGAGATGAAAACCGTGTCACTCACTGCTGTATTATAGGTAGCACTATGTCAAATTCGAGATTAGTAGGTTTTGCGTCAGGCCGTATCAAATAACAAACAGAACCTAACCTACTATCCTCGAATTTCACATTGACTAACAATACACTTCAGTACTGCCTAAATTATTTAAAATTCATTAATTTATTGAGTATACGCATTATGCGAACTTTTTAATCTGTCTAGTACCGTAAGAAGGCTACCTCAGACTTTTGTGGAGCCATCCTGTCTACATACGACGCCGGCTAACGGCTCCATACAACCTGTTAAACCACTAGCTCCTCAAAAACAGTAAACGGGGCGGATCGTAGAGTGGCATTACTTTACATATATTTGAATGACTAAGGATCAAATACAAAGGTAGTAGGACCACTGTTAATTAGCCCTGCATTGGTGTGGTGAATTAAAATGTCGCGAGTGGTGTGGTGGGGTATGTGGTACCCCAACGGTTTTCCTTTATTATAATAATGTTATATACTTTTTAAATATTTCTCAAAGTATTTTTACGCTATTCGGGGTACTGGCAAATCTCTAACAGAGAAAATAATATTTTTAAATTGATTTATTGAAAAAATACAGAAAAGCTTAGATTAGGTAATTTTGGGAATATAAAAACATCACTATTCTTAGAAAATTTATACTAATCTTAGGAAACGATTCTAAACTAAAACTGTGCTTATTGTTATTAGGAATAGGATTGAAAACATTATAAAATACACATAATACTTATTTAAAATTATTTAATTACTTTCCGATGTGGCACAAACGTCGCATTTTAATACGGAATGTTCTAAGCACACATATCTCTTGCAAGAATAGCAGACGTAATGACTCTTCCTATCTTGTTGTCTGGGACATATCACACATCGTCCTTTTGTCTTCTGCCGTTTTGGCATTGGTTCATCACTTTCAACTTGTTTTGACCAGTTATCCCTCAGTTCGGTCTGGCACATTCTCGCTTTCACTATCACAAACCGGCTCTTCTACTTCATCTTCACTTTCAACCTCTTTCCATACTTCCTCTAGTCTCTGTTGCTCTTTTTCGTAGCCCCACATGTTGTTCTTTTTTGTTTTACGTTTTTAGCACCTAAACAAGGTTAACTGTCTATTGCACAAATGAAATTCTGATATTATAACTACAGCTACTAATGTGTAGAGGGCGCTACAACAACGTTTACTGCAAAATTGTTGCAATTTTAGAAGCATGGGGTATATGATACCCCACCACACCCATGCAGGGTTAGAGGCATAGTACGACAATGATCACGACACGCTAAAAGTTTAATAGGAATTCAGATAGCAACATGAAAACGGTTTCTTGGCTGTGCGATTACGTAACAGATATTAGGCCGAACGGACTAATCCAAAGACCAATTCTGGTGATAAAAACTTTACCGGGCACACCAATTGCGTCGTATCTGATGTCAAAATACGCGGACTGTGGTAATCTACAGCATTATGTAGGTCAAATGGGTCTGACTACCACCCTGCAAAGACGTATAGGCAGATTTAATAAAAAAGTTGCAGATGAACCCCTACAAATCGCCCATTTCCGCCAATGCGACGTCGACCGCTGCAATCAATGAGCTCAGGGAGTTTAAATAGCCACAGAATTTGTAGAAAAAGTCCATCGGTCTATACGGCCGAAATATTTCTGTTATAATGCTTTTCCGTTCAATATCTGCCGTCGAACCATTGCTTCGCCCAGAGCAACACGTCATCTTCGCCGGACGAGCTTCCCTTATCGCGTCGAAGCTGCTCCTTCACTCCCACGAAACTTACCTTGCCCTGCCTCCTCAACTGCTCCGTCTTGGCCGATTGTTTGTTGTTTACCAGCAGCGTAAGGCGTAAGGAGGTGCTCGCCCAGCTACTCAGCCAGTTCACGCTACGGTTTTAATTTTTTCTGCCTTCTTTCTCGGCTCCACACTGTAGTCGAGCGCCACCTTTGACGTTTACGAGCATCGGCTCATCAATGCAATCTTCGATCAGTTGCTATGCTTCCTCGAGGTGATTACCACTTCTACAAGGGCAACCTCCCTGAACGCAGAAAACATCAACGTAGGGTTAAGAGTTCAAAAAGCCAGCGAAGAGGACGGTCCTTCGACCTCGTAGGTAACGGCCCATGCCCAGACCCCGGCCATCTCAGGCTTAACCTACCCATGCTGGAGGACCTAGGGCTGGAGCTCCATTCCTAACTGAACTAGCTGTAAATGGATCGTGTCGATTCCAGGGCCGAAACCTTCCATTGCAGCGTTTTAAGGTCGCCATTCTGGTGGAGTACAGCCAATCCCGAACACGGCTTACGCCCGATGGGAGCCCCGCTAGGCATCCCTTTGGACCGGAAAAACCGGTCACAGGTGGCTTCCGTCGTTTTCAATGGGCGCATTCAGACGACACAACCGTTGAGTGAGCGCTGATCAAGCGCTCAGTTTGAGCGATGTAGGTTTGCTGAATGGCCCTTTTCAATTTACGATGAGCTAACTGTCAAAGTTGTTTATTTTAACCTATAAATACAGCTGAATGTTTTGTTTTTGTGTTAAGAGTTACAAATCAACTGAAATACGTGAAATAAATAATGGCGTTACATTTTTATTCGAATTTCCAAGTAAACCAATCTATTATGAGCGATGATACTATCAATAACAAATTAAAGTGTAATATCTTTATATTTTGTTTAAATGAAGGAGCAACATTATTTGATGAGATTAGTAATATAAATTAAAGAGTAAATAGTGTAGTAGGAAAGTATGTAATTATGTAGATACTATCTAACAATAATTACCTAATAATATTTATTTAAATTTGTTTTGCGCGGTAAACACGTCCATTTTACTGAGCGGTTTCTGATCAGTGAGCGGTTTTGAAATGCGCTACATAAAATGGCGACCGCTACGACTGAGCGGCTAAGTGAGCGGTCGCATTCAGGGAACTTTCACTCAACAGTTGTACAACTGTTGTGTCGTCTGAATGCGCCCAATACAATCTTCTAAGCGGCGCACGAAGTTAAACATGGCTCTAATAAGTAATTCCTTGGGATTAGCTTGAATATCTGCTTCAGTGCTTATTTTTATCAATTGTTCTTGTTCTGCAGTATAAACTTTACTTTTTAGGTAGTCCAAAGAACACAATCTGAAGCATTGCGAACATTAGATCCTTTTCAAAACAAACGTTGCACTTGAATAATTGAATTAACTTTGATAAATTGATCAACACAAAAACACGTTGTGGCACTGGTCACGTGTCCATTTTGGCAAGTCTAAAAAAAAATCTGCAATTCTCCAAAGCCTACTCTTTAAAATAATATAAGATATATAGCCATTGCTGTGAAATTTAATTTTATATTTAAAAAATAAAAAAATCAGTCCCTTTTGACGGTCGTATTTATGATAAATCCTGTATGTGGGTTTATCAGAAATACGTTCGTTAATTTTAAACTGTGGAAGAACTCACCAAGTTGAATAACTTTTTTTGCTTCCCAATTTTGACCAAACGAGTCGTTTGCCATCTAAGTTAATTGGCCACCATGACTTTCAACAGCGAAACTTTTTTTGACAATGTAGGTACGGTTTTCATCACACTGAGGGATCTATAGGTGCATATTGCCGGACTCCGTAGCTCAGTGGATAAGCATTCTGGCTACTAATCTAACGGTCGAGAGTTCGATCTCCGATCGCGGTGATGTTTTAAAAATAAAAAGATGCGGATAATAACCTCTACAGAATGCCATCATTCGGAAGTGATGTAAAGGCCGTGGGTTCCATGTTACGACGATGTGTAGCATGTAAAAGATTGCTTGCTAGGGTTGGAACTCCTTAGTGTCGGCAAAATTCTAAGTAAGACTAAGATACCTGGTACTCTGCATGCCTAGACCTTGTCCAAGGGGTTGGCAAAAAAGTGCCTATGACGGCCTACTTGCTTGACATCTGTCTCTCCACAACAAATACTACTACTACATAGCTGCTATTTTTAACTATAATCATACCCTTTAATAGGTAACCTATTCCAAATTTTAAAGAGTTTCAAGGGCATTTAAAAAATATTAATAAAAAGTATTTAATTTAGCGAGCTCTACTATAGCTTAAAATTATCACACGTATTTTTGATACATCCTCTAATATAAAAAAAATATCGCCAGAAATAATCATTCGCTTTTCGAGTTGTTACCACATTAACCCCAGGAAGTTGCATTACATATTGTGTTACGCAACCCACTGCTTTGCACTTCAAGACTTCTGGCAGGTCCTCATTTTTTTTCTATAGTATCGACTTATTCAACCTAAGCGCTATCCCCCCTGTGGTCAAGCATCGCTGCGCAGCACAGACTGTGCAAAGGTGACGTTGACCGTAACTGAAATTACCATTGGGGTTTTACTATGTTTCGAATTTCAATTTCATTTTATTAGGCATTAAGCTTTGCTTGGTTTGCAACACATTTTTAGTATATTTTCAATTCTTTGAAATCAAACGGTATTTAGAAAACTATCTAATTTTGAGGTAAAGTTCGGTATGTATTATGTATTATCGTTAACCGCGTTCTACCTTGCGGAGAGGGTGGTGCTTTATGTGTTTGCATCTGGCGGTACAATGCTCAACTTGCCCCGGATTCGGGATACAAAGTTGGAGCACGCCTTTTCTGTTTGCGCAGCAACCATTGTGTGAAGTTGTGTAAAGTTCGGTTCTAAACATAATTGAAAAGTTGCTTATAATGTAAAATAATGGGTCTTTCGAAAATAAAACTTTTCTTAAAAACAACGACATGGTACTCAAAGTTGTAATTTTATAGGCTACAGTGTAGGAATGTCAAGTACGACAATATAGCTTGGAAAAGCCGATGATTTTTCAAATGGCAGCTACAATGCGCAGAACTTTACACTCAACGGCACACCTTTCTTTGATATCTTACTGAAATGTCTGTGCATTAAATCCGAAAAATCCCTTATTGCAGTGGCAGCAGTCAACTTTAAATCGGCATAACAATATAAAAATAATATTTATTGCACTGCATAGCTTGGTTGCCAAAATAGCGTTTTTAACTAAACTTCTCTGCGAATTTACTTGCTACATAAAAACTGTTTTGGAAAAATACATTGTGAAAAAAATTACGATATATTTCGGGCTGTTTCAAATCTACTTTCATTAAAATTGTAGGAAAAAGTACAAAAGGTTTTATGTATGTATGTATGTATGTATGTACATACATATGTATTATCGTTAACCTCCTGCTACCTTAACGGTGTACAGGCTGGTGCTTTGTATGCTAGCAACTGACGGTGTAGTGCTCAACTTGCCCCGAGTTACGACCTACAGAGTTAGTGCGCGCCTTTCGTGTTTGCGCAGCAGCCATTATATGTATCACATGTGTGTCTTGGTGACGTGTGAACCATGCTACTCTATCTCTTAGGTCTGTGGTTTGAGTAGAGCACAGTTAATTTGGTGCCCAACTGTGAATGGTCTCACCGAGATCGATTTCAATCGCCAAGGCTGCGAGAAATGCTGGCCACTGCGGGATTCGAACCGAGGACTTGCTTAATGCAAGCTTAGCGCTTTCCCAACTGCGCTACGCGGTTTCTTTTACAAAAGGTCTTATAGAATATTTAATCGGTGGACAAAGAATAAGAATATAAAAGGGGGTGATGTAACAGTGATGCTGGCTTCCTTTTATAAAAAGGTTGGTTGTTCATTTTTAGTTTTCACTAACTACTAATTCTTATACTAAGACGCTGGCGTTGGTGCGCTTTCTCTAATAAAGTTTATGAATAAAGATTGTATTTTTTTGTTAAGAAAGTTGTTAACTGCAAAGGTGGTAGTTAACTGGAAAATTGGTTGTTAAATGGAAAAATGTTCATCGAGAAAAAATCTGACACCTTTCTTTACTCTTTTCTACCGATCAAGGTGACTCTTTCCTACTAAGTACACGAAAAATTAGATTTTTTGTATTCGCTCCGCCAAACTGGTTACTTTGGAAACTGTCTAGGATATTCAAAATGGCCATTTAGAGGCCTTGTACTTAAAGTCGTCATAGCGACATTTTAGCGGACTCAAACATTAGTTGCCATGACGACTTTAAGTACAAGGCCTCTAAATGACCATTTTGAGGATCCTAGACAGTTTCCAAAGTAACCAGTTTGGGGAGCGAAAAATACATTTTCGCGCGGCCTCCTAATATAATGCCGCGTTAATGGTAATTGAAACTGGATATTATAATGTTTGGAGAGCTAATACAAAAAAACGTTGTATGCAACACGTCCTCAAATGGCTTTAGAGGACTCATCTTCATATTACGGACTCGGCTGCGCTTCGCTCCGCCTCGTCCGGAAACATTACGACTCGTCCCCTAAAGCCTTAAAGCCATAAAGTACTATTAGATGATTCATATATCTAATACTTTCATTCCTCGCCATTGCATTCAGCATTAAGACTACAAACATGAAAAAGCTCCGCACAGTTTTTATTTAGGAAGGAATATTTTGGATTCAATCCATTATTGTCGTTCGAATGTCGTTGAGTGTAAAGATCAGATTACCAAACCTACAAATTTTTATAACAATTAATTTACAAAGGATTTTTTTAAGTAGGTGTTTGAGCATAGCGTAGATATGCACTTTAGTATAATTATTGATTTGCTTTTAGTGCCCCAGTCTTCAAACGCATCTACTGAAGATGTTATCAGTAAATATTACTATACCCGTATATTGTCTATATAAGAAACTGAAAACCTTGCTGCAAGAAGTGATATGTTTTATTTTAGGTCCTATTAGAAAAACTAAAAAAATCTGCTTTAGTTGGACGTTTTTTAAAGTACGTTCAATAAGCACGTTTATTAAGCTTATAAACTACAGTTGGTTCTAAAAAGTTGTTACCGTAAATTATGCTTTAATTAAAATTAGTTCTTTATTCAGCAGGTCTCTTGAGGTTTTAGCCATTCCTTGGTGCTTATTCGGTTACCTATTATCCTGGTCCATTTTTGTGTGAGTTTTGTAAATCTTTTTATCTTTTTTGAATATTGTCTGCAGAGGGGAGTGATTTCCTGTAGCCATCTTGGCGATATTGTTGATAGATTGCTTTTGGTGCCTGCTGGTTCTTTTTCGAGGACTAACTTAAATATGGTTTGAAATCCCGTCCTATTGTGGAAAGTTTATTCCAGCATCTACATAATGTGTGTGTAGTAGCTGAAATTCATCTGGTTATGCCAGGATTAACAAGTATTTCAGAAGAAAAACTTAACTCTGATGGACAGTTTTATGATATTTTAGACCTTTTACTTCTCCTCTGGGTTCTGATCTTCCCATGTAAAGCACTTGAAGGGCATATTTTAAAGCGTTTTTGGGTATCCTGCCAAGCTACACTGGTACTTAATTTCCTCCGAAGTGTTTCAGGGTATGATTTCACTTGGGCAAAAACTCACAGAAAGCAATCATGCCATTTGGGCTGTTTATCCATGGTTCCTGCGGCTTCACCATGGTCGCCATTTAAGCGTATACACTTCCAAGTACCTCCTTTGTGATCCACTTCGTAGTCTAGCTGGTTTGTAGCTCGCCAAAGCTCCGAGCTATAATATACCTACCTTGTATGCTATATTTTATTGCAAACTGTTTTTACTAACAGATCGCGGTGATCCCTTGCAGATTGTTAACAGAAAACTGAAAATCTGTTTGCGGCAGCAGTGGTTGTTACGGGCTTGTATTCCTGTAAATTTAGCTTAGCGCTTTTTGTATTTTTAGTGGCTGTTTTAGTTGCGACGCTTTGGTCGCATTCAGTTCCTTGCTTTATAGACGAGTTCAACAACCGATTTTAGCGACAGTCTTGCGGGGAAGCGCTGGAGTCATATTTTTGATTTGCCAACGCTTACTACACCAATTGATGTGTATAATAGTTCGACCTAATTTTAGTCTCTAATGTAATCGAAATGTTAGCTTCTGTGCCCCGATTTAGAGTGCTTTTACCAGCAGTTGAGAGTGGTCTTGAAAGCCATTGCGAGAAAATCGTGCAACCATTTACTCTTTAATAAATATATTCGACTTCAGTTTTACCTATAGAACTGTGTAAGTATATAAACAAGTTCATATTCACAACTAATAAAATTGCTAGAAATATAAAAACTAACGTCACACTCACAACAATTACCACCATATAATACCTTAGATTAAAATGGCATTACTACAAACACATTAAAATATACAAAGTTTATACCTTTTATAATTTTATTTGCCTTTATTATTTGTATGAGGGTAGCATTGGCTATTGCCCTTGTAGCTACGAATATTTTTGTTTGTGCAAGATTTACGTTCTTTTCAAGCTGAATATGTAATACTGTAAATAGACATTGGGTTACAGCAACTCCATTATGCAATTGCTTTATGGGAAATGTTATTTGGTTTAGGGATTTACACCAACAGCTTCTGATTTGGACCCTCATTAACCAGTGAATCAGTGTAGTCTTCAGAAACCCCCAAGGCGTTCTACCCAGGAACTAGCTGTCAAAACCTAGCTACACCGAAAAATAACTGTCACAACCTTGCTACACCTCAAAATAGCTTCTTATCCGCAGTAATTTGTTTTTGTAAAATATCTTTGGGTAGTATTGGTTTTTTATTTACTTTATAGAAAAATGGACTTTCATTGTTCACCTAAAAGAAGTTTGATGATAATGCCGTTTCATAAAAAAGCAAGAACTACGCAACTAAATAACAAACGGCAAGGCCCTTAAGCATTCGATAGCATTAATAAATCACAAAACAAAATAGGCGTTAGGTTCAAACCAGATCCAGCACCAAGGTGAGGGTTACTGGCAACACAGCAGGCTCATTTGGGATGCCTGAACGGTACCGGGGCGAACGGAAGCAACCTCGTACTAAACGGCACGTCCCTCGGCCATGCAGTAGGTCTCTGCTTTGTTCGGGGCAGTTTTAACCCGTAACTTGAAGGCTAAGTAGATATCCCAAATTAGCAATTTTAGTAAGAAAGAATAAATAGCTTACCAGAAAATAATCTGCTTACCGTACACAAAAAATGTGCTAACACAACAACTTATTTTTCCATGGTTGTGGGTGGAAAACGTGGCCAAATCGCCTATGCTACATACACCTGCCGCAACAGTTAATTTCTGCAATTCATTAATCTAATTCTTCCATGTCCACAGGGCCCGATGATTCGAGTTTTTCCAACCGGCAAATCGAAGTGTTTCATCTTTGTGACATATTTTCGAAAGCGGAAGCGACGATAAACTGTATCGCCATCTAGCGACTATTATTGTCCCTCGGCGGAAAGAATTGCAGATGATATTGAAAACTGTATTTAAGCAGGAGTCTGCCGATCGGCTAAATTCGACATGTGTATTGCCTTCAAGCTAGGCGCTTTCGCCCGTGAAATTACTAAAAGCAAATTAAAATTAATAAATAATTATACGAACCAATAACGTCTAATAGAACTAGTTTTTCTCAATTGCAAAGAAAGAATATAAATTATGCTTTTACCGTACTTTACACTGCTTACACAAAAATTATTAACAAGTTACATTGACACAGCCTACTCAACATAAGACAAGGCACATCCCATCTACAAATTATGTGCCTGCACCAAATATCTCTTTGCTCGTGCAAAAAACTAGATGTAATCCGACTCATCATAGGAAATCCGAATTTATACTTTTATTCTCGAGCAGTGTCCTACTGCGAGCTACTTAACATGTAACTTAATCAGGCTTATTATATTATTTTCGTTTTCGATCTTTAATACCCAGCGATACCAGTAATTTAGTCATTGAATTACCAGAAAGTAATTCAATTATTGCGATTAATTTCAATTATTACAAGTACTTCAAATATTTGTAAAGAAATTTAAATGCCTTACAGTAATTTAATTACTCAAGAGTAGTTGCGTAATCAAATGTAGTAATTAATTACTTTTAAAAAGTATTTGTCGAGTAGTTTTTAACAGAAATCTCAATTCCCAATTACAATTACTGTATTTTGAAAAGTAATTAAATTCCAAGGGAGATCAACAAACAGGAATTTAATTACAAAGTAATTAATTACTGCCCCGCTCTGATTGTAATACTATGTATAGTCGTCACACATATATTTTTTATAATAATGTCGTATTTGACTTTTCAGACTAATGTTTGACTCACATCCTTGATCCCAATACCTTTCGTTGGTAGAAGAAAGAAAGATGAAGCTCCTGAAATTGTTTGACTAAACGTGGAATACTTATGGTGACAGTCCTAATAAATAACACAATTGCAACTCTGCAGTCAAAAAACTGACTGGGATTTCTATAAAGAATTAATAGATAAACAAGTAAATCTTAAGGTGTCAGTCAAAACACCAAAGAAACTGGAATATGGGCAAAACTTTACAACACTGATACAAGAAGCAGCCTGAGAAACAACACCAATTCTAACAAAAAGGAATAGAATAGGTGGGACTGTCCATCAGTTATTATAAAGAGACATCTCGTAAAGTTTGGCAAAGGTCATCCTCAAGATAAGACAAATTATAATCGGGCAGCAAGATAGTTAAAAGAGTACCTAACTGAGCTCAAGCAGGCATCCTTTAAGAATATCTTGAAAACTTATCGCTTACAGAGGACTCCATCTACGCACTGTGGAAGATCACCAAAAAATTAAAACGACACTCAGAACAAATTCCACCTATTAGAAGAATCAACGGAACCTGGGTGAAGACAGGGAAAGATAAAGCTGAAGCGTCGGGGTGGGCCCGGATAATCTACCACCGGTTCTGCTAAAGAGATGTTCACTTATGTTAGCAGAACCGCTGTCTATATTGTATAATAGATCCTTAAAAGAAGGTATATTTCCAGCTAAGTGGAAAAACGCGTTTATATTACCTATCTTTAATCGGGTAGTAAAAATTAAGTTGAGAACTATCGACCGATTACAAATCTGTCTTGTATAGCAAAAATTTTTGAATCTATAATACACAAATTAATTTTCAACCAAGTTAAAAATAGTATTATTCCTGAACAGCATGGATTTTTTGCTGGGCGATCGGTAGAAACTAATCTAGTTTCATATTC
This sequence comes from Agriotes lineatus, assembly GCA_940337035.1. Taxonomy (NCBI): domain Eukaryota; kingdom Metazoa; phylum Arthropoda; class Insecta; order Coleoptera; family Elateridae; genus Agriotes; species Agriotes lineatus. The sequence continues at coordinate 19,530,059 of OW679197.1, forward strand.
GCATAGATTGGCTGATGCACTAGATGGCAGGATTCAGGTCGACGCAATTTACACTGATTTCAGCAAGGCCTTTGACAAAGTAGATCACTCAATTCTCATTGCAAAATTAGAAAAAATTGAACTTATAGGTGATCTGTTAAAATGGATCATTTCATACATTAGCAAATAGATATCAAATTGTAAAAATTAAAGGATTCCAGTCGTCAAGGATCTTGCTGACGTCGGAAATTGCGCAGGGTAGTCATTTAGGCCCCTTATTTTTTATTATTTATATTAATGATATCAAAGATTGTTTTAAAAATAGCGAGTTCCTTATGTATGCGGACGACTTGAAATTATATTCTGACATCCGTTGCATCGTCGACTGCCACGCTATCCAACTTGATTTGAACCGCCTGTATAAATACTGCAACGATAATAAATTGTACCTCAATTTTGATAAGTGTTTTCACATCACTTTTACTCGTAAGGCCTCACGAATATCAAAACAATACGTTTTTGGTAAAAATATTATTAAAACAGTCGACAAAATAAAAGACTTAGGGGTCACTTTTGATAGCAAGTTAATCTATGAGGATCATATTAACAACATTTGTGAGACAGCTTATAAAATGTTAGGATTTCTTATGAGAACTTCTTATGATTTTAAAAATGTAGCATCTGTCAAGGTTCTGTATTTCGCGTACGTAAATAGTAATCTGAATTATTGTAGTGTCATCTGGAATCCACAATACGCTGTCTATAAAAACCGTATCGAATCAATTCAACGCCGATTTATGAAATATGTAAATTCAAAATTTAAATTAAATATTTCAGAAGACAATTTAAACTCTGGTTTGAATCTTATTACTCTCGAAAAACGCCGAATTTTGACTGATTCACTTTTTCTTTATAAATTGCTTCATAATTCCATTGATAGCTCATATATACTACAATTAATAAATTTAAATGTGCCGCCTGTTAACACCCGTATGCACTTGGTTTTTAAAGTCGATTCTGTAAAAACTTTATCCATGCAAAATTCCACTATGCCTCGACTAATGAACTCTTATAACAAGCACTTTCCTAGTATAGATTTATTTTCATTAACAAAACATCAATTTCGAAAAAAAATTTATTTGCAGTTGCTAACATAGGCCAGTGCCCGTGTCAATGAAATTACACTTTGCTTTTTGTCGATAAATTTATAACATTTTGTTGGTATAAATTAACGTATTTAGTTTATTTAGTTTAGTATAGCACATAGCACACTAGTATTTGTTTATTGTATTACCTAAATCAAATGTATTAATTTTTTTGTAATTTTTTCCATATTTTATGTCACTTTGTGGAACTTTTTTTGGGGCATCTGTCCTGTTTAGTTCCCTAACTTTCAAATAAATAAATAAATAAATTTGCAGATCACCTGCGGGATGTATTTAAACTGCTCCCCCAAGCCAATTAAATTGAAGAAATTAAAATAAACACATTCCAAGTGAACCCATAAAACCTGTCACACCAGAAGAAGTTAAAAATCTTATAAAAAACGATCTAGATCCTAAAAAACCGCCAGGATATGTGCTGATCACAGGACAACTCGTGAAGAAGCTAACTCGCAAAGGCGTAATGATGCTAACACAGCTCATCACTGCTTCACGCAGACTGAAATGCTTCCCAGCACAATGCAAAATGGCAGAAGTAATAGTAATACAAAAAACAGGTAAACCGCCTTATGAGCCCACCTCTTACCGCCCGATTAGCCTCCTACCGATAATGGCAAAAATGTTAGAAAAACTAATAGCAAAAAGCTTAAAAAACAACATCGCTAAACGTAACTTGATTGTGAATCATCAATTAGGGTTTCTAAGTCATCATTTAACTATCGAGCAAGTCCACTGAGTAGTTAACATTGTAAACAAAACGTTTGAGGAAAAGAGCTGCTGTACAGAAGTATACCTTGATGTCATCCAAGCCTTTGATAAGGTCTGGCATCAAGGACTGCTTTACAAGCTAAGGAAAAAACTGCCAGAAGCATTATATACCATCCTTAAATCATATTTGAACGAAAGATTTTTAAGAGTACGTAATGAAAACGAGGTAACAACGTTAAACTCAATATCATCAGGTGTTTTACAGGAAAGCGTGCTGGGACCGATCGTTTACTTGATTTTTACAGCCGACTTGCCGACAAACACAAATGTTACTGCAACAACATTCGCTGATGATACTGCCATATTAGCAGTACACCAAAATCCGATTGAATATTACTGCAAAACAACATCAACGAAATCGAGAAATGGACGAAAAAATGGCGTATCGGTATAAACGAGGTTAAATCAAACCATATGGTATTCACGAAATGTCGTGGAGAATGACCGACAGTCATAACAAACAATCAAATAATTGCTACCAGACACAGTTAAATACCTGGGTATGCACCTCTACATAGGACTCACATGACGACATCACATCTGACAGAAACGCAAGCAACTAAACATGAAATTTCCAAACACTATTGGCTATTAGGGAGAAAATCACAACTGGCACTCAGAAACAAATTCCTTGCGTACAATGTCATCCTCAAACCAATTTGGACTTACGGGTTACAGTTATGGGGAACGGCATCGAAAACCAACATAGCAATCCTCAAGAGATTCCAGGCAAAGGTGTTGGGGTCTATCATAGACGCTCCCTGGTTCGTCACAAATAGTGATATCTACAATGATCTGGAAGTGCTAAAAATCAGTGAATTGATTGTGGACTACAGCGCAATAGAATTTAACATTATACTAGCATGGTAAAAGGGTTTTTACTGGCGGACAGAACGATATGACTGGCGAGCCAGTCACTTTCTGGAGCCAGTAAAACCCGTTAGCTTGCCTGTATTATTGAATATTTTATTTGTTTCTCACTTGTAAACAACTATTACAAATAAATAAAAATTCTAAAAATTCCGATATTTGAACAAAAATCGTATGAGCTTTAGACGTATTGCTTTGAAATAATAATATAAAATATATGAGCACAAGTGTAAAATCTTACTGGCTAGCCAGAGAGAGACATTTTCAAGTAACTTGATAAACTGATGTGTACAAGTGAGGAAGAAATAAAATATATAAAACGTTTAGAAGTGCATCCAAACGTCTTGGCAATTAATTTGCTCGATAACAGGCAGCAAATATATCGTTTAAAAAGAAGAACGCCATTAGACTAGATTTATAAATGTGAGTGATTGCATAGTTTGTATAGTATATAGTATTAGTATAGTATTAATAGTAATGATACCAAGTATCGTAGTATTATATTGAAATATGTATGTATAGTATGAGTGTTGTTCACTGGAACACACGACTTCATATTAATTAAAATAATTTAATTTATGTAAATCAACTTATATGTTTATTGTTTGTAAAAAAACAGATTGCATAGTAAACGTACATAAAAAAAGAATATAAAATTTAATAAATATATTATGATCCAATTCTAACCGAACCAATTGTAGCTGCCTGTTAATATTTATTAGTGTTACAAGAATGTGAGTACTCCATCTCGTTATTCGTCATTACCAAGATAAATTAATGAATGTTGCTTCTAAGAAAAGTTCTTGGTTCTTAGCCCTTTTTCAGGAACCATTCTGTCCATCTTATCATTATCAGTCTCTATTACTGCAAGGTATAGTACTTCTATACATATTTTCTCATTCTATCCTATCTCTATAAATGATATTGACGAATCTCAGATAATATTACAACAAAATAATGGTTTTCTCACTTGACTGAACAAACATTTTTGCCTTGACGTGTCACTGCTGCAAAAACTAAAAACATCTAAAAGATTTTATATTTGCGTTTCTTAAAATGCTGAAAATCTACCAATTTGCATACTTTTCGGGAGAGTTCCACGCGTTGCCCACGCTAAATGCGAGCGAGCTGGCCGGCCGCATTTGAGGATACACAATTTCACGTCAATTTCTCCAAATACGGGATCTGGGCAGTGGCTAAATCAGTCAGGTCTCACAGAGTGGAAGCAATCGTCCGTACAGGGCTGCCCGTCAGGGATATGCAAAAATGTTATACAGGATTTTATATCCGGAATTACGGCGAGCAAAAACAGAGCTGCCAGAGAAAGCTCTCCATTTTTTCCACAAAAAACGCCTCGGTCTTTATTAAGTGTTCTGCCCCTCATTAATTACATGTTAAAAAGTTATCGCCGCTGTAATGAAATAAAAAAAGTTACATCAAAGTTGCACTGTGCTTTTGCGGGTTTTACCTTAAAGGGTTGCTGCAAACCGCGCCAAGCGTGTTTGTAGATTGTAATTATACCCACCATGGTATCTGCGCATTACCCATCGTTGTGCGTGTGACTTGTAAATAGCTCCTCAGCAAGCCTTGTGAAGTTTCCGAGCTTTGTCTTGCTACAACTGCGGCGAAGTTTCGCTAACCGCGTTTTAAATATTTCATGAACGAGGGAAAGTGCGTTCAGTGCTACGGCCTAAACAAATTTTTCCGACGCCTTTGGAAAATTCAATAACCAAATTTGGATTTGCCACGGAATTTTTATGGCATTTACTAAATTTTGTTTTTATTTTCCATTAAATCTCCATGTATATTCCTTTTATCAACTTGTAAGACTGTGTTTAAGATTTACAGTTGCTCCTCTCTCCTTTTTCACCTTTAAACCAGCCAAGGATAAATTTACGGCCGCTCTTTCAATTCCCCTTCCTTCTTAATCTTGCCTTAGAACGGCTTCTGTGAATTTAAAACAATTACTCGATTTTCCTTAATGACCGTAGACGGACATCAAATGTTTTATCAGACATTAGTTTTCATTTTGTTTCGCTTTTAATTCTAGTTGAATGGGATTCCAGTGCTTATGAAATGAGTATAGCTTAAAACCAGAGACCTGGAAAATGGCTATATATCCCATCATTTCCTTCCCGCTAGGGATTGAAACAAATTTTTTCAGTTTTAATGGCTAACGAACAATCGTTTTTTAACTACATATGCTGGTTTTCTAACCTTATATACGGGTTATGACAATAAAACCTGTTTATGCAATCAATTCAAATGTGTTTATAAAGAAAAACTTGAATTGAGGTTACACCGTTCAAACCCTTTGGATTTTTACCATCACCAGCTTGACGTGACATTGTAGATAATATGCTTAGATTGTAATAATTTTTCACTCAACATAGAGCCAGAACGCTTCTGAAGTAGTACTTATTAATTTTTCCTGCTTGAGACGTCACGTTGCCCGGGAGAGAAGCCTCTAGCTTCATGAGAGAAAACCAAATTGGCAAGTTATTCAATAAGGGGCTTAAACGCTCCTTGCAGGGATACATTCAAAACTCAAGTCCGCCTAAAGCTATCATCAGTTTTCAATATTCCACAATATGCATTGCTTAACTTATAAAACATATGCGGAATGGCGATAAAGCACGACATGCATGCTTAAATTAATGTAACATAATTCAAAATGGCAGTAATGTAGAACATGTATTGTACTTCTGAATTATTCTTGGCACAGCGTCTATTTTTGTTTCGGCAACTGCTGAAATTGGTTTTCCTTCGCGAAAATCTTCGCTCAAATTTAAATTTATTAAATCAGCTATAAACAATCTTCTGCAAAAGCGCTACGTTACCAAATGCAGCACGAAATCGTCCAAAGCTTTATTTTACAGATAGGAAACTCTTAAGGCCAAAGTAAATCACGTCTCACGTTTTGCTCCACAACACTTATTTCAAAATTAACTGTTGCAATTATTAAAATTAAATTTGAATTGCCAAACTAAAATACAACAAGCATTTCTTTCATGGCAAGTTTGATTTTCATGGTGCACGTGGTCTACTAGTTTCCAACTCAATGGGATAGTTTACATACACAGCTACAATAATCGATTTACTAATTTTGCAACAGCTTGTGAGGGGGTAACGGTTCCCCTGTTTCGCTAATTTACTAATTGAAATTATCTAGTATTACGTCTACACTGGGATACCTTTAGTGGCAGGTTTTAATGTATCATTACAGCCAACGGAGTTAATAAGCGTTTCCTTTGTTGCCGATACGAATGGAATTAGTTTGGCTGATACATATTTATAAAGCCGTTCTTAAATAATTACGAATTTGTGGATTGAGCCCGCTTATCTGGCAAAATACTTTGTAATTGTTCGCATGTTCCTTTGAGAGGTAAATAAGCTGCTCAACAACTTCGAAACGCAAATTTTTCCTCTACTTTAGGCAGCATCGTTAAAAGTTTGGGAACCCGCAATCTCCTTTGAGGGTTATGATATGATAAACCAATCTATTGAAACAAGAATTGGAAAATGTAGCCTTTATAAGCAAATAAATGGCGTTTTGAAAGATTTAGAGCTGCGTTTGGTTTCCTTGGTACATCCTATCCGTGTCGTGTTCGTTGGGATTTCGAAAGCAAGTTGGGATAGGCAATTTATGCAAACAAGATTTAAACCTTTCATATAAAGTGGTGATCGATGTCTTCCTTGCGCATTGTGATTTCTACTTTTGCAATTACAGCAGAGTAAACTGCTCGTTGTTTGAAGTTTGATATTTACTTGGAGATTATGGACCCACTAGATACACTTCGCTAGAACGTTATTCTCTTAAGTCTAATATTTGACGACAGAAATGTACTCTTGAATTAGTAGTTAGTCTTGCTTAGCCATTTTTAGCAAAGTTAAAAAAAACTATTTGTAGTTTCTCGCACTGTAAAGTTAAAAAAAAGGTTCTATTGGCTACACTAGCTTAAAGTGGAATTTCTACTAGTATTCCTATTTGAAGTGAGTGAAAGGTTTTTGGTAGTTATCATGCTTGTGGAGAACAATATTTGCTTAATGTTTTGTTGATGATGCTCATAACTACTTTAAAAGTGTCTTTAAGACTGCCTTAACCAGTTTAATAAAATCTTCAATAGTCCAATGAACTAGGGAACACCTAGTCATTGTCAGAGTCAGGCTCACTAACCTGTGTCGCTTCATCTCTTTCTCGGGCACCCAAATCTTTTTCTGTCAGCTGGTTTACATTTCAAAGCAAGTTTCCGTGGGCGTAAATGTTTAGTTCCTCTCGAATTACTTCATACCTTATGTAATCAAATCTAAGGCATCTTTTAACTCCTCTCGAGGATATTATCTCAGTAGTATTCTCTCTACTCCCGTATCTACCTTTAAGGACATATGTTCCACTTCCATATAAAAGAGCAGATGCAGCCATTGTTCTGGAAAATTTCACTTGCTTGTATATCCTACAATTATTGCTCAAACATTTTCACATTGTTCCACGCATGCTATAAACTGTCGATTTTGTGGTCGGTGTGATAACATGCGACATGGCATTGCTTCCTAGGTATTTAAAAACCGTTATCTGCTTCAGACTTATATTATCTGTAAATACCCTCAACTTTATAATATTCCAACATTCCAAGGCCATTATTTAAATTTTTCATTTGATAATTTACCGCTACAGTGTTTTTAGCAGATGAATGGGCATTTGGAAACCATTTTCAGAAAAGGCAATATATTATATCACCGATGTGTTCATTCCAACTCAGTTTTAGGCTTACAGATTCCCATAAACATGACACAAATTATTGTTTTTAATGTTGAATAAAACCCTCTAAGTAAAAATCATATTTACAGATTTTATTTTGTTTAGATTTCCGTTATGTGATATGAAAACTGTGACGTATAAAACGGCACTTACTACACAAAAGTAAGTGGCAGTCTTGATTTGATAATTGTAAGACCACAATTTGGTAAAATACAAGTGTCATTCGCTACAATGGCGTTACGATGTTTACGTAGCAAAAGTTTGCCAGCTTAGCTCTCTGGGTTGGTCATGGATCAACTCGGTACTAGTTAATTAGGGCGATGAATTGATGAATTAAACGCCACCGACTACGTTTTGGTTTTCCTCACAAGAAAAGAATTGACTCCGAAGGGACGACAATTTTGCGTTTGCTAACAGCTTTTGTGTATAGCGGCCCAGCTTCTTCCCCACGGATTTACTTTGTGATTAGTCTCTGGCAGTCGTTAAATTATTTACACAACAAACAAATAACATAAGAGGGGGTCGCATACAAAGGCCACAAAATGAAAGGAAGGGCTAGCTTAATCTAGTTATATTAAATTTGAATATGTGCGGATACAATAAATACAACTAAACGTTAAACAAATCTTGTTCCTACATCTATGTGACGTGAGAGAGGTTTTAAATACTGCTAAACGACATTACTGACTCTAATATTTAGGTTTAGGTTACGTATTGCTCGACAAGAATTAAAGTTTGTCGGAGCTATACGCTGTTTTTAAAACGCGCTACTATTTGGTTATCTAACCACTACACCTTCACATTAAAATCGGGATGAGCACTTAATTACTACAGCACAAAGCCTTCTAGAAATGTTAGCGGCTTCTCACTCGCTGACTCACTGCCCGTCTACAACCTTGGCTGTTACTCCCGGGACGCTACAACCCCTGCTCAGCAACTCGAGGGAAATCTAGTAGATGCAGAATGTAAAAACCTCACGCACCGGGGTTACGTGGATCAGGAGGACGCTGTTGGAATACTTAAGAGTGCGGAATGCGTGCTAAGTGGATCTGGAATTTTCCGGCAAACGCAGTTGCTTAAGAACCTTCGGCACACTGGATTCCTGGCTAATTCCGCATTAAATGCGATTTGAAAACTTGCCTCCCTTTATGGAATCTCACGGCCACAACGTAACCTCAGGCTAACGCCCCGACACGGAATTGTGTACGTAGTTACTTCCAAAAGATGCTTCCTTCTGCCTCAAGGTATTTTTGCCAACCTCTTAGAATGTTGCGCTCTGTCTTCTTTCGACTCCGAAAAAAAGGTTAGAGGTGATCATATGGCACCCCCCGAGGGTTGGACTATTAGACACTACTTATTTGACAATGTTTGATTGGTGAAACCCCGCAAGGAGTATATCGATCGATATCCAGAACTGAGCCGACCTAACATTTTTACACGTGTGCGTCAGTTTTATCAAGTTTATGACGACGTTAATCTCTTTTTAGCGACTCCGAGGCACTGGGAGCTTACAAAACACAGGTATCGATAGCAGAATTTCACCCCGTTTAGCTAATTATAACGAAAACCTTCCTCGGAAGCAGCATGCCAATCTTAAAGCAACAGTTACCACACAATAGAAATGCCAAATCCTCGAGATTGTGTACCACCAAAAATCCAAGGCTGCCGTTATTGCATTTATGCATCGCTGTAATCGGAATCTTATATATTATAATCGCGTTAGCAATTTACTTAAAAACATATTCAAAGCCTTCATTGCTTGAACTAAATTTTCAAACTGCTCTCGATGCGCTAAAAGCGTTGGATCATCCGCAAATGATAACAAATTAAAAATTATATCTCTGTATATCAGTTATGTAAATAGGGAAAATGATCGATCCTAACCCTGTGGGACCCCGCTAGTAAAAATGCTGGAAGTCCTCCTCATAGCCCTTGACCGCACGTGGTGTACTCTAAGACTTGTCATAATGCTTTGCCCATTGTTTTCGGTTCTGCGGTGGTTAGTAGGCTAGAGTTTTTTCAATTACGATTGGCGTCAGATCAGTAAGTTTCTATTTTTCCACTACAAACTTTTCCTGTTTTTCTAGAGATATGGACCAAGTATCCCAGTCATACCCGATTTACTTTCCGAACAGTCTGTATCTCATGCTCTCTTGATGAAGTATTGTTTCATTGGTAACGTGCCTTTTCCACCATACTCCGACGATCTTGCATTAGACTGATACTAGCTGTCAGGCGTGACATCAACACAGATCGGCGGCTAAGAGGAGCAAATTCAATCATTGAACAATTTACCCTACCTGTTATAACGTCACGCCAGAAAACTGAGGCTTTGTTCTCCAGCTGATATTGGTTAGACCCACATATTAAAGACTCCAATGTTTTTTTCCGTGCTCTGGCATAATAGTCCCTGAGCTGTCTCCGCTGCACACATTTATCGACAGCTTCTAAACCAGCGACTTGCCTCACGTTTTAAATATTCTTCTTTGCTCTATCAACGTCCATTATTTAATTTTTCGAGCATCGATTTTCAGCAAATACTTTTTCTTTATTTTTGTCAGTTCCATAATGATATAAATCTTTCTCGATCGCCGATATGTTGAGCGTATCGTCGTCATATTTCAAAATGGTCATCTTTCCCCTTCCTACATTGATATCGTCGTGCCAATGATCCAATACTTTCCTTATAATGTATTCAGAGTATGTCTTGTAAACTAGAAACGCAACATGCACCCTTGTCGTGTTCCTTTTTGAATTTACACGAAAGCATTCACTGTACTCTGACCTTGGCAAATTTTGTTTTTGTATAAGTGCTTGATCAACCTTTAAGTGGTACAGAACTTCTATTGATGTTCATGTATTTATACGTGAACTTCACCACACCTAGTTAAAACATCTTTATGTAGTCGACTAAGCACATTTTACACTATCCGTGGAATCGCTTTGAGATCCTCACCGTGTGGCTTGTTCTCTATTTAAGTCTTCCTCTTTTCTTCCCTTTGCAAGCGCCCTTAACCATGCATTTGAGATCTTATAGGACAGTATATTTTTAATATTTTATTTAGATCTATTAGTGCTTCGACAAAAACATCTTTTTGTGTACTGCCCATTCTTCAATTGCAAACAAGCTTCTAATATTTGTCTTCAAAACTTCATATTTTTGTTTTAAAAGAAATTTCAATTCCATATCTTTCTCATTTTACTAAACAAGACTTCAGATTACATATTTTCAGCATTCTCTTCCTTCTTCAATCACACTACATAAATACATAATGTTTCTATTATTCTCAAAAGGTTTAACGCTAGTTTACGCTTTCTGTGGACTTTGTGTCGTTTCTCCACTTTATATTGTGATGCCCTTACTGAGGGGTTTTCCTTTAGTAGCCGTAAACAGAGCACTAATCTTACTAGAACGTCAATAACGGCAGCCTCTAATCAGATTGAGTTAATGGTGACTACATTCTTACTTTAAAGTGCTCGAATTAGGGGTGATCTAAAAGTGCACAGACCGAAAAGGTGGAGAAAAACGTCTTTACCTTAGTATGGACTGAGCTACAAGTATTCTACCGGCGTCGTTTGTGTGAATACGAGGCTGTTCTTCCGGTTCCCTTTGGGGTTTTGCAATTCGCACTTACTTGGAAGCAGTTACGAAGTAAATTAAACACGGACTTCTTGGTTGTGCTCTTGGCGGATAGTTTGCAATTTACTGTGGGCTCTAGCATTGATGAAATTAATGTTTGCTGCACCTGCAGAAAGCCTTTGGCCCGCTCCTGGGGGGCTATTAAACTGCTTTCGAATGTCTGTTTGTTTGCGTTGGATCGCCTCTAAAGTATCCACACTGCTAGCTTTACGCTGTCGATGTATATCGATAGAATCTTGGCGACGGGTGGTTAAGGTAATCTTTGGCATCTCTATACAAGGATACGGGACAGGCGATTCTATTAATGGAAGCTGCAGGAAAATGCCTGAACTCGTAAGAGGTTAGACGGTTTCAGTTTAGACGTTAACATTATCGAGAGTGAATTTTGGGCTAGGACATAAGCGACAGGCAGTTTCACCAACATTAACTTGAGGAGAGTATTTAAACTTGTCACAGGTTAGACTTCGACCTTCTCAGTTCAGACATTAGGATTAACCAGTCAGGTCAGATTAGATTCTGTACAGTTTTATTTCTAGGGGAAAAGCTGGATTTAGAACTTGTTATGTGCAAGCTCGTTTCCCAGAATAAATCAGTTCACGTTAGCGTTTCAGGTGCTAACTACGTTGGAAGCTGGTGCCCTCGGATCCTCGATTGGTGCTTTTTCGCTTAGGAGATTAAGTGAGGCTGGCGACGAGTGGAGGCGTTTTAAGTCGATCAGGGATAAAAGCTACTTATGGCTGGAAATAGACTCAAGTCTGAAAGAGAACACAGACGAGATTGAGACCAGATAGATATTGTGGCGAAAATAGCACCGTGCAAATTGAAACGTTTATTTAACACCTTTCTAATTCAATTTGCAGGGAAGCGAAATGTCACAACTTGATGAAAGCTGGAGTCATCAGCATGCCTCCGTGCAACTCCATATTCTTAGTATGGTGAAGGATATTGCACGATGTTCTCCCAGCATCCAAGAAATCTGAAGTCGCTCTACAAACACCACGAATACATTTAGACTTTATACCTTAATAATAGGATACAATTGATACGATTTCACATGTATAGTTTTTCTAATTTCATTCTTTACCTGCTCCAGGTTCATGTAAAAGCTACACACGTAACAAATAGATTTTCAGAATGTAAACATCAGCTCGATCGTAAGCGGGCATATACAAACAAACAAGCAGTAGGCAACTAGTAGAATATTCTAGAGTGTTTTAGAGAACGCAGATAAAAAAATCACTGAAACGGAGTACAGAAACAGTCTTGCAGGGGGTTGCGGGCATTGTAATGCTTCAAACAATGTCGACATTCGGGACTCTAGGCCCTTGTAAAAAGTTCGCGGACATAGTAGTCCCTCAAACAAGGTCGAATCTTGGAAAACCAATCAGTTAGAATTTATCAAATTTTTAAGCTACACAAAATCAGCTGCACCGTATAGGAAGGGTGTGAGGCGGTGAAACGCTCTTAATTCATGAGAAGTCGCGTAAGCTTTGATTCTATCCTGATTGACTCTTCTATTTTTTACACACAACTTAACCTGTTTCATCGTTACTCTGTGATGTTCCAATTTTGTTAATAGAATTTTGTGAGTCATATAGTTTCTTACCTATGAGTATTCACCTGATGGTTTCTGTATGGTTCCACAGGCGTGACTTGAGTTTTGCTCCTCACTTTCGCGAATCTTATTTTATCTCTAAGTCAATGACCAAGCGCTGCACGTTCCATTGCTTTTTCTGTGATGATATCGTAGAATTTTATGAATGATATGATTTTCAGCCCATAGATGAACACTGACTGGTTCCTTTATGATGTGTGTAATCTTTGTTTTGTTCTGTTTATTTCGTTTTTTAGAGACAGAGTTAGAGAACAAGCGTGGCTCGTTCCACAGCTTGTTGCAATGTTCTAATTGTGCTAGTGTAGAATTTCGTGAATGAAATGGTTTCCAGCTTATAAGTATTTGCAGACTGACCCCTGTATAATATCTATAATCTATGTTTCTGTCCTTATATTTCCGTGCCCTATTCTGTCTCGAAGTGAGATATCCAACCTGGCTTTTTCCATTGCTATTTGTAATGTTCTAAGTTGGTTACCATATAATTTAGTTGCTCCTATGGTGTTTAGTCCATATACGTTTACTTGCTGGTTTCTCTATAACGTCCTTGACCTTTTTGTTCTGATGTCCTCGTTTCTTGCTTTATCTTAAAGCTAAATACGAGAGGTATGGTTTGTTCCATTGCTGTTTGTGATGTTTTAAGCTTGTTAGCACAAAATTGTGTGACTGGCATGATTTTCAGTTCATAGGTATCTACTGGCTGGCTTTTTATGACGTCTTTAATCTGTCTTTTTCTTCTGACTTTCCTATTTATTTGTCCAACTGTAAGTTAGAGATCACTTGTAGTTCGTTCCATTGCTTTTTGTGATGTATACAGTTTGCTACTGTATAATTTTGCGAGTGATATGGTTTCTAGCTCATGACTATTTGATAGGCGGTTTCAATTTACTGGGTGCAACGCAATAACCTAGCCTACACCGATTTTCAAAACGCATTTTATTCCATCAAAATGTGGCCAGTCTATATGGAGAACATTTACTGCCGCGCAACTGCGGATGGAGGCTGCAGCTTGGCCAAAATTGCCAACTTTCACCCCTGTTTTAAATAAACAACGCCGAAATTTTTACGCCCTCTGCGGGCGTATTTATGCTATTGATACCGTAAATTGGATTGGAGTGGCAGCCGAACGAAAATAAAAATAAACAGCTGGCCGGGCGGCGGATTTCATTTACACATGTAGGTGCGGTGTAGTAAAAATTCCGGTGTCAAAACGAAATAAGAGATAAACAAACAGAGCGTAAATGCGTGTATTTCCGCAATCCCGTCGTTAGCGGCCGAAATCGGATCGGCTGCGCCCCAGCTCGAAAGGTCGAGGGCTGGGAAAAGATATTCTAATCAGGTTCCGATGGGATCGTCTTAAGACAATAGCGCGTTAGGACGGCATATCAGAAAAGTGACACGTAGAGCGAAAATGGAAGGTAAATTAGTTTTCGAATCGAACCGCGGAATAAATCACAGAGCTCTTCTCTCGGGATAAGAGCGACGGCGGCTGTCGAGATCATACCTTCGCTGCTTTATAACGGGGAAGACTGCGAAAATCGCGTTTTTCGACATAAATGCGCTATTTGCACGCACCGAATTAATCGTTAATCTGCATTAAGCGGGGCAGCAAAGAGTTGCCCAAGTCGTTAGTCGAAGGTGCGCCGTATTTGTTCCGTATTTTATTCAAACGAGCGGCGTGCCATCGGGACTTAACTACATTAAAGTTGATTATTTTTGCCAGGAAATTGTGCTGATGATTTATTAAAATTTGGTTATGCTTCTCGAGGGTAATTAGGGCGTAATTAAGCCGAGTTAGGACGAATGTTCTTTATTCAGCATTCCGCTAACTCTTGTTTAGCACTGTCCAGCAACCTTCTCCAACGACTCCTGGATTTGTTCCGAATCGATTGTATTGAAATTTTGACCGGCTCGATTCCTGTTGTTAATCAAATTAACCGGGTGTCATTCATTCTTGGTTTACTAGATTTCGGCCAACACGCCGTAGTCTTTGCACATATTTCGCGATTCATGCGGTAGCCATATCGATTTTGGAAAGAGACGCAACATGCCATCTCGCTTCTAATAACAGTTCGACTCATTTTTTATTTGCTTTCGCGTTATTTTGTGCCCATACTGAGTATCAATCTTGCTGACATATTTTTGCATACTCAGAAGAGGGAAACATACATTTAGATGTTAATGTTGCCGTTAAAAAACCCAGGATGGTGATCTTACGAATTTTGACAGTTATTCAATTGACTACGTGAAATGTCTCGTTCAATTTCATGAATTTATAAACAGCCGTACCTTGACGTATTAATACCACTTACATTAATAGATATTAAAAGTATGAAGACAAGATTTATTTGCGGAACATTAGTGAACACGTCGCAGTAAATAGCTTAAATGGATGAAGTTGGTTGCATTTCTTCTACTTTCCCTATATATCAATATGATTATTTGTCACGTGCTATTTTTGCATTAATTCAAAATCAAGTTGATGTTCAAGAATTGTCTTAAGCTTTCAGCAATTGTTTATTGTATAGTTGGTTAGCCACATTCTTAATTTTCTGTGTAGATTTTCAAAACCCTTGAAGCTGTAGGGCCTCTAAGTAATTTTAAAAATGGATTGTCATGATTTCGGCCAGCAATTATATGGCGCTGATGGTGTGATATTGTCTATTAACTCTGTGCTGCTTTCTGGAACTTCTCACTACATGTAGATAAGATAAATCCTTTAATATTGGTAAGATTGTCGCTCAACCTTAAAGAATTGTGTGTGAAATCGCTGAAATTAATCTAGTCATGCTAGGATACAACTTTATTTCAGTGTAATTACTCATTCCTGGCCCCCTTAGAATATTGATAAGCTTCCGTCGTTCGCTTTCAGACATCGTCTTCGATTTTGTGCAATTTCAACCTCTTTCCGCCTAACTTTCTTCGTGGACTCTGATGTCACCTCGTGGAACATCTGAAAAACCAGCTTGTAGTCAGTCCAGCGATTTCAATTATTGTAGCTGTCTTGCAAGCTGTGCTATCTTGCGAATTGCAAAGCGGCAACAGATTGGAGAAAAGCCTGCCCAATCCGATTTGGCAGAATTATGTGGACGGCTTTTCCCCAGACGCCAGGCTGGAACCCTGCATAACTTCTTCATACACGCGGGCTCTGCTATTTCCTCAAAGTAACTTCTTCGTGTTACTCCCGGGGGTTCGGGTTGTGTAAGCTAAGAAACTGTGAAAAGTTTTTGTCTACGGGTTGCGTTGTCGAATGTCTGCCCGATGGTAGAGAGAATTCAAGAAATCTGTGGGCACAATAATGGGCTTTGAACTTTAGAGATTAGTGACCGAGCTCCGTAGCCTAGTGTGTTGCACGCCTAATTAGCATTCGGGAGGTCGTGGGTTCGATTCCCGCGACCGTCTGCCTTGATTCAGGTTTTCCTGAGTCAACAGAGTACCTTTTCTGAGGTGAATGCCGGGGCAGTATTTCTCCACCTTTCCCGACCTTTCTTCCAGTCTCCACCCCTCCTTTCTCTTACCCATCCCGAGTTTTCCGTTCTTGGCTGAAGAGGGACGAAAGCTCCCTATAGCAGCCCGCCCCCAGTTGGGGGAATTGAAATGACCTTAACCTTCGTCGATTAGCGTAATTCTCTTATTATACATTAGAGTAGCAGGATTGTTCTGACTTTTGGCTGGAATCAATTACCTAAAGACACGTTCCACCCCGTTTTGGTTCACGACTAGCGTTTATACTAGGGAATACTGGGGTGAATTGTGAAGTGATCGCATTCGCTTAAACACACAACTTAAAGTGTGCATTATACCTCGGGCGTATAGGCCTATCCGCGCAGGTATTCGCGTTCTAACATAATTAGGCCCCTATGGTTGGCTTCCCTGTGTTCATGTACAGTATTGCGAGAAAAACCGTACAGCGTGTGCCCTTCACTCAATTTATTAAAACTTCTATTATGTAATTTAATATTTTTTTTCCATTTAACAAGCCTATTTAAGCTGTCATCTGCTTATTATGGGCGTAACAAATCAGCAATAATTGAATGTATTGACTTTACTTAAGTAAATGCACTGTATATTAGAGAAACGGCTTTTAAAATTAAAAAATCGGATTTGTTGAAATAGGTTGGCATTAAATCCAAATCTATCAGAAAGCGCTTTAAAGCCGTAACATATAGTACTTATCCCTTCGTGGCTTTCTTATAACCTCCAAAAGCAATTTAATACAAGGTTAAAAGTTTTGGATTACTTTGCTTCCATCCTTCTTTGAATTTTCAATATAGATATTTTCATGATATGGTTAACTTAATGTATAGATAATATCAGCTCAAACAACTTTGACGTTTCACTAAGGTGAAGGGCCCTACGTCGGTACATAAGATAGAGATTAAGATTGCAAGATAATGTAAAAAGGAACACAAAATAGAAAATGAAACAGACTATTTTGTTTATGTAAAATACTCACAGGCGGCCACCACATATGATGTTACCGGCTGTAATACTGCGGGGCGGAAGGCAAGGGGAAACCACCGCTCTAAAGTCCCAAGAATAATCACAATGCCTAAACACACCGTGAATAATAAAGTTACTGATCATGGAATTCGGAATCCAAGATCCGACAGGGGAGGCAGTAGCAGGGCCTCCCAGGTCGTCATCCAGCGAAATCCCTGCAAAACCATTACCGACCATTCTACTCAAACAAGAGACATACAAAAAGTAGGTACATGGAACGTCCAAAGCATGTACAGCTGCGGAAATAAAAAGCGGGACACAAAATTTTTGCCGAAGTAAAATTGTCTGAATAAATTCATTTTCGCTGCTATCCAAGGCTTCTTGTACTGCATTAACCTGTTTCTCTTTGTTCATTGACACGATAGAAAGCATTTCATAAAAAATCAGGACGGCAACATTACAATGCACAAATAGTAAAAAATGACCTTACAGAACTTGTCCCGGTTTATGTTTCCGCAACTGTACCAGTCAGGTAAAGCAGCCAATATAACAAAGGAAATGAAACGATTGGAAATAGATATCTTGGGTTGTAGCGAGACAAGATGGCCAGATAACGGCCAATGCCCCGTAGAAGGATATAAGATCTATTATTCCGGAGACAACTCCACCAGAAATAGAAATGGAGTTGCCATAATAATACGCAACGATTTGTCTAATGCCGTACTCGGATTCCTGCCTATCTCTGACAGAATTGCTTTGTTAAAAATCAGCGCCAAACCAATAAATTTGAATATCATTCAAATATATGCCCCAACAGCAGAATATTCTGAAGAGGAGGTTGAAACTTTTTATGAGGACATAAAGAAAACAATGAAACACATAAAAAGAGAGGAGTTAAATATAATGATGGGGGATTTTAACGCAAAAGTCGGTAAAGGTGTAGTCAAAAATATAATCGGCAATTTTGGACTTGGCACCAGAAATGACAGGGGCGACCGGCTCATCCAATTCTGCCAGGAAGAAGAGTATGTCATCACAAATACTCAATTCCAGTTACCACCAAGAAGGCTATATACTTGGAGATCACCTGCAGATAAACCAGGACATTGTATTCGCAACCAAATTGATTACTTACTAATCAATAGACGATTCCAGAACGCAGTGACATCTATCAAAGCATATCCAGGAGCTGACATTCACTCTGACCATAACCTCTTACTCGCCAAGATTAAGTTACGATTAAAGAGAATACAAAAACATAAAAACACAATTAAGATAGATGTACAAAAATTAAAACAAGACGACACAAGAAAAGAAGTGTCTGAAGAAATCAATCATAAACTAAAAACAACATTCACAGATAACAATAGTAACATAGAGGATGCTTGGAACAAACTTAAAAGTGTACTGAATTCAACAACAGAAAACAAATTGAAAATGGAGAAATCCATAAAAAGACAACAGTGGATGACGGACGAAATAATAAAGCTCATGGAGGAACGACGAAGCTATAAAAATCGCTATGATAAGGAGTACAAGGAAACTCATAGGAAAATTTTAAGAAAGATCAAAGAAGCCAAAGAGTTATGGTTAAAAGAAAAATGCAGCGAAATTGAAATACTCCAAAGAAAACACGATACTCTCAACTTGCATAAAAAAATTAAGGAAGCCGCTGGAATATATAAGTCAAGGTCAACTAGTACAATCTCAGATAAAGATAACAATCTAGTAACAGACGTAGATCATAGATTAAAAAGGTGGAAAGAATACATGGAGGAGTTGTTTGAAGATAATTGCCAACTGGAGACGCTAGAGCAGATTCAAAGCGGACCCTACATAACAAACGACGAGGTGAGAGCAGCTATCAAAAGATTAAAAAACAACAAATCTCCGGGACCCGATAAAATACACGGTGAACTGCTAAAATTACTTGAGGATAGCCAACTCGAAATTATAACACGCTTTTTCAACATGATTTACGACTCCGGTAATCTACCTAAAGAATGGTTACTATCAATATTCATACCCTTACCAAAGAAAGCCAACGCTAACAAATGCGAAGATCATCGTATTATCAGCCTCATGAGCCACGTTCTGAAAATTTTCCTACGTATCATTCATTGTCGTATATACAACAAACTAGAACAAAACATATCAGACGTGCAATTTGGATTCCGAAATGGTTTCGGCACAAGAGAGGCACTTTTTAGCATTCAGGTCCTCATTCAGAGAGCTCGTGATGTCAATGCTGATATATTTGCTTGCTTTATAGACTTCGAGAAGGCGTTTGATAGGGTACATCATGATAAACTCATTCCGATCTTGCGCACATCGAATGTCGACGATAAAGACATACGAATTATTTCCAATTTATACAAACACCAGAAAGCTATTGTTCGCATAGACGGTCAAACATCTGAGGAATTCAATGTGAGAAAAGGAGTACGACAGGGCTGTATATTATCTCCTGCTCTTTTCAATGCCTACTCCGAAAAATTGTTCCAGGAAGCCCTTGAAAACACAGATGATGGAATAAAAATAAATGGAGAAGTGATAAACAATCTCAGGTATGCTGACGACACTGTCCTTCTTGCAGACAGTGCAGACAGCCTCCAGAGGTTAATAGACCGGGTAACTATAGCAAGCGAAAAATACGGAATGAAGCTCAACTGTAAGAAAACACAAGTATTAGTAGTCAGTAAAAATACCAATATTGACACACAATTCTCAACAGGAGATACACCTTTAATACGAACAGAGAGCATCACATACTTGGGAACCAGAATCAGCGATAGTTGGGATCACTCAATAGAAGTTAAATGCCGCATTGAAAATGCCAGAAACGCTTTCAAAAGACTAAATAAGGTACTGTGCAACCTTTCGCTGAATCTTGATCTTCGTCTTCGTGTTCTTAGGTGTTACGTGTTCTCCATACTGTTATACGGGGCAGAGGCATGGACACTTACAAATGCCTCCTGCAAGCGCCTAGAAGCATTCGAAATGTGGTGCTACCGTCGAATGCTACGCATTTCATGGACATACCATATCTCCAACCATACAGTCCTATGTCGCTTGCAAAAAGAACCGGAAGTCATGACCACCATAAAACAAAGAAAGTTGTCCTACTTTGGGCACATCATGCGTAATGGTAAATATCGCCTACTACAACTAATTCTGCAAGGAAAAATCGACAGTAAAAGAGGACCAGGACGCCGACGAATATCTTGGCTTAAGAACTTGAGGCAGTGGTCCGGATTGACATCCGCAGAACTTTTTCGCTCGGCTGCAAATAAAATAAAATGGGCTAGTGTGATCGCCAACATCCAAAGAGGATAGGCACTTTCAGAAGAAGAAAATACTTTGTTTCATATGCATGTATAGAAGCAGTCTGTATAGACTTTAAAATTCTTAAGAGACTTCAATATCTAAATAATGCTATACTCAAAAAAACCAAGCAAGTGTGTTAAAATTATTTTATTTGAGCACCAATTATTTGTTTTTAAAGTACAACACCAGAGTTAACACGTCACTGATAATTTTTTAAGTCAGGATAAAAACAATTTGGTACATTGAGTGAGAAAATTCCACGTCTCAATATTTTTAGATTTATCAGATTTTATACGTGTTTTGTTGTAGGGAACATCACTTTGTTTGCCTTCAGTTAGACATTGTTAAATAGTAATTTTTTTTAAATTACTGTAATCTGTAATCCCCTGTAACTAGTTTAATGTCTACTCAGTAGCTCATCGCGATAAGAGCGCGCCTTGTAAAATTAAAACAAGTTTTGCTCCAGGAAGCCAAATTAATTGTACCGTAAAACATGCTGAAGATAGGTAGAACTATTGCTACCTCATGTTGAAGCCAATACTGTAATGGCAATGTCGCTGGGAATGTTTACGATGCTGAGATTTGGACCTTACCTCATATCTGTACTTTTGCAAATATTTACGTAGCTGCAAAGCACGCAAAACTGCAGTGCGCTTTACAAATAAGAATTAAACTGGAAAAGGCAAGGAACCATATTAAAATAACCTTCATAGTATTACAATTGAGCCGGTTAACCTTGCAGCTATGACTAGAGCAACGTTTGCAAATTATCCCTAAGAATTTTACCTGCACGTAATCGGTAAAGGTAGCCAACTAGCCCGATGCTAATAAGAAAATGCCCCAAAACTTACTTTACAACAATTTACTGCAGACGGCCCACAATTCAAAAGTTTCGTGATACCGACTGAGTGAACCTGAACACTGAAGAGAATTTTACTAACAGGTGGTGTATGTTCAGTAATAAGTAGTTCTAAAAACAGTTTACACAAAGTTTAAAAAAAAAGATTTTCGTTACAAGCTGTCAATTGCTGCTCATATTAATTTTACTGCAGTGGCTATATAAGGACAGTGTGGTCAATTTTGGTCATGTTTCTGATTGGTTGTTTTAAAATCCGCCATTAAGAGTCGTTTTACGAAATTACACATAGTCACACAAAATTGCTTCTAAGTCCTTTATTATTGAAAGTAGCCCCAACATGAAGTGGAATGAAATAATCATCATAAAATTCTACAGTGTTCTGTCTAAGCGAATGCCGAATTTTCGTTTGCATAAGTAAATGTCAACGAGTTAAAGTAAAATACTTTTTGCGAAAATTGCGCATTAGCCCAAATCAAAAGCTATAACTATATAAATGTCTTAATGACTAAGATTATTGCATCAAATTAAAGAGAATTTATGGGTTATCTTACTTACTTACTCCATGGCGCTACGGTCCACGTGGGGCCATGGCCTCCCATCGGGGTTCCTAGACTGTTGTTTTACAAGGTGCGTTCGTCGCTCGCACCTCAACCTTTGGCATATATGCCAGAGGGGGGGATTGTTCTACTCTCCTCCTTTTTTAACTTCGGACACGATTTTTCTCCATTCTTTTCTATTAGCTGCCTTCCGCTTCCACTGGGTGACTCCGGCTGTTCTTAGGTCCTTGTCGACTTCATCCTTCCATCTTAACCTCGGTCTACCCCTGCTTATCCTTCCTTCCGGTTTATTTTGCAGAATTCTCTTTGGTCCTCTTGTTTGTTGCATTCGCTCTACGTGACCCAACCACCTTACCCGCATACTTTTAATCTCGTTGGATATACTAGCTTCTCCATACCGTGCCTTAATTTCGGTATTCGTTAGGGCCCGCCACAACCCGTTCTCATTCACTGGCCCGAATATCCTTCTAAGTATTTTACGTTCCCATGTGTCCAGTTGTTTACGCCCATTCTGTGTGAAGCACCAAGTTTCTGCCCCGTAAGTCACAACCGGTTTTATTACTGTCTTCTACACTTTGATTTTATTGGTTATTGAGAGCGTTTTTGAGTAATTATGTCTTTTAATCCAAAATTGCACCTATTCCCTGCCGAGATTCTCGCTTTCAGTTCCTCCTCGATATCATTTCTTTCGTTGATTATGGAGCCTAGGTATTTAAAATTTCTAACTCGTTCATATCGTTTTTTATTTACGGTAATTTCCTTGACATTTTTGTATCTATCTGCATCCTTTGAGGTGATCATATATTTTGTTTTAGATACATTTATCTTTAAGCCCTGGGTATCAGCTGCATCTTCCAAATATTTAACTACCTCCTTCAACTCCTCTGTTGTTCTGCTTACTATGTCAATGTCGTCGGCATATGCCAGTAGCTGACACTGTCTGTTATAAATTGTGCCCCCAGGGTTAATGGGTACCTTTCGTATTACCCTTTCCAAAGCGAAATTAAACAGCGTCGTTGACATTGCATCTCCTTGTCTCAGTCCATTCCTTATCATAAAACTCTCCGTTAGTTGTCCTTGAATTCTTACCTTTGCTTTTGTGTCCAATACGCACATTTTTACTAATCTTATTATTTTTCTGGGTATCCCAAACTCGTTCAATCCTTGTAGTAGTTCCGATCTTATTATTGTGTCGTAAGCCTGCCTAAAATCTACGAATAGGTGGTGTGTTTCAATATTATATTCCCAAAATTTTTCAAGGATTTGTCTAATTATAAAGATTTGATCCGTGGTGGCTCTGCCTGCTCTAAATCCACATTGGTAATCACTCACTATAGTTTCCATCCAAGTTATGGGTTATCTAACACTGAATATTATATTCCTCTAAATTAAATGGTGGTATAAATAGAACGGTTTGATTATGAATATAAAAAAAAACAGTTTTTGTTGAGCTTTTGTACGTAGTCTCTGTATCGACCAATGCAAAATGTTGTAAATTCTCGTCTTTTATGTACAAACACACAATAAAGAAGATAATAAAGGACACATTGACTTATATTCCGATATTAGGTTGCTCGTTAACGAGGATTTTTAATCGCTGACAGCGATTCTTTACGTTTCACGTCGTCTGTTGCCGTTTAATTCTGTTTAAGTAATATTATTGACATTATTGTAAAACTAATGTTACACTGCACCTTTGACCACCTCACATTGCACACATTTTCTCGATCCTGGGTATACACCGCTCTGTAAAGCATCGCGGAACTTCACATTATGTCCAGTCCGTATAAAATGACGTTTATATCATAATTTAGCAGGGTGACGTTTGCCTTACAATTTAGCAGGCCGTTTACAGAGCAATACCTAAGGGCGTGGCTGGTTGTTGTGGAGACGACTCTTAATGGCTGCCTTTTTTAAAATTGACCACACTGTCCTTATATAGTCACTGTAGTTTTACCTAGAGTCCCTGTATATAAAAGAGTTGGGACATGTAGGGTGACTTGTTTTGGATCCACAAACCATGGAGTACCTGATTTTTGGCAGTTTTATACTTTGTGCATACTTCTTTCAACCAAAACAAATGAAATATATCTTTGCTGCATCACATGGTCCTTGATTTGTGGATCCAATGGCTCAACTCTAAGTATATATAGGAACTCTAGTTTTACCAGCTCTAGAGCGCCACTTATAATAAACAAAAATGTATTATAACCAGAACTAATTAACAATTTGCGATTTAAAAGCTCTTAGTAAACGTAGATAAAGAAATATATTAAAATTTTAAATTACAGTAATATTGGTAGCTACAGATAATGTTAGAAAATATAGTTGTATTAAATTTCAGCAAGTAATAGAAAATTTTAAAAGCAGTCGAGTGGGTTGATAGAACTAAGAACGACTAGATTTCAAAACTAGTATTTATTAACTCGAAATACAGTAGTGTCCCACCCATAGTGAAGAAAATTTCCTAACAGATTTAGATTTAGTATTAGAAATGAATTAAGTGTCGACTATTTGACATGCAGCTATAGTACATATGAGGCTTACTAAATGCCCATTTTTTTAATCAACTAAATGAAATTTCAAAGATTATTAGCTTTGTGTTAAAATACTAGCAGTTTGCAAGTTTGTAAAATTGGAAACTAATTGTGCCATGAAGAATGAGGCCAAGAAAAAAACGGGACGTGACAAGGCGGGCTGTGCACACTGTGACGCTGATAGACGTAATGATTGTCTTTTCTGTCTCTACATTATTGTAATAATGTGTCTTATTATACTCGCGTTAATCAAAGACAAATTTTTAAAATACCAAAACCTACCTTGTGTCGTTAGTTGTCTGTTTGACATCATGAAAGAAAATCTATAAAACTAGAAGATTAAAATAGTATTTTTCACGTACTGCATTTAAAAATCCTTTGATAAACCGGTACTTTTTTGAATAGGAACACTTTTCAGCATGATTTTTAATGTTTTTATATCAATATTTGTAGGCATTTCTCTACAGTGCCTGAAAAATAGCATGTGCAAACCGTGGGAAAAGTGTTTTTCCGTACTTGGCGGGTAAGTAAGGCATCCGCCTGGCTTAAAAAACTACACATTTTTCAACTTGTTGTACAATATACAATATATCTACTACCAAGTGTGGAACATAAGGTTATTCGAGCAGGAGAGGAATCGCCGGGTCTCCACACGTGGCAGACACAATATTTTTTTCTAAAGAGTTAATTTTGTACAGCAATAAATACTTACTATCATCATGTTTTACTGTCTTTAAAAACAGTTAGGAAATACTCATGCCTAGTCTCTATAAATAACTTTAACTCACATTTATATTATTGACCACACGTCAAAGTAGCACTTATTTATTGTATATTGTGGTGGTTTTTGGCCTTATAAAAATTGTATAATTGCGTAAATTGCCCCACGTTGGATGTGCCGGACATATTCTGTGGTATTCCCTCTTATTATTTGTTTATCAATTACGTATAAAACATGGTTAACTGACGTGCCATCGTACGATCGCTGGATTATTATTCAAAAAAGCCGAATTAACACGCTTTTTCGAATATATATGTTAAAAACCGCGTGAGATGCTTCCAAAAGGCCGGAATGCATCATACATAAAAAAGCAAAATTTTGTTGTTAATTAATTCTATGCTTACCTTTATTAATTATGCCAAAATTAACATGCGCACAGGTGGCCCCAGCTGAGATATGTATTTGGTCCAATTTTATCTCGAAACCGTTGGAGCGCCGTTGAACAATTCACCTGCCGACCTCTGCTGTTCTCCACTTCCAGAGCAACAAATTGCAAGCTTCATCTCCTTAATTTCCATATGGATTTTGCAGTGAAATCACCAGAGTAACCTAGCGACCCACATGCGTCGAAAATCGACCCAGATATGACTCTTCAGGTAAATATGTTAAATAAGTTGTATAATTTCCTTCTTTCAACATGGTTACTGTTTTTTCAGAGAAATTTATCTATGTTCGTAACCACTTTTGGCATGCTGTGATGAGTTTTAATGTCCTTGAGTGACTGCTGCCTTCACTCGAACTTTTTGCAACTGTGTCCACCTATATTGCTTTTTCGAAACGTGCTACTTGGCTCATTGGGTGTCTTTATTTTACTAGCGCTTGGGAAATGTGGTGTAACACCTGAAGGCTGCTCCACCAGTGTGCTGTGCTCAAGGGAGATTTAATAAATTTATCTCAAACCGAATCACTTCAAAACTACACGCACTGTCATACACTGTTTACGCTGCCATATTCACTCATATAAATTTGTCTAACTCAAATGCTCGTTGTTATGTAGGATTCATATAAGGCTACAGCTAAGTGCTGTATGTTTAAAATAGTTTGTGAGATTTTGACCATTTGGACTTGGTATGCAATTTGAAATTGTTGTATTTATCTTTGACTACAAACTTTTAATTTAGGTTTAGAACTTTTTCACATTAATTTCTCTGATAGTTAAATTATTATCAATCAATTAGTTTTATTAATTTGCACAATATTCCTTGCACATCGTACCTTTCCTTTCAAAATTAATGTGCCAATATGTGTCCTGAAACTAACATAGCAACATACTTAACTGTCCTTGTGTTTGGTAGTAAAGGTCATGATTCTTCTTTAATTTTGAAAGGCCTAATTTCGCATACTTTTCTTTGTAGTGTTGCTTGATATGGTGTAGATTTTTCTGAAATAATTTTTACTAGAGCCTCTTCGTCAACTAACCCACCTAGTGATGCTGCTAGAAAAAGAAAATACTTACTAATATGTAGTCCACAATGCGATGAGATCTTGTTCGTTTCAGTTTCAAAATATTGTACAGCACAATGTTTATTTTCTGTGCCATAAACGGTAGCAATATTAGCAAAAACTTCTCGATGAGAAAGAGGAGGATTTTATCTTGCATATCTTGCTAAAATCTTGAAGTCATTCATGTTATAATTTTTTCTTAACGTTATTCATTATTCTAAGTGTTCTAGAGTATGTGTTAAACTATTTTACTCAAATTCCATAAAATGATTTTTCAGAGATATGCAAGCGTTCAGCATCCTCATCTGGTATTAAATCGCCAGCCTTTGGACTATAATCGGGATCTTCCTTATCAATATACTTTTTTCTTTAGTAACCTTTTCATTCCTACCTTCTTCGTTCAGTGTCTTTCTGATTCGGGCGTATATATTGTAATAGTAGCCTCACTTAAAAATATAATAATAGTAGGGTTTTAAATAAAATAAGAATTTATATTTATGGCAAAGTACTACATTTTAAGAATTATATAGTTTCGATCAAGAACTGTAAAATTTTACTTGAAGAGGTTCGCCGCTGAAGGTTGGCACACTGGAAGGGACGCCACAACAAATACTCGCTTAGAAATGGGTTGCTGGTCCTAATTCTTTTACCCACGGGTTGCTAAAGCTTTCCTCTCCACGTAGCACTAAAAGAATCTGCCTTCCGATGTCTGGAACTGCCTAAAAATCGTCCCAGATGGAAACTTGCTGGGATAATTGCACAATCTTTGGAACTCCTGAACTTTTGAAAACTACACCCACAGATGCTCAGCAACACTGGTAAAAACTCTAACACAAATTTGACTCAACAAAATTACATTTTATTATTAATTTTTCTACAAAAAGTGAAGCTTAACTTGCGCCCAACATGAAATTTGTCATCTTGCTTTATAATAATGACAATTGACTGTCTCATAACTTAGCAACTGAATTCTCATATTTAAAAAAATTAGGTTTGGGGACATGTTTTAACTTATGGACTACAGTGCTAATGCTATGTCTTTGCCTAATTACTAAATTTGTCTTCTTCTTGAAATAAATGTCAATACACTTTGCTCTACTTTTAACTTTCACTTTCGTTTATAATGCACTGATACACTTGAGTTTTTTTAGCATCTCACTAATTGTCTTTCGATCGGTTGCTTGAAATTTTTCCATTGCTCTATTGCAATTATTGCTTTGCTGGCACTGTTTTTTCGTTTACCTTTCTGTTAACTTACCGTTTGCGGGCTTATAAGCCTTTAATACATAACGCTCATACAATTTCTGTACTTATTGCATATATTGTAATAGTAGCCTCAAATCATTTTGTATTATCTTATTCACATTATGTTTGACGTTACTGAGCTCAAATCCGTCAGTTACAAATTAAATTGCATTGGCCCTTCCGAACATTTATCATATTTGAAACTTTGAACGTAACCCTTCTGAAACCTGCCTTATCTCATGCTAACTTTTATCCCTCAAATTATTAGTTACTGCTGCTCACATCAAGTGCACTTATGAATGCAAAATACCGATTCTCTTGCAATAAATAAAATATTTAATTCTGTGCTCATTTTGACCTTATTCATTCTGTTAGTTAAGCAATCACAATTGCTGTGGGCAGTCAACGATTACCATATGGCAGATGTTTCCGTAACATGTTTCCGTATAATTCCGTGAAAACTGTTAACTTGATTGTGTGATATTACAGCTACTAAATAACGAGATTCATACAATCTCTTAAATGGAAAACATGGATTGAGAGTAAGCTAAAGTGCGACAAACTGATTGGCAGTAAACTAAATACTTAGAACACATGCATGTTTTACAATATACGATACTGTAATCGGTATAATTATAGCGTCGTAATTTTTCTCTTGGAAAGATCTGCACCTTTTCAGAAAAAAAACATAAAATGCGGTGTAAAAGACTAGCATTCCTGCTAAATTGATTTAATAAATGAAACTAATTGCAAATGAAGGATTTTTCAACTTCTCCAAATATTTAGTACTGAATTAATAAATATAACTACGAACTCAATGTATTGTGTGTAAAATACATAGGTGATTCGGGACAAAGAAACATTTTTGTTGGCGTGTCTGATCAATCTGCTCGGGGAGATTCCGTTAATCACAATCCAAACAATTGAACATTTTCGAATTTTTAAAATACCCGTCAATACCCCATCAAATTCTGTATGACAAGACACTATAACGATCCAGTGTTTTATGGAATCGATACAAAGTCATGTCACATGTCAGTTATATAAATTTAAAAATGAGTAGCTTTATTTGGCTTCCCTGACAAGTCTGTTTTTTATGCATATGCAAGGTACAGATATAGGATTACTGCTTCTGTAAGACAATTTTTCAATATACAATTTCCGCTAAAACCACACTTGAAGTTTCCCAAATTTTGCTTGTGCAAAGCTATCACAACGTAAACATCTTTATATAAACAAAACTGAGTTTCCGCTAATTTAAAGTAGCAACGATAATTTATTTATAGAT
>OW679197.1:19559429-19678724 GCA_940337035.1 Agriotes lineatus
CTTTGTTTATTGTAACTACTTGAAACGAATTGCGCAATTCCATAATTCCTTGAAAACGCAATTTATAAAAGAATAACTCCTTCTGGGGAACATACTGTTAGTTATGTTCTATTCAAAAATATATGACCAGTATTCAGACAAGGGTTAGTATACATAATGATTAATGACATTATAAGGTACTCACTTGAAAATTACATCTATGTGTTTGGAATTTGTGTTAACGAAGATTATATCAACTTGTTTTTTTATTCTATTACGTCCGACAATGTATTTTTATCATAATTAAGTTTTTAGATTTAATACACTTTGAGCAAAATAGCGAATTTTGAGCTAATATTGTTATTTTAAATATCCTCGCCCTGCCTTCACGTCATACTTAAGCTATAATTTACCAACTTTATTTTGAACGACCGTGGCCATACCGGCGTTTTTCTTTAATATCTTGGGATTTACATGAACTACTTATCTCATTTTGTTTATACTAAAAATTACAGCGCCATAGATAAATTACAGACAAGACGAATACCTTAGTATAAAGGACACATTTTAGCACAAAAATGTATCGCAGTTTATAATCTCGATCTATTTACTTTACATTAACTTAAAAAAATTCAATTTATGTAAAAACTGTAGAACTCATCACATTTTTAAGAACACCAGAAAATAATTAAATCTATGTGGGTTTAATTTTTGAGGCTTACCATTTAAATCTCTCTTATAGAAAGAAATAGGGGAGCAAAGTTGAAATGTTTCTCCTTCTTGCTTCTCTGAATGCACTTACAGTATTCGTAGACAGCTCTTGAACGTTTGCTGTAAGTGTTTTATAAATTATGTTCTCCAGTCCACCATCAAAAAGGTGTTACCTAGACCTCGGGAGCTCTGGCAGGCAATGGAACAAACCCATTGTTTCAGATCCACTGGTTGGAAAAATATCTGTTGAGCGACTTTGTCTGGCGGTGCACCGTCTTGCTGCTACCATAATTCAGGTAACTAGAAAATCTTCGACATAGTTAAGAAATGGTATTTTTTAGAAATGTTAGTACCTTGCAGCAGTAGGAGTTTCTTCGAAAATGTATTTATGTATTTATGGTACCTCCTACTATGATCACCCAAACATTAAACCAAATCAATCCTGTGATCTTACTTATCTAAATTGTGTACAATTTTTATTTCCCAATAATGTTCCTGTGATGATTAAACCTCTCGGGAGACCACACTCCTAGGGGCACTCCCCGCGCTGCGGAAGAGGGAAGTCCTGGAGACAGAATCGCCGTGAGTATTCATAATAAGCGGCGGTGGACCAAAGGCCAGTTGTTCCGAGGTAACGGGGATTGGAACGCAAGAACCGGTAACAGACAAGAATTAGGCTTTGGTACTCTTGGTAAATATGGAGGAAAAAACGTACTCAATGACAATGGAAGGCAAATGATCGAATTTTGCGTTAGAAACCAATTATTAGTAGAAAACAGCCACTTTAATCATAAAATAATACACAAAATTACATTTGAAGTCAGTGGCAGAGAAGCAAAGAGCATAAATGACTGTATTACATATACAAGACAAACAATATGCAATAGTAGACGTCAAGGTAATAAGAGGGGCGGAATTAAACACTGACCGCAGACTGCTGGTGACGGACACTTGATTTCACAGCAGAAAGCCAGGAAAGCCAAAAAAATACAAAAAAATTAAATAAATGAACTAAGGAAACCGGAAGTTGCAGAACAATATGAGACCCAAATAAGTAACACACTTAAAAGATACAAGAGGCAGGAAACCGAAGAACAACGGCAAAACCTTAAACAGAAATGGAAAATACTGAAAGCAGAATTAATCGAAAAAGGAAGAAGTGCATGTGGGCATATCACAGTCAACACAAGACAAAAACGAACTAGGTGGTGGAATAATAAAGTAAATAAAAAAATAAAAGAGAACATAGAAGCTTGGAAAAGGTATATTATAAATAAGACAAAGGAAAATAGACAAAACTACACAGCAAAGAGAGATCGAGCGAAAGAGGAAAAAGCAAAACAGGAAAGCTGGGGCAACTTAAGGAAGGAACTGGAAGACAAGTTTAAAGATGACAAAGGGAGGGAATTTTGGAAAACAGTCAAAAGCCTGAGAGGAAAATATGGTAAGCATATATAGGCTGCTAAAAACAAAAATGGAACTGTGGAGACAGTTGAAGGAAAATACTCGAAGTATGGAAAGAACACTATGAACAAAAATTAAAAGACAATAACAACAGAAGGAGGCCGGAAAGAAGAAGGAACAGGACAGTAGGTGAAGAAGAAGAGGAAAATTGAAGAAGTAGAGGAAGCAATAAAACAAGTTACAATAGGAAAGGCAGCCGGAAGAGACCTGATAACCCCGGAAATGGTGAAATATGGGGGAGAAGAGGTTAAGCAGTGGATTAAAGAAATATGTCAACTTGCATGGGATGGCCAAAAAAGTACCTGAAGAGTGGAATGAAAATATAATTATAGCGGTATATAAGAAGGGATGCTCGAATGATTGCAACAACTATAGGGCGATATGCCTCTCCTCAGTAGTGCAAAAAAATTATTCTAGAATATTACAGAAAAGACTGTGGGCAGAAACGGAAGAAAAAATGGCAGTAGAACAAGCAGCGTTGAGACCATAAAGACAGACACAAGAACACATTTTCACGCTTCGAACAGCAATGGAAAAAAGACTAGAGAGAGGAACGGCACTTTACCTGGCTTTTATAGATATCGAATCTGCGTTCGACAGGGTACCGCGAGAAAGTATATGGAAATCACTGTCACAACTAGAAGTAACCAAAAAGCTACAACAAGCAATTACAAATCTATACGTAAGAACGAAGGGCAGAGTGCAAATGAACGGGAGAGAATCGGAGGCCTTTGGTAAAAGGGAGTAAGCAAGGCGACTCATTGAGCCTATTGCTATTTTATTTATTTATTTAAATCGCACTCAGCCAACAGCCGTTAGGCCAATTACAGGCGTCGCTGTGCAGTTATGAGGACTTCCAACCCTACTGACGACTGTCATGATGTTATTATGACATCCGGGACCAACTATTTGCTTGGCAGCCGTACCACGAGGCGCCGAGAGATGCAGCCGTGGAACTCCCATCCAAGTTCTGACCAGAGACAGCGTTGCTTAACTCTGCTGATTGAACGTGGACGCTTGTTCAAGCTACACCACTTGGGGCCCTTCTAGTTATGGATCAAATAATAAAGGAAAGTAAAGAGGCCAGGTAATATGTGAGAATAGACTATTGGAACTTAGAGGCAATTAATATCCAGTGCTTAATTTACGCAGATGACATAGTACTATTGGCAGAGTCAACATAGAAACTACAGCAGATAGTAAACAAATGGAACAGCGCAATCAAAAGGTAGGGAATGGCAATTAATGCGAATAAAAGCAGAGTAACGGAGATAAAAAAGAAAGGTACTCAACAAAACGTACAAATAATGTGCAACGGAAAAGAACTTGACTGGGTGGATAATTACGAATATCTTGGCGTTATAATAAACAATACTGGAACAATAGATCAAGAAATATTAAATCGAACGAATAAGGCAAGTACGATTTATTGTGCTTGAAACAACATAATTATAAATAAAAAGGAAATAAGCAACGCCACTAAACTATGAGTGTACAGTAGTGTCTATGTGCCTACACTAATATACGCCTCAGAAATCTGGATTATGCAAGGCAAAGTGAAAGAAAGGGTAACAGCAGGGGAAATGAAATACTTGAGAAGAATGGTCGGAAAAACTAAACGCGACAGAATTAGAAATACAGCGATTAGAGAAAAACTGAACATGGAACCATTAGTAGAAGAAGTAGAGAGAAGTAGGTTTGAGCACGTCATGAGAATGGGAAATAGAAGAGACCCGAAAAGGTTACTGGAAGTAAAGTCGGAGGGAAGACGATATGTAGGAAGGCCTAGGGAAACATGGGAAGAAAGAATGGGGAAGATGGTACTGGATAGAGGAAAGAACTTAGGACAAGTAAAGAGAATGGCAGCTGATCCGTGACCAATATCGCAAATGGATGAGCAACCCGACGCCATAGGCATAACGGAAATGGAAAAGAAGGAGAAGAAGTGATGATTAAATATATCTCAATTGATAAACTTGCAACTGTCAATCGAAATAACATTGTTAAGAAAATCGCTATTTAGATTTAATTCATTTAATAAGCTTACACCACTGTTTATACCGTTCATCATCGCCACGATGGGGCGTTTATGACAAATTAATTTATTGCGGTTGGAATTTATTGTTATCCAAACGTCCCAGGCGGGTTGTCTAAATAAATTTAGTACTAAAGCTACTTAGCATGTAGCCATACTTGGGTGATTGCGTACCTGAAGTAATGTATTTGGGCAAACTAAAAATAAAAAACTTCGATCAACTTACTCTATGTAAAATATTTTCTCTTACCTCGGAAACTTTAGACCCGTATGATGGCTGTCGCTGTTATAACTTTGGTGTTCGCCCAAATTTCTGCATAAACGTAAAAATAAGTTGATGTTGCTGCGGTCTGCAATTTTTGTTTGAGAATAACAAATTCCCAACAAGTTTTCATTTTCTTTGCTAGTAAAGGAAATCCATAAGTTGTACTAAAGGTCAGAATTATTGGAATAACATTTGTTTATGATTATGAATTTCTTTAATTTGGATTGCGTGGTGGCACGATTATAGATCATTTTAAAATAAAATGCTAAAAACTTAAAAACGCAAGGCAACTCACACATTGTTGAAATAGAAATAAAAAACTTGATTCAGATATGAAAAATATTTGACGCTTTCCATAAGAAAAATAAAAGTTTACACTCAAAAATGCACAATTGCTAATTTCCATAAGAAAAATAAAAGTTTACAGTCAAAAATGCACAATTGCTAATTTCGCATTAATTTCAATATGAGGAAAAGATTAAGAAGTCGTAATAATGCGTTAAAAGTGTAAAACAAAAAATAAGTGCACGCGAACAGCAGAAATTTAAAATTAGGGTTTTTTTTCCTTATATGCGAAACTAATAGAGATACAAGAAGGTCAAACTTGTTTTCAGATTCTAAGAAAGCATACACTTTATCAACTTTTCCCCAATTTAATCGGTTTCCTATCTCTTTAAATAAAGTAGGTCCCAATGGTGATTCCTGAAAATCCAGCACCTTGGTACTTGAATTAGCACTATTGCAACGAAATAAAGGCAAGTTTAACTACTATAAATCACTTTTACGGTGGAATGCACGATCCAGGGAAATTGGGTAAATCAGAAGCGTAACTAACATCACTCTTGGTGCGCGTCAGTGTGAAGCGATTTCATCAGCCGCTGACACAGCGCGTCGACTCCAATTTAAGCACGAAACCAGGACCGGTTACAGTAAAATTGTGCGTGAGTGTATACGTTATTTGGGAGGTTGGTTTTTCACTTAGCATCAATAATTAATAGCTGCACTCACATAATTGTATGAATGCTAGTAGAATAAGCCTTAATCACGCAGACATTTATTCATCCATAATACATCGTTGACAGCGTATAACATTTATATATTGTCATTGTGTATTCTTTTTATGAGTCTCCATGTATGTATATTCTTTACTAGAGTACATGTCGTTTATGTAAACTGTCTGGCTTTTACTCCTAGCAGAATTTGCATGTATGATTGCAGGATTATAGGTGGCGACAAGCACGCTTTGAGCAGGTTATATTGACATTTTCCTTAGCCATTCTGAAGTAAGAACGAGCCTTGTGCATTTACGACTGTGTTAACTAGCAAACAAAGGGTATTTAAATTCATTGTTCTCAAGCTACTCGAACAATATGAGCCACCAAAGAGCATGGCCATCGCGTGGATTCTTCCTCGAGTTCTCAAGGTAAAAGGCACAATAAGCCAGAGAATTCTGGGTGTTTATTTACAAAGACTATGCGGTCTAAGCTGAAATTCAATTTCACAAGAATAATTCTAGTAACCGCGCAAGCTTCAAACAAAGTTTATAAAAGCCATTAGAAGAAAATAACACCCTTTCTGCTATTATTCCGGCGGCTGAATCAATTTGATAATAATGTAACCTACGGAATAGTGATACTAGTTCAGCTGAAATGGAGCTATATTAACCTATTCTTAATTGCTAAAATTAACGTTACTTGAAGTAACAACTACCTCTAACAACTATGTAAAAGAACAAGGCTTTCATTCCTTTCTGGGCGGTTAGCTTAAATGTAATCTGCCGCTCAATTTAAATATTTTTGGTAAACTTTTATGGAACTTTAGCATTAGCTAGCGCCAGCGTGGTCGAGTGGATGTGAAACTGCGGTACGCGACATTTGGGCGCCGCCGTTTGGGCGCCGCCGTTTGGGCCCCGCCCTTTGGCCGCCGCCGTTTGGGCGCCATACTTTTGACCGCCGGACGTTTGGGCGCCAGTAGTATACATTTTTAAATAGTTTGAAACTTCTAATAATGTTGTTTAATTATTTTTAATAATTTCACATGTCTTCTTGTAATTGTGGTAGATTATATTATGGTTCTACTTTTTATTATGTGAGTATATGTATACTACTTAAGTAACTGTAACCTGATTTTAGTTGTTATATAATAAATAATTTCTATGACGATGATATTTGTTTTAATTTTCTGGAATGGTTTAAGATTGTAAATGCAGAAGTTTTCATTTTTACCTAAGCCGTAAGTTGATTTTGTTACATTTTGTGGAGTAATTGTAAATTTACTTAAATAGATACATCTATATCAAATCTATTACACCGTGAACAATGTCATTTGAAATTGCTTGCAAAAAATCATATTTACCATAAATAACAGAAGAATCGTGGACTAGTTTTAATATTTCTAAATTTCGGCGCCCAAATGTCCAGCGCCCAATCGGCGGGGCCCAAAAGTCCCGTCGCCCAAACGGCCGGCGCCCAAACGGCGGCGCCCAGACGGCGGCGCCCAAATGTCCTGCTTCGGTGAAACTGAAATAATGAAATCCTGGCTAATAACCAGCGTCCACATAAATAAGTTATGAAAATGTAATCCAAATATCGAGAGATCCAAAAAAAACTGTTCCTCAGCGGGCTGTGGAAATTCAACGTATTAATAATATGTTGGTGACACTGTATGTCAATGTCAAATACGAGGTTATCAGGTTAGGTTTTCCGTCAGTTTTGACACAAAATGAGGCAAATCCTAACCTGCTAACCTCGAATTTGACATTGGCATACAGTGTCACCAACATATTATTCATACGTTGAATTTCCACAGCCCGCTGAGAAACAGTTTTTTTTGGATCTCTCGATACAAGGAAGAATAATTGAGGGTTTACACCTACAGAAGCAAACACAGCGGAAATAAAACTGCGCCCCGACATGATTAATTGAAAATTATGATCAAGCTGGAGATTACTAAATAAATTGCTTACTGAGCTTTCGCCGCGTCACTTAATAAGCTCTTAGAAGCATTCGCCGAAATACTTGCTGTATTTCTAGGGTTATCAATATCAATAAGTTTTTACGACAAAATGTGGGCACGCGTTAATAAAGTTAAATCGTCGAAAACTTGGCGGGCTGAAGTTTATTCCCGCGAATTTTTCACGTCGCTCTACACATAATATTTAATTACGGGGGTCGGATCGTGAAAATGTGTTTCATCAGATTAAATGTCCCAATTCTTGTAGTCGAAATAACGGCATGCTTGAGTCCCGGAACCAATAACTGCAGCCTTAGAATCTGCCGCCTGCTCAGGGAAGTTACGTATTTTATTAACAATGACCATATTTACATGAGGAACGCCGGATTGAATTTCCGGGGAATTTAATAACGACAGAATTCCAATTTTTCGGGTACCTTTTTTAATTAACATTGTCCTGCAATCCCGTCGAACCTGAGTGTAGATTTTATAAAAATATTGCGAGTAGGAAATTTTCTTTTCAGCAAGTGATAATAAAGAGAACAGAGGTAATTAAACAATAATAGATTCCAGGTGTAATTATTGCACTGCGAGAACAGGGGCGCCATACTATACAGCTTCAGGCAAAATTTATTTAAGAAATATGTGTTTCCGATACGGAAATCTTTGTTTTACCTGAAGTGGTGTATCTTTCTAGGCAGCTATCACAACATAAAGCAGCTGAACTGTATGTAAATATTATGACTTGTTTTGTGCAGTTAGAAAAATAAAAAGATACTACCTTTCGCAACATCTAAAACCCCGTAACCCCAGCGAACCAGAACAAACCAGGATACCAAAAATACCGCCTATATCCTTAAATGGACCTCTTAATGAATTAGTTGAAAAATAATTTGTTAACACCTATAGTGCAAAATCACTGGAAATTTCAGATATCAGTGAAAACAAAATACAAAAGCAAAACAGTTTTTTGTTGTCAGTATGAATACTCATTCCTCACTAAGAAAAACGAATCCCAAAGAAAAACTATATTAAACTACTGGTGAATTACCCGAGTTACGCTTCGGTGGGAAAGGGTGCTACATGTCATAATCAAAAACACATACAACCTTACCAATTATACATCCAAAAATGTTGATAGATGAATATTGAAATTACACGATTTAATTTTTCTTTTAAATTTGACGTCGAAATGGGCGTCGAAGAGTTTATTGTGAACATACCACATCAGCTGTTTCAATCGACTGTAATTTAATTTTACTTTTCTTTTTCGTACTTTTTTATGAAATAAAAACAGGCGTACGATCTAACTCTAAAAATTAGCAAAATTTTAAGCTACCATACAATTTAATCGGTCCAGTATCTTCAGAGGAGATAGAGAACAAACATATATACAAATAAAGAGACCACCGATTTTATGGTATACCTATATACCGACTTTTCATCACATAGAGAACACCTGGTTGCACGATAGATGCAACATGAAATGAAAAAGCTAACAAAATTCTTAGCATAAAAATATATTATATTCTATTGCAGCAGTAGCAATTCGAAGAAAACTATGAACTTCTCAATGCTATATGCGCCAAAGATACGGGCATACAAAAAATTGATGTACTTTAAAACCGAGCTGTGTAAAATACAAAGGCAATCAATGCTACACTGACAGTGATAGAAATACAAGTTGTGGTGATAAGGTTTTACATATTATATAGCAATCCTATTTCAGTGTGTTCTATCATATGTGTCGATTTGACAATCACATCCTACTTGAAGTGAAAACAACCCTATGGTAATATTCAATCAGCACGGATAGTACTTAATTAAAATTCAGTAGTATTCCATGATAAGTATATTATGAAGTGAGAATTAATTATCAGAAAAATGGTTCTTTTTTGTTTATAATTATTGTTATTAATTTATTTAAAAACTCCGAATTTACCGCTGGCAGTGATAAATCCTTATAATTTTGACAAATAAAATCTCTGTAATGCCTTGCCTTTAAGAAATAATCCTTGGCTGCGCCTCGTGTTATTTCTAGGCAAGCAGTTGTTATTTGTCAAAATTATTGCAAATGGTTATTACTTCCATTGATTAATTAAAATTGAAAATCGTCCGGCTAATAAGACACGATGCAAATATTATCAAGGATAACAAAACATACGTAGCCAAACATCTTAAGAGTTGATGCGGCCCCTCATTTTTTACATTTTCTTTGTGGCTCCGTAAGAGGCCATATGGAACCCGCTGAGAACCACTGATTTAGAGCTTGACGATAACCTGGACTATCGAAAACACTAAAAGGATAAAAAAGGCTAGGACAATAGTAGAGTGCTTTAAAAAACCGTTATCAAGTGGCTTTGTGTCAACCAGTAATTTTTGAAAGTCATGTCGTAACTTATTTTATGAATTGCGTATGCATACAACCCCACCTTGACAACTGACAACTCAAGTGACCGAGTGCGCTAAATTCTGGGAAGAGCGATGTAATAATTTCCTTATAAACACATAACCTTACT
This sequence comes from Agriotes lineatus, assembly GCA_940337035.1. Classification (NCBI taxonomy): domain Eukaryota; kingdom Metazoa; phylum Arthropoda; class Insecta; order Coleoptera; family Elateridae; genus Agriotes; species Agriotes lineatus. Next base: position 19,569,355 of record OW679197.1, read on the forward strand.
TTGAGACTTGACAACTCAAGTGACTGAACGCGCTGAATTCTTGGTAGAGCTAGAGACCCCAGGAATGAGAGACTCGCCATTGGCCGTCGCTGGTCTGATTGGTTGAGGCGAACTTTGTCCCCAAAATGGCGGCGCCAATGGTTTGCCCTCCAATATGGCGTGAATTTTAAACTTAAAAGTTACATGTATAAAGGAAATGACTCGTAAATGACAGTTTATTAGTTATTCTTATATATTTTTATAACTCTTATATCGTAATTATGAAACGAAGTGAATTTTAATATACATATTATCAAATGGCCGAAATTTGGCAGACATCCTTTGGTAGATAAACAAGAATTTTTTCATAAATTGAGACATCGCGCTTGGAAAGTTACATAGACAAAATTCCTATTGACTAAACAAAATTTTATATTCAACAAAAATACTTTGTTAGTAGTGAAATGAAAATTTACATTTTGTACAAACAGTTAACAAAAATGGCATTTTTTTTTAACAAAATCTGTGTTTATTTACCAAGTAAATGTCATTGTTTTTAACAAAATATTTTGTGGAAAGGAGTTTAACTAACCAAAATTTACATAAATGTATTGAAGAAAAACAGAAAAGCTTTAATTAATTTTTTTAATACACCACAGAAGCTGTTTAACCGTGAACATAGAGTACAGTAGTTCTTATGCACAAACATATGACAACATAATTATTAATTCAAAACACTATGCTCTGAATTCTTTTAATAGGCTTCAAGTTGGTTTTTAAAATTATTAACAGAAGAGGTATTAACAACAGGCTGAGGTAGACAATCTATTTATCAACAATTCTATTAGAGAGAACATATTTTCTAGCATTTATTTTAAAGCTGTCTTTACTCAAATGCATTCCATAGGTGCTAGGGTGCTCTTTATTTATACAGATTTTTTTAAAATTTTGATGATCTCACCTTTAGCATTTTTCCAAATAGAAAACAAAAGCCCAGTAAAATTTAAAACCAATTGGACAACCGTACGACGTGCCTCAATGATCTTGTCTCGAAGACCTAGAGGGAAATAAAAAAATATGTAGTATTACATGTTCATAAATTTATTAAAATATACAGCAAAGATACGGAATACATTGGTATTAAACAGGGAAACAATATAAAGAATCCGTGGTTTCACAATAACTTCAAACCATAACTTGTAAACGATGCATAAAAGCCTCTTTTTACTACTATTTGGATATTTCTTACGGTAGTCCAATACTAGTAACAGAAACTGTTTTTGATCCTCTTTCTTAGGTAAAACGCTGTTAAACTTTTCTATGACCTTTAACACCTACTTCAGCCGAGTCCTTGACAACGTTAAGGTTTTGAACAGTCAACAATCTTTTTTGAAATTCTTCGAGAGAGTCCCAAGTAGGAAGATCACTTTGCACTCTTACAAAATTGTTCATCACTTGATAAATGCTGCAAATTGAAAATGTGTTGATCATCAAATCATCATCACGGTGACCGAGCGTTTCTGCAACATTTTCTTCATCACAAACGTTAAACGATTTTGACTCACTAACAAGTTTTGGTTAATGTAATTTAAAACTCTGTTGTTCCCCTTTTAACTTTATATTTGATTGTTCAGTTCTATGTACAATTTTTGTTTTCCAATTTCAACTGCTTTTCACACTCTTCATTTGCTAAAGTCACTTTTCTCTGTGCCTCTTCCAACATCCTTTTGAACATTTTAATTTTACATTATTCGGGAGGTGCATTAGCTACAGTTGATACAAATACAAATTATCAGCATTTAGTAGCTATATAACACTCACATATTCACATTGATTGAAATCCTCAATCCTGCAAAACACAGTTGACACATTCGCCATTTTGGGGAAACCGCTGCCAACATCTCGCTAGGGGAATCTAGTTACTTCCGGTAAATGGCCAGTCTCTGATTTCTAGGGTCTCTAGATAGAGCGATGTAATAATCACCGGCATGTAGTCGTAAGACGAGATCTAGTTCAAATCCCTCTCGATAAAGTTTTTAACTCACGTTATCTCATTAATAGAATATCTTAACAACATGAAATTCTCCAGAAGAAATTACTAAGAATCCCCCTGGTTCATTGCTAGCGACCAACTTATTAAGAAATACATAAAAAGGAACTCTAAGCAATTTTATGAAAGAATCAGCCTCTGTTCAAGCGCTAAACATTACGAACTAGGAAAGAGAAGAATACACGAATGGCTAAAACAAAATCCACCCCAAGGCATCTAAGTCACCAGTGAGAGCGATCGTAAATACTCTAAGAATACTTACGGTTAAAATGCACTGTATTTTAAATTGAGGATAGTTAAGTTTTAATAACATATTACACTATGTTTTGCCGATAATGAACGAAAACTTGCCACCGACTAGCTAGGAACAAGGATCGCAGCTTACTTGCCCTCGAAAAGGTGAAATTTAAATCAAAGAACGCCAAGTGGTTCCAACTGTCACGTCTCCTGCTACTTTCTTGAGATAGCGAACCACGAAATGGCTCAAGCGTAGCAAAACGGAAAGGTTACACGAGTGAAACCCAAATTTAAAAAGGTTCCTATAATGATAAACAAAAATGTGCAATTACTGGCATTACCAACTTTTCGAAGACACTTAAATCACTTACAAATATTACAAGCAAGGTAAATATTACAGATCATGCACCCAATAACGTATAAATGAGGGAGGGAAGCCTAGCGTCCAGTATGCTACCTACTCACAAATCCAGCAAGCAAGTCTACTGAGACGTTCGAAACCCTTTAAACTTTGGAAAGTGTGCAATGTTGCATGGTTACACAATTAGTAATCTCGCTCATATAATGGTTGTTTAAATTTAATACTCAAATGTGACTCAGTACCGTTTTTGTTCAACAGCTCTAACAGCTTGAAAGCTGAAGTCTTTATAGGTGCATACAATTTGGCAAAGTACGAGGTGGATCCTCGGTTCAAGCTGGCACGAGAGTCAAGTTTGGAATTTCACTTAGTTAAACAAGCGACATCGAATGCTTCACCTGGCGAGTTGCTACTGAAGCCCGTAGAGCTTCCTAGCCGGAACGAACGTTTGCCCAAAGCTTGGCTTATGCCTTGCATGAAAATGTGCGGGGCCGAAACCACTCTAATACAACAACGTCACTGGATCCGGGACACAGCCTAACAGGACTTCCACCATAACCTTCAATGGCACCTCGGTGTAAACCGTGACAATGTTGGCCACTCATGCTTCGGTTCCAAAAAATGGAAACGAAAAATACGAACGAGAGAGTTACTCCGCGAAAATACAAGGATGCTTACTGGAAATCTGTTTTATAAGAAATTGAGATTTAGAGTGAACACGCAGCACGTGGTATTTTAAGGTTAAAATGATATTCTGGATATGCTGCCATCTAGAATAATAGTATATAATGCGGTGATACAAGCCATTTACAGCCCTACAAAACTCAAAACCCTTACATATGATTTCTCGCCCACGAACGCTGTACCGGAAATGCTTTCATAACAGAAGATCGAAAGGCCACGGCGTCTCTTCCCTTCTCCGGTATAACACCGGTTGCAACTGTTGAAGATGGTGCAGTTTCTAATTTAAAAAAAAAACAAATAAGCACTTTGTTCATGTGTGCAGCCTTAGAGTTAGTTGAATGGAAATATGGATCTGTTATCATTTATTTTATTTTTTAATGTAACTATTCGGATACCATATTACGCTGCAATTGTAATAACTCACGCAAATTTATCTATTGCAGCAGAGAAACAACCACGCGAACCCGACATAAATCTTACGTGAACGGTCTAATAAAAGTGAAAACTTCGGGAAAACAGCTTTGTATTCTAACGGGCAGGTGTCTAAATTAAAACGTTACGCTATGCGTACCTAACTGTCTAACGTCATAAACTCAGTGATTTGCGTAGCGGAGTTACTTCAGTATAAGGTACGCAAAGCTCGCATTTTGACGACATTACACCATCTACAATCTGCGGGACAGCTGCTAAACCGTTTTGTTAGCAAAAGATGGTAGTGTAAGAATTGGGGCATAAGCAGATCAAAGGCGTGGAATAAAAGATAACACTTTGCAGAGAAAAATTACTGTGCAGGACAAGGGTAATAAAATGAAATTTCAATGCCAGGGCTTCGAAGACGAGGCACAATGGATAATTCATTTTCAAGGAGACCCTCCACTTGTGTAACTGAGAGGCTATATAATCAATCGGTCATTCAGTATTCAACTGTTGGGCAAGTCTTGCATTGTATCGTGTACGACTGTCGGCAATCTCGTGTCTCCAAGTCGTCTAGCTTGGACATTTAAAATATTTTCATCGACATAGCAGTTTCGGAACATCAGAGCGCGTCGTAACTGTTAGCGTTTAAAGTGTTGCAATCGAGCACTCTGTATGTGTAAATGTAGTTGCTACATATATGTATACCTCCAGATTCATAAGAAAGTCCCCGGTTTATAACGTTTCTATTATTAATATTAGACCCAATAAAGTCTATACATCTTTCAATGGCATTCTGAAGGCTATACTTTCGCATTATAGATGTCTCAATATCGTTCAACTGTTTTGAAGGTCGATGTATAACTTTTGTATTTTAAATGGAACACCCTGTATGTATTTGTAAATTTTGATAGATTATTAACTTACCTTTCTAATGATACCATATAATAGGCCAGTCAAATTGTCGAAAATACCTCGTTTTTTGACAAAAATACTACCTGAAAAGTGAGCATGTAGTTTTATATAGCAAATCACGTAGAATTGAATGAACTAAAAAGTAACAGCTGAATCAGTGGAGAAGTGATTCAAAATTGCGGTCAAAGTAATGAAAAAACGGTTTTTTTGCATATAAAAGAGCAAAAAAGCGATGAATTTTTTCAAAAAAAAAAAATAAGATTATGTAGTTTAAAAAAGCAAATAAATTAACCTGTCGGTGGTCAAAATCGATTCATTAGAAAAAAAGTTATCGCTAAAAACCGCTAAAAATGACCGATTCTTCAATTGTTCTTAACTTAAAAAAAACACCTATATAATGTTGAACTTTTCAGAAAGCATAGTACTCGATGAGAAGAAAACGGACGATTTTAAAATTTGCAAAAATGTTGACTACTTTTTGCATAAATAATTTTTTTCTAAAAAAATACGTTTTCGCAGAAATTGATTTACTCAGCTTGCAGAAGTGGTACAGTAATCAGCATATGCTTATTTTGTTCCTTAAGAGTTATACTACCACACAAAATATGAGTTCAAATTTTTTTGCACTTGCAAATATGTGAAAATTTAATTTGAAGAGTGATCTTTTTTTAGGCGCACAAAATGTTGAATATTTTTGTCAATTTTAATTGTACCAAAATTACGTAAGCATCATTCGATAGCTGCCAATTTTCTCCGAAAATAAAAAAAGATTACAGTACGACCCATAGAAGACGAAGAATTTTTCTTTTTTAAATTGCTGCACATTCAGTTATTAATATTAGCGGCTGAAATTTGCACACACTTTAGCTGAAGACTTCTAGTGTAATATAAAAATTATTTCGCAATTATTGACCGCGTATTATGTATTGCGAAGCGGTTTACATTTTAGGCGTCGCAAAACGCACGTTCCGTTCAGTGCGAGTAAACGCCGAGTGGAGCGGCCTACTCCGAGTTTCTCCCTACAACGCTTAACGCTACGCGCCACAGCACCGCTCTGAACGAACATGCATTTTGCGACGCCTAATGTAAACCGGTTCGCAATAAATAATACACGGACAATAATTGCGAAATAATTTTTATATTACACTAGAAGTCTTCAGCTAAAGTGTGTGCAAATTTCAGCCGCTAATATTAATAACTGAATATGCAGCAATTTAAAAAAGAAAAATTCTTCGGCTTCTATGGGTCGCACTGTAATCTTTTTTTAATTTCGGAGAAAATTGGCAGCTACCGCATGGTGCTTATGTAATTACGGTACAATAAAAATTGACAAAAATATTCAACATTTTGTGCGATTACAAAAAAGATTACCCTTTGGCAGTGGAAAATGCGCTCATATCATGTGTGGTAGTACAACTCTTAAGGAACAAAATAAGCCTCTGCTGATTACTGTACCATTTCTGCAAGCTGAGTAAATCAATTTCTGCGAAAACGTATTTTTTTGGAAAAAAAATTATTTATGCAAAAACTAATCAACATTTTTGCAAATTTTAAAATCTCGCGTTTTTTGCTCATCGAGTACTATGCGTTCTGAAAATTTCAACGTTATATATATTTTTGTTTAAAAGTTAAGAACAATAGAAAAATCGGTCATTTTTAGCGGTTTTTTAGCGATAACTTTTTTTTTTAAATCGATTTTGATCGTCGACAGCTTAATTTATTTGTTTTTTTAAACTACATAAGCCTTTTTTTTTTGGAAAAAAATCATCGCTCTTTTGCTCTTTTATATGCAAAAAACCGTTTTTTATTACTTTGACCGCAATTTTGAATCACTTCTCACTCTCTCAGCTGTTACTTTTTAGTTCATTCAATTCTACGTGATTTGTTCTATAAAACTACATGCTCACTTTTCAGGTAGTATTTTTGTCAAGTAAATATCTAATTTGACTGGCCTATAAGTACACTTTTGATACATGGATTAACGAATTTTAGTACTACCCCTTCTAAGCCATATACCAACTTCTTTCAAGGTCATCTAATACAGCATACAAAATCTCATAGATATATTAAATTATAGCAAACTTGCTTTCTATGATATGGAGATAGACATCATTTTAGTTCATATTTGTATTTAATCATGGTTACTAGATCTTAAAATCGTTGGGATGTAACAGAAATGAAGGTTCTGACAAGGGAATAAATTTCTTGGATATACTTAAAAATATATTGTATGTATGTATTATCGTTAACCTCGTTATACCTTTCGGTGTAAAAATCTAAATTTTATATCGAAAAACAGGCATATTAAATATTTGGATTTATTTGATTAAGACTACATCACGCTAGGCAAAGTTATAGGTACCCCCAAACACCATCAACTTAGGTTTGTTGGAGATAATAATTAGATCATGCTTTGATCAGCAGTAATGCAAACATTAAGCTTACTATTTTTTGCATTTGCCGTCTTTAAATTCCATGTATTGGAAGATAGGTATAGCTCTGTAATATAAGCATATTGGTAATAAATATTAAAAGACGTAATTGTCTTGGACTGAACAATGAATAATAAACAATATTGGCCCTTCTAGAAAAGCACAAGAAATTTTACCATTAATGGAAAAGTTATCATCGTACTAACACATTGCAATCGTGAGTTGAGTAATCTTACTAGTTTGCGCTATACCAACACTTAGTAAATGTTTAATAGCAGATAGCATTACTAGAATATAGGAACAAAATATTTCATAAATCTTGATTTAGCCGGTTTAAATTCAAGATATTCTTCGTACTTATGCACGAGAACATGAAGTAAGGTATTTGTTTAAACGATTAGAATCTGAAGTAAAATTACTCACAAAGGGAAAACATGTCTAAAAAGCCATCTAACGCATACACGATGTGTTTTATTTGTTCTTGCTGGGAGAGATAAGATATTGAGCGAGCAGTGTGCCAGTGACAAAATATCATATAAAACAGTATTATGCAAAAGCAGGGTCTTTTTTGGCTTTGTAAGAAGTTCGAAGTTTCCATTCCGATTTTAATGTTATATAGGTGAAAGCAGCTATTGCTATTGGTTGCTTAGAAGAATAGGTACGTAAAAGGTAAAATAATTTTGCCCTACTACCAAAACCTTGACAATCTACAAATGTAAATACGAATAAAGGATGCTTTATTCCATCTACATTTGAAAAATCGTCGGCTTTAATCGAATGAACCAACTGAAAGCCTTACGGCTGAGCTGTTTAATAGAAGTAAAAAATTGTATCTTCAACTAAATGTTTTGTTTGGCTATTATTCTAGTTCAAATACTATTACTTTGGTTAGTCTTTTAATTTTAAGATTTTTGTCGCTGTCGGAATTCAATTTATCACTAAAAGTTATCATAAACAAGTGAACACGTACATGGAAAAGGCTTGTACTCTTTCAAATGTCGGTTTCATTTTAGCTACGAGGAATTTATGGACACCATTAAGAACGAAGATGAGGGAGTGGAAGTGTTTCTCATAAAATAACCGATTTTAATAAATGTTTTCAGAAACATAACAATGAGGGTTTTATTGAATTTTATCTGATACACCTTGCAGCGCTAGAGACTTTTAAAACATTTCGTAGCATTATTGAGAATATTTAGTCATTTAGCGTATGCTTCGTGTCTGTGACCCAAAAGTTTAACATTTTCTGATAACTTGGGATTATTATATCAATGTGAAGAATATTAGTGTTTAGCCTCGCAATACCAACCGCGGGGCATTTTGTGTGCAGCAGTTATTTTTTCATACTTATGGTGTAATTCTGGGTACAAAAATTTCGACTTCTTAAAATTTTTGTATGCAAACAACTAACTAGATGAACACGAGCTTAGATTAGAATAAATATTGCAAAATTAATTTTTATTTCAATTAATATGGGCGCTGTCACCGTTGCTGCTAAGAAATTTCATGGAATAGTAAACGTTTCAAAATGAACAAAACAACAGTCGTTTAAATACTGTAGCCGGAACGGGCTATTTTAATTTATTTTAGATTAATTAGATTGCTATAAATTGCCAGGCTCATACTGGCTCCAGGCAGCTCAGATTGCCAAAGGTATCATTTTTACACTCAAGTTTTATAACCCAGTAAAGCAGTCATAACTTTTCAAGCGTATACTTAATACATAGAATTATATTAAATTCCTAAGACAAACTTAAATGTAATAATGTTTATAATAAATAAATCTGGCATTCTTCGGTGTAGCTGGTGGTCGGTTGTCTCAAGGCGGCGTTAGTGACTTTTGGAACGCCCTCGGTGCATAGTCGGTCTCGTGTCCCGTGCTTCCATTTGAACTATTAACATAAAATTGAGAGGTTAATGGTTGCCGTGAGCACGGCGGCAGTTCACGAATAAAATTCGATTTATTAACTTCCAAGCGTGTGAAATGAAGACAGAGATGCAGAAATTTTTACAGGGCTCCATTAACCCTCAGAGAGTTTACCGAGACAATAGGAATAAGGTAAGCTGGCTTGTGATCAACTAAAGCACAGAGATGTTCGCAGGAACAAGAGAGATACAGCAATATGACCTGGAAAAAGTTTCAAGGCCGACAAAATATTGTTGCAAGTGTACGAAAAATCTGACCATAGCCATTCGATGGAGTTCGGTGACTAGTAAACCATGATATAAAACTGAAAGTCCTGACTCACTCACTCACTCATCAACGCCCAGCCCAAACCCTTGGACCCAGAAAGCTGAAATTTTGCACAGAGATTCCCTTTATGATGTATACAAGGAATGCGGAAGGATATTTAGTAATTCAACCCCTAAAGGGGTAAAATGGGGGTTCCAATTATGTATGGAGAAATAATATTAAATAGACATTTCAACTTGAAACTTCATAGGAGTACTCCTAAAAACAAATAAGCAAACACGTATTTCGTGATTTTCCGAAAATCAACCCCTTAGGGGGAGAAATGGGGTAAATAAGCCTAAAATACGAAATGGGTGTCGTTAATGAGGTTTTTGGGACGTTGATTGCGAAAAGAGCATTTATTTTTAAGTCCAAGACGGTAGACACAACATAAGGGAAGGGACGGGGCGAGACGGGACGGGACTGCGCTGGACGGGAAGGAAAGGGACGGGACTAGACTGGACGGGAAGAGACGGGACGGGACGAGACGGGACGGGGCGGGACAGAACGGGAAGGGAAGGGATTGAATGGCAGGGGAGGGGACGGGACGGGACGGGACGGGACGAGACGGGAAGAGACGGGATTGGACGGGACTGAACGGGACGGGACTGGACGGGGAGGAAAGGGACGGGACGGGAAAGAACGAGACGGGACGGGGCGGGACGGAAAGGGACGGAATGGGACTGGACGGGAAGGGAAGGGACGGGAGGGGAAGGGACGAGACGGGACGGAACGGGACGGAACGGGACGGAACTGGACGGAACGGGACGGAACGGGACGGGACGGGACGGAACGGGACGGAACGAAAAGGGAAGGGGTGGGATGGAAGGGGAGGGATGACAGACAATAATTAGTCATTATTTAATACACAAATAACGAACCTCGCGCGAACGATGTCGCGGGTAACAGCTAGTATAATTATAAGCAGTTTTGGTTTATTAGCACCCCGGGTACGACCGATTATTCAAGATAGCACTAAATGACCTCACTACATTCGCACTGGGTATAATACGCAAAAAAGAGTCCCGAAGCTCGTGCATCTAATTTTGATGTCCCTCCTCTCTTTCTGCACTTTTAGTGAAAAATTCCAGTTACCACAAAATAACGAATAGGCTCCGCCAAAAAAAAAAGTCACGATTGGGCTCTGCGAGCATCAAGTCGTGCGTCTCAAAGCCCTACACCCTGGAATGTCCTTTCTGCTTCCCGTTGGTTGCGGAATTATAGGGTCCCATTTGACGGATAGACGTTCAACGCGAAGATCTCCACGAGATCACAGGAATGCACGCTCCACATTCCTGCGCTACCTTCAAAATTGAAGACATTTTAATAAGTGATTCCTTCACGCATATATAAGCATCTGGTTTATAAGCCATTATGCATAAACATTCTAAAATTCTTTCATTGGGTCCAGTGTACCATTTATTTTTCTTTCCCTAGTTTCAAAATTGTCTAATCAAAGAGACTACGTGTGTTAGATGTAGCTATATAGTAAGACATAGTAGCTGAAATTATAGCTTTACATTAGGTAGGATCAGCATATCATAACATCTCGACAGGCTTCTTATTACTTTACTTAATAAACTGAATACAAACGGGCGCCTGTCGTTATTCACAACAAAAACGCAAGTCTAGGTAACAAATCAATTCTCCACCTACCTCGGATGGCTCTTACTTCACTACCTAAATGTAAAAAACGAACAGGTTAATGAAGGTTTGTAAGTATAGATAAACAAAGAAAATATACCAGTAACAGTAAGTAGGTTTAATCTTCACCAAACAGTGTCACAATTATCAAGCGTAAATATACAAGCAATATTAAACATATGACAAAAATAAACCCAAGTAAAACCCTGGCTCATTGCAGAGTCAAATAATACTAAAGAATGAACGGGGTCACACCTTAATTATATTGTCAAACAATTAATATTCAAAAGAACATTACACAAAATAACGTATTAAAATCAAGCAGCAAACATCCTATCGGAAGCGCTGACAAGAAACAGCCCATCACTGTCTGTGCAAACTGTTAAAAAAATTGACCTGGAGTATCTGGTAGTCAATGTCGGATTACAAGAAACTGCATTGTAGCGTGCACACAATGTACACGCTTTGCGTGTGAGTTCAGTACATTGGGTAACCAAAGACGTTTGTTTGGATCAGTGCATAAGTTATCGCTGGCGTAATTGTCTGTATCGTCAACACAAATCTGAATTGAATTTAGCAGAACGAGCGTGTACTTGCTGTGGTTTCGCTGGAACACTACGACGTAGGTTTTCCAGAAAAAGGGCTGCTAAGGAAGGTATCTACAGCGCAGGGAAGGTGGAAAAGACCTTAGCGCAGAAGATTGATTGGTTCAAAAAGTCTCGTCCGGCAATGTCACCCAAGAACGTGCATGCTGCGGATGCTGCAAATATTTCAGCAATAAAGTTGCCACGTTAAGAGGTCTAATTACCACATTAATAGTATGGAAACCTAACAATTCAAATGTGCTTACCCAAAGATTGTAACGGTCCGTAGTGACGCGGGCAGCTCGAATTGTAAGCGTGCACAAGCGTTTCTTTAGTAAAGACAAATAAACGTCGCCAATAGCAAGGCCTACTCTAACATTATGCCACCACGTAAAACATATCCCCTGAGGGCCACGAATGGAATTCCCATGTCGGCCGCGCTCCACCAAAGCTGGCGGAAGAAGGACGCTCGTGTTCTTAAATTCGCGGACAGGTGTTACCTCCAGGTTTGCGCATTCGCAAGTTGAAATTGCTTCACGGCAATAATAGAAAAATTAAAGATGCGTGCGCTGTGCTATAAATTTAGAGATGCGAAAGCTAAAGTCTAAAAGCACGATCCATTAAAGGAACGCCAAAATACAACGGGAAGTTACAAGTAATAATTTTATGCAGGCTGCAATTTTAATATTACTTGTACAGAATCTTGCAAAGAACTTTACTGGCGTTTGCGCGAGAGTGGAAATGTTCAGCCTCAATTCAGAGACTGGGGTAGACAACGACCAAATAGAACAATTGATGCGGCTAAAGAAATTTTTCAGATGGTCGAAGTAAATCCTTCAGTTAGCACGAGAGGAATAGCTAGAACAGTTGGTATATCCAGGCAGGTAGTGTGGCGAACTCTCCACGAAAATGTACTGCACCCTTTTCATCTTCAACATGTGCAGGCTTTGGAACTTGCTGATTATGCTAGAAGGGTAGAAGTGTACGCTGTGCGTCAGTTGACTGGAGTTCTCGTTCGCCAGATTTGAACATAATAGACTTCTTCATTTGGGGTACAATTAAAAACGCTGTCTATGGAAGAGAGCTAATAGTGTAGAAGAACTGTGGCAACGTGTTCAGGATGCATGTCGAGATATTTAACAAAATCCTAATGTTTTCAAAGCGTTCAAAATTCACTCTTGCAGAGCTCAAGTTTCTGTTGAAGTTGAAGGGGGACTTTTTAAACAATTATCATAGTTTAACTTTAGTTATTTTAGTGTTTCTGTCTGCTCAGAATAAATTACTTTTTCTATTATATCTATTTTCGTTTTTGGTTGTTATTATTTAAAAATGCTAATAAACCATTCTATTGTCTGTTAGTAGATAATAAATTCATCGAAAAATAGTAGTTTCTACAATAAAACAGACTTTTACTACAAATTTGTATTAGCCAGAAGCGCGAGTGGATTATAATTGTTTTATTGCCTACTTATTTTTAAAGAGAGAAACAGTGGCAATCAAATTTGAAGATGGTGTAAAAGAATGCTCTGTAGCAGCTTTATGCTGCTTTAAATCACACAAATCTATTAGAATTTCTTTCTTGTATTTACCAAAGCTATCTATATTTTAAGTTTGGGTCTCACTTTAGGTGACACCCTGTATATTTGACCAAAAGATTATTCAGTTTCGAGCCAGATGAGAATCTAATCCGCATGTAAAATATCGGTTTACTGTAAGAAATAGATTTTGAGCTATACCGTCAATAGACAGATCGACTGGCAGACAGAAAGGCATACAGAAAGACGGACCGACAGACACATAGACGGAGAGACAGACAGGCAGACAGACAGACAGGCAGACGGAATTGAGAAAACAGGTTTTTTATCATTTAGGGACCCTGAATCGTGAAGATCTGAATAAATTGCGGAAGGTAAAGTACGTAAAACATAATTCAAAAATTATATTGCCCCATTAAACAAAACTGGTTTTCAATTGCTTTAGTATGTTTGGTACGATAATTCGGTTATGAAGAACCTTTACAGCCAAGTCGAATTTGTTTTGAAGTTCTTGTTCTACTCTCAATGAGCTTGCGTAGGTCATGACCTACTTTAATGTAAATATTTTGACTTTCCTCGTCTAAAGATGAAGGAAGTATTGTAATCACGAAAATATCACCTTCCGAGATTTCTTCGCATCTTCACATTTCAGGGTGCCTAGATGACAAAAAACAGTTTTTCTGTCTGTTCGCAGTATAACTCAAAAACTATTTGTTGTGGAGGACTATTTCGCATGAATATTATATGTGCGAAACTGAGAAAAAATCGGAAAAATATATACAGGACCTTAAAAATATAACATTTTGTTTTTTCAACTGAGAAATAGATTAATGTAATAATTTACACAAAGCTCAGGCTTTATCACTGGTGAAAATGAGATCTTACAAATACGGGGAAACATTACAGATGGGGCAGTATAGTATGGTGTGCTAATAACGTAGCAGAAACTCATCCAATTCGAGCGCGCTCGTGGCTTAGTTATTCTAGCGGCAGACAAGAAACTGGCTTCGAAATATTCGCCTGGAAGGGCTGAGTGAGAGTACTGTCGGATTATATTTTCACTACCGTCGTGTAAAAGAAGGAATTTATTATTTGCGAAAGATAAGCGTAATAATTTGCACATAGCTCAGGCTTTATCATTGACGAAAATGAGACCTAACAGATACAGGGTAAACATAAAGAACGAAACAGAATGCAGCAGAAACTCGGCCGAGCACGCTCGTTCGAATCCCAGTGGATTACACTTTTACTATTTGTAAATATATCTAATTCGCATGAGGGAAGTTTCGTGAAAACCCTTTTACAGGTTTTTTTTCTAATAAAAAACACTTGCAAAAGTTAGCTACGCCATCTTAAAGTATTTTTAGTTTCGAGCGAGATGAGAATCTAATCCGCATGTAAAATATCGGTTTACTGTAAGAAATAGATTTTGAGCTATACCGTCAATAGACAGATCGACCGGCAGACAGAAAGGCATACAGAAAGACGGACCGACAGACACACAGACGGACAGACAGACAGGCAGACAGACAGACAGACGGAATTGAGAAAACAGGTTTTTTATCATTTAGGGACCCTGAATCGTGAAGATCTGAATAAATTGCGGAAGGTAATTTTTTCGCGATTTCACTGCTTTCTTCTTCTTCGGCGAGGGAAGTAAAACGTTCTTGGTTTGTAAGGGTTGGCCGTATGTCATAGCTCATAGAAATATACAGTTTTACGGTTTGTATGTGTTACAATAATGTCTATTGTTTTAGATTACTTGCGAGGACCTTTAAAAACACTTTTCGTTCGTGGTGAATACAACGGTTTATTTCATACTGCAAGTTTAATGAATTTTAAATAAAAAGTTGTAAATCATTTAAAATTTCATGTCAACAACTGACGTATCATTTTAAAGTACTTGAACTTTAAAATTCTACTTTAAAGAACTAGGACTTTAATGTTCCATGGTTTGTACAATAAATAAGTTTTATTTCATACTGATGTCAAAAATGACATTTTTCGGATTATTTATGGTACAAAAAATGGAACATTAAATCCTAGCACTTTAAAGTAAAATTTTAAAGTTCAAGTACTTTAAAATTATACGTCAGTTGTTGACATGAAATTTGAAATGATTTACAACTTTTTATTTAAAATTCATTAAAATTGCAGTATGAAGTAAACCATTTTATTCACCACGAACGAAAAGTGTTTTTAAAGATCCTCGCAAGTAATTCCGTCCTCAGCTGACGCCTCGGACATAAACGACTTTCTCGTCTTTAAAATGCCACTTTTCGTTCTAGATAAATAAACTACTATTAAAGTACTTGAACTTTAAAATTTTACTTTAAAGTACTAACGGGTGTTCATAAACAGTCGTCATCCCAGTTGCTTTGAAAAACAAAATGTTATGTCTTTGATTAATTCGTGCAACACAATGAAACGTCATTGAGTACTGTCATAGCGCATTTTTTCTCAATTTTAATAGACATACGTTTCTGAAGTCAAAACCTACTGGGATGACGACTGTTTATGAACACCCGTTAGGATTTTAATGTTCCATTTTTTGTACCATAAATAATCCGAAAAATGTCATTTTTGACATCAGTATGAAATAAATTATATTTGATCATTTGGAAATCGTTTTGACCTGAACTATCAATCACCAAAAATGTCTTTATTCTCCTCTTCTTCAACAGACACTTTCCTAAACAATGTTTCGTTCTTGCAGTATAATCCAGCGCCATTAATATATAGTCAGTGAAGTTCTTCGGGCCACGTATTCTTCGAATATAATTTACTTCTTTTAATTTAAAGGGCACATACACTAGAATACGCACTGTACAAGTCATGCAAATAAACTGAATTAAATACATAGTCTAGAGAAGTTTTCGAAATCTAAAATCAAGGATATTTTCTAAAATTAACCTTAGAAGCCTATACAGACGTGTTTACAGTTTCAGATGATTTCCCAAATTGCTCATATAGTCGTGTTCAAATAAATCTGCGACAATGTTTTTTTTTTCATATGTAGGTTGAGTTAAGAATTGACGAATATCTCCATGGACTTCCTGCTATCAGAAAGAGTTACAGATTTCACGTACCTGTCAAAGTTTAATGTAACTCTTTCTGATAGCAGGAAATCCATGGAGATATTCTTCAATTCCTAACTCAACCTAAATATGAAAAAAGAATTGTCGACTGTACAGGACCACATAATATAAAGAATTAACCAAGTGTAACTACCAACTCGAGCGTAGGTGCTGCCCATGATTTTTTTTCAACTACTTACTTACGCTTGAAAGATATTTACAATGGTATTTATCCTAAAACTCAATTATCTGAACCTGCTGAAAAGCTACAGCCGCAAGAGAACTCTGAACAGCACTTCCTACAGAAAAATCAAGTCTGGGGTGCACCTACACCCCGGTTGGTAAGATGAGGGTTAATTAATCCCCGACGTTTTCCAGTTGGTGTTGATGGTTTATCAACAATGTTAAAATAATTTTCTATTACTACCCACTTTGCATATTCTCCTTGTTTATTATTACCGTTATCAATATCAAGATTAGTACGTTAGCGCACTAACGCTGTTGCGCATTTCGCTGGTCTAATGTATGCATGAACAATAAATAAAGACTCCCTATTAATTAGTTGACTGCTGCTGATAAACAACTTAAGGGATAGGAGAACGTGCGTGATGAATTGCATTTTACATCGTTAAGAACGCCGGAAGTAAGGGCCGGCAGGGCATAAATTCGCGGTTAAATTTGTTCGTCCAATCCGCTTCTGACAGAGCTGTCAGTTAGGTGAAAATTTTAAAGAATTTATTAGCCATAGACCCGTAGGTCTCATCGCTTTGCAACGTTTTGGAACTCGTGGCTGGAACCCGCAGTAAGAATCCAACGGCTTCGCCGTGCAATATTTTTTGAACCGGGTTCAATACACAAACAATTTGTCAGTCGGGCGGAAGAGTATTTCTTGAATAACGAACACGAGATTTCCTAATTTTTCATGCCCACGCCAGAATTCGCAGCGCGAAACTGTGTGCCAGCGAATTTTGGAAGTGTGCGGTATCTGAAGTGCGGGTCTTTAATATTCCAATTTACATATTATCAATGCTGAATAAAATTCACCGGAAACCTCATTTCGGATTCTGCTTTGTTTGACATTTCAGATTAGGAAGTGAGCAAACCGAATAGAGAACAATGCGCCGATTTCTGCTGTGGGTGGGATTTATTTTTGTCGGCCCATGCTTTCCCATAAGCCTATAATCGATAAGGTTCTTTGCACCTGAATAAACCCCATTCCTGATGTGAATGCCATATTCTTTTTTTCAATGAAAACAATGCCAATTGAATATTACAAACAAATGACATATAGTCCAGGACACTGCAACTAGTATGTTTCCTTTAATGCCATAACAGATGCTAAAAACACCAGTTAAGCTCCATAAAATGTGGGAGTGGTGCTTAGAATGCATGCTGACCTTCGCAGTTTTAATGCTGATATGTTAAATGTAATTGATTAGTGGAACCCACGTCTAAAGTGAAATTTTCAGTGCTAAGTTGATTGAGAACTCCATGCAGTAATATTTGTGGCATTTTTAGTACGTATAGGGCAAAAAAAGGGAAGACGAAAATATCGTAAGCATCACCGAAGATTTAATACTCCTTATTTCCCAAGAAGAGCTAGAGGTTTTGCTTATATTCGGAGAGGAGTTTTAAACTCAGCATTCTAAGGATGTCATCCTTTTAGATATTGTTCTGATCTATTTAGTTAGAAAATACTATGAAAAAATCTGTAAAGGGCTTTACAAGGAACTTATTTCGCAGCTGAAAGTTCCAAAAACTAACATTTTCAAAATATCAAGAGAAAAAAATGTTCACCCTGTTGAGTTCAAACTGTAGTAGTCGTTCGTTGAAGTAAATAGTTTATTAAATGAACAATTATTTTATATGACCAACAAAAATTTAACATTATGGAGAGCAATAACATGTTCGATGCAGTGAACAGCGTAAAAACCGGAGTGCATAATTTAATTTGCTGAATTCGCAAGTGCGAATGATATTAGGCAAGAATTTTTATATAGTAAATTTGCTAGGCAACATAATGGAACCAACACTTGATGTTTGGCGGTTTTTCATGCGGTGACAACACACCAAAGAAAGAAAACCCAGCAAGAGTGTTTAAAATTGTGTACGAAGTAAGTACGTTACTCATAGTACTGAAATTACAAAACGATACACTTAGTAATATGTATTAATACGTATTACATCAATTTGCATCCAGGCGGAATCCGATTGCTAATCCGACGCTTTGTCCGCTTCGCCACGTCCGCGCGGTTAAAATGTTCGCATATGGATCCGTCACAAAAGAAGCGCTGGCTTTATGATGTTTACCCTATATCTGCTGGGTCTCATTTTTGTCAAGGATAAACACCTGAGCTGTAAATAAGCAAATTATTATTTTTATCAATTCCTCATTTAAATCAAAAATGAACATTTTATTGTTTAATGTACCCACTCTGTATACACAGGGTTTTGTAGATCGCTAGACAGTTGAAAACCATATTATTTTAAATGGAACAACTTCAGTTTCATTAAATAGTTGAAAACGACAATTAAAGAGCTTTCCAACGATGTACTGTATTCGCCTTTTCGTGTAAAAGTTGCATTAAAAAATCTATCAAGGGCTTTAATCAGAACTTCCCTCGGAAGTGGACATTGTGACACTAAACAACCAAAGGAAACTAGGTATATAAATATCTTTACGTTGGTAACATTACTGAAACAATAAAAGAAAACACTTGACAATACGAACGAGTCAGTTTCAAATAAAAAAAATACCCGGGATGGGATTCGAACAACAGCGCCTTCAAACGCAAATTTAAGTCCAGGTGACTGATCCACGGCACATTGAAAACCTTTCCCTGCTTTGCGATGCGCGGCTGTATTTAACAGAACGGACTTGTTCAAACTTTTCAACTCTTACGACATTACCCTGTATCTGTTGTGCCCCATTTTAGTGAAGTGTAAAGCCTGACCTATGTGCAAATTATTACTTTATCTATTTCTCAGTTATAGCAAATATAAACGAAATTTGATTTTTTTTGGGACGCTCACCCTTTATATATTTGTCTGAAATTGTTCCGACTTTATGCCAGATAGACATATAATCTGTATGTAAAATATCGTCCTCCAACAAATGATTTTTGAGTGATACCGCCAGCAGGCAGACAAATAGACGGAATCGAGAAAACCTGTTTTTCGTCATTCAGGAACCCTGAAACGTGAAGATCTGAAGAAATATCGGATGTGGCTTTTTCGTGACTATAATACTTTCTTCGTCTTTTGGACGAAGGAAATACAAATCAAAAGTACGTAAAACATAATTCAAAGATTATATTGCCCCATTAAACAAAACTGGTTTTCAATTGCTTTAGTATGTTTGGTGCTATAATTCGGTTATGAAGAACGTTTACAGCCATGTCGAATTTGTTTTAAAGTTCTTGTTTGACTCTCAATGAGCTTGCGTAGGTCATGACCTACCTTATGAAAATATTTTGACTTTCCTCGTTTAAAATATGAAGGAAGTATTGTAATCACGAAAATATGACCTTCCGACAAAAAAACGGTTTTCTCAATTTCGTCTATCTTTCTCTCTGTCTGTTAGCGGTATAACTCAAAAACTATTTGTTGTGGAGGAAGACGATATTTTGCATGAATATTATATGTGTAAAACGGAGAAAAAATCGTAAAAATATATACAGGACGAGCACCTTAAAAATATAAAAATATAAAATTTTTTAACAGACAAATAGAGTAAAGTAATAATTTACACAAAGCTCAGGCTTTATCATTGGTGAAAATGAGATCTAACACATACGAGGTAAACATTACAGATGGGGCAGAATAGAATGGTATGCTAATAACGTAGCAGAAACTCATCCAATTCGAGCGGGCCCGTGGCTTAGTTATTCTAGCGGCAGCAAGAAACTGACCTAGAAATATTCGCCTGGAAGCGCTGAGTGAGAGTACCAGCGGATTACATTTTGACTACCGTCGTGTAAAAGAAGGAATTTATTATTTTCCAAAGATAAGCGTAATAATTTGCACATAGCTCAGGATTTATCATTGGCGAAAATGTGACCTAACAGATACAGGGTAAACATAAAGAACGAAACAGAATAGCACTGTGTGTGTAGAAGGCAGCAGAAACTTGGCCGAACACGCCCGTGGCTCAGTTATTCTGGTGGCGGAAAAGAAACTAGCCTGAAAATATTCGCCTGGCAAAGCGGAGTTCGAAGCGGACTACATTTTTACTATTTGTAAATATATCTAATTCGCGTGAGAGAAGTTTCGTGAAAGCCCCTTAACAGATTTGTTTCTAATAAAAAAACACTTCCAAGAGCAGGCTATGTCATCTTAAAGTATTTTTAGCTGATTTAAAATGTATAACAATATAAGAGGGTTGCGCTGAAAATTATTAGTTATTAAAAGACCGTTGCATTTTTAAACAAAATTTTTTTATTGTTTTTCAAAATATTCTCCATTCAGGCTAATACACTTGTGCATTCTTTAAAACCATATTTTAAAACATTCGGAAAATTCATTTTCTGAAAGGTCTTCAAAAATTCTTTGAAATTCTGTAACTGCTGCATCTGCGCAGGAAAATCTTTTACCTCGCATCATTTCTTTAAGAGTTGGGGAAAAAAAATTGGCACGGCGCCAGATCTGGGCTATACGGAGGATGAGTCACCAATTGAACTCCCGAATCTTTAAAAAAATCCAAAGTTCTGCCAGCAGTGTGGGAGGATGCGTTGTCATGATGGACTAAGATGTTAAGCAAACCAGTCCTTTGGCGACCTGTCTGTAATTTTCCAAACATCTGTGGTAAAGTCACTTCGCAGTACCATTCAGAATTAACAGTTCTGCGATAAGTGGAATAACGCCAACAGGACCACTTCGGCGGAAAAAAAACAGCAATCATTTTTTTATTAACGCTTCTGCCACGAATTACTTTTGTGGGCAAGTCTTCATCTTCGAATACCCAAACACTAGACTGCTGTTTAGTTTCAGGGTCGTAACTGTATACCCACGATTCGTCGCCTGTTACAATGTATGTCACTTGCTTGGAAGCTCTTCCATCAAATGTTTGCAACATAAATTTACAACAGTCTACTCGATCCTGTTCTTGACTTTCTGAGAGTAAATGCGATATCCAACGGCTTGCTAGCTTTCTTACCCCATGATGTTTATGCAAAATGGTATTCACCGCCGAGGATCCAATCTTCCTCCCGAATCTCTCTATAAGTAATATTTCGAATGGACTGAATCAAGCTTGCCACACGATCAATATTTTCTGAACAGGCAGCTTTCGCAGGTCTTCCAGGTCTTGCTTCGTCTTCTAGCAGATCTCGCCCTCGTCGAAATTCGCGGAACCAATGACTAACAGTCGATAATGAAGGGGCAGCATCGTCAAAAGCTGCTATAAAATTTTCATGGCTTTGCTGGTATCCTAACTGTCTTTTATAGTCATAGAAACTGATAGCTCTAAAGGCAGTTCGCGGAATGCTCATTTTAACTGAATTAAAATGCAGAAGTACTTAACTTAGAAAATTAAGTACGTTTCACAAGGAAATCGGATGTTAGACAATTGTGGGTAACGAAAGTCAACTAATGTGACATTCAATTGTTGCAATTGTTTCTATCCAATTGAGCTTCCATGGTCTGCGACTAACTATTAACTGAGCATCCCTCGTATCGAGGTGATCCACTTAAAAAACCAGAGCGATGTATCGCTGTGCAATGATAGAAGACCGTAATTTAAATGTCTTCTTCTTCTTTTTCTTCCTCTTTATTATATGCCAGTGGCCTGTTTTAACCACAAAGTGGTTCTATGAGCTCTCTTTGCCGTTAAGCCGGGTAGGTGGCTAGCCTTGTTCGTCGAAAGTAAGGAAGAGTTCCCTTGTTAGGGATTAACGACTACCACAGGTGTTAGCGTGGTAGCCGTTAAGCGTACGGTTTTTAAATTCTAGAATCGCCGGGATTCGAACCCAGGCCGGCCGCCTGAGAAGTGAGCATTTGCTCACCGAGCCATCCGCTCTCCAATTTAAATTTGTAGGCTATATACTGATTTTTAAGAAACAATTAGTGTTCTGCGGTATCTTTATTATTAATGAGGCTGTGGGCTGGCTAGCGATTTTCAAATACCCTCTATTTGACCAAAAGTATATTCGGCTTCCAGCTAAGTAGATATGTAATGCGGATGCAAAATATCGGCTCCCTCCAAGAAATGATTTTTGTGCTATATTGTGCTAGTAATTTTCAACAGATCTTCACGTTTTAGAGTCCCGTGAACTCAAAAAACATGTTTTTGTTCATTGGTCTGTCTGTGTGTCTGTCTGTCTGTGTGAACAAAATATCTCAAAAACGAAGAGAGATGTGACGTTGAAACTTCATATATAAATTTTGTGTACTACCTAGATTTCACAGCAAGCTTTTGAAAAGAATCGCATAACCGGAAGTATGGTGTTTATTGCTGTGATTTTTCAGTTTTTTCGATTTTTAACGGCCTTAACGATTTTTTTTTAAACTTTACATTTTTATTAAATTTTTCAAGTGTATTGATGTGACATAAGTGATTTTCCAGTTGAATACCTCTAAAGTAAGTTTCAATTTTTTCTTATGTATATTGAGATGGTTTTTGGCCCTCTAAAACAACTCTGGACGCAGTGCAGAAAAATTGAAAATAAAATCACAAAAGCACAGAGTTGTTATGATTCACACAACTGTGTAAATTCACATAAATTTGTCACTTGAAATTACATTGGAAAAATTAACCATTAACATTCAAATTATTTGAATAAGCTAGAATGAAATGAAACTTTAATTTCATGGGTTTGGAGGCAGTATTGTAAATTTTAAACAAAACTGGCAATAAATAATTCAAAATATGCAAAGTCAAATAATGCGAAAAAAAATCAAAGTAAATTATAAATGGGTCTGCTGGATGAGAATTTTAAAATATCAGAGGTAAGAGAAAGTTTAAGGAACGAAATGTGCAAGAGAGCACAAAGCCAGGCAATTTACATGAAGCATCAAGATGGAAGATTTGAGGAAAAGCAAACAGGTTTTAAAAAGGTAGGAAATTCAAGCAAGGCGGATGTAAAACAATTGGTAAACAGATAATTAATCAATGTAGTGGCAGTTTAAACAATGAAGTGATTTTACAACAAACTAAGTGGCGCTATAATATAAGGAAAAATTGACAATTCATTGGACACTTATTCTAGATGTAAAACATTGTAAATATTCGGCATATTTGCTAGAATTAGATTTATAAATAATGTTCTTGGACATGGTTCATATCTCTTTTAAATAATTTAGATTGTGTTTTGTTGTTAACGAACCTGGATCAATTGTTTTTTTTGAAAATAAATTATAACATGACAGACAAGTTTTACTCCAGTTTTTAAATAAAGAATATTGCTACTTAGCATAAATTTACGTTAAAAAAATAGCACACGTGTTTGTGTACCAGCACGAATAAAGGCAAGGTTTTCTACGTCAAAAAGTGAAATTTCCTCCGGCTGCCTTCGACGATCCCAACGGTGGCCGTTCCTACCATCTCGACAAGCATCGTACGAGGGGTTACAGGCTTGCCAGCATTTCTACGGGGTTACCAGCAGGAAGCACGAGCCGTCAGCCAGCGTTGCAGCATCCAGAGGGCCCTGCAGCAAGCTAGGAACGCAGAGGGGCCCCAACGAAGCTCAGCCACTGAAACCAAAAGTGAGGTTAGTAGTGTTAAATTGTATCCGCCCAAACTGTTTGAAAATATCATCGTACCTGAAGTCACATTTGAGGAACCGAATCCCGGTTGATTTTCGTATCCATGAATAGCAATTATCCCAGGATTGGTAATTAAAATTGTGAGTTGGAGGTTAAAATAAACAATCTCGCAGAGGCGTCCTTTTTAAGCAAGCCAATGGGCGTATTAGCCTGAAAAACAAAAGAACTAATAAACGCTATTCAAACGCACGTTAAATTTGAATACTTACCGAGTAATTTGCTCATTTAACCCTTGGTTTCAAGTAATTAAAACGCACGAACTTCATCACATTTTGATTTGTTTATGTCAGTCAAGGTGAATGTCAACTAGCGCCTGCGCTTTCAGTTTCAGTATAAGGTGCACACAGTGGCGTGCTAGTAACATTTTAAATTTCAAAGTTATTAACAAATCAAGAACCCAACCCTGTTAGAGACGAGTATCATGTATCATGCACTAATTAGAGCTAGAAAAATTATAATAACAGATGTGTAAATTATAAATAAAGCGAAAATCACTGTTTAAACTTCCATAAAAGTCAAACCCAGAAGAATTTGATTATATCAGTCAGAATTTGAGTAAGATAAATTTCAAACCAAAAACTAAATAAATTTGCAGTGTGGGGATAGTTTATTTAATTATTATAAAATTTACATACCATCAGCTTTCAGCAAAGATTGTTGCAATATATATACAGGGTGTCCGAAAAGTATGGAGTATTCTATCTATCTCCGTAAATATTTATTTTATCAAAAAAAGTCTGAAATAAAAGTTGTCTAGTATTTAGTTCTTCATTACAGGAAGATATTTAGTTAGTGGTTTCTTAAAAAACAAAGGAGCAGCAAGTATCACTACATTTTTTTTAAATGACAAGGTACCCCTATATTGTACTTATTTGATAGAGATGGTTTTTCTCTTTTCAATGATATAAAACTTTAATATTTTTACTGAACTAGTTCTTGAGAAAAAAACGAAAAAGTGATGATAGAGTGATGTTAAGTTTATTACTCAATCTACAATATTAACATAATAACTGAACTAATCTGAAATAACTCTAACAAGTTTATTTTATGTTAATATTAATCTGGACACAACAAAAAATAAGGAAACTACAATAAATGTTCAAATTGAGCACCGTTTACAGCCTGGCAGTGATAAATTCTACGTTGAAATTCATCAATCGCATTTGAAACAGCTTCAGGTGTGATGGCCCTCATCTTGGTACGAATGCGATTTTTTAAGCTCTTAATCTCTCCCGGCCTATTTACGTAAACCTTACTTTTAAGGTCGTCCCAAAGGAAAAAATCCAATGGACTTAAATTTGGTGACCGAACTGCCCATTCTACTGGACTTCTTCTGCCTATCCAATGATTTGGAAAGGTCCCAAAATCTGGAGAGGCCCTTGCTGGGACCATATTCCGTCATGAGGTACATCCGGATCTTTTTCATTTGGGTATAAAACAGCTAATGCAGGAACTACCTCAAATCGTAGCAAATTTAGATAAACCTCGGTCGTTAAATTACCCTAAAAAAATAAGGTCCGAAAATCTGGTTTCACATCATTTCTGACCACACGTTAACTTTCTGCTGGTACTCGGTGTGTCCTTCTAGATACCAGTTAGGATTTGTTGAAGACCAGTATCGTGTGTTTTGCTTATTAACTGTGCTGTTTAAGCAAAACTTTGCCTCGTCAGTAAACAGAATATTTTTTCACAGAATTCCAATCTGCGATCCAAGTCGTCTACAAATAACTCCTGAACTACACACGCTTTGTATGTTGTGCTACTTTTCCTTTTTTAGGACGCTATGTACAGTGAATTTCCTTGTCTTACAATCTCGCGCAATTTGTCTAACGGAAACATTTTCACTTTCTTCATTATTTAAAGCTGTAGCTCTGCCCGTTTTTGGTAAATCTTTAACACAGCCTGTATCTTGAAATTTGTGCTAAATTTTACTTACAGTTGATTGCGTAATGTGAAATTCGGGGTACAAATTGTTAAACAAATTGCAAACTTCTGTCTGTGCCCTCCTTCTTTCTCAATATCCCAGCATCATTAAAATTTCAGTACGTTGCCTTTCGGATAAATGAGCCATTTCTGTTTACTTCAAAAGCGTATTTCACTCACAAATGGATGTTAACCAATGTAAACAAGTAACTTCTTACTTCAAGTGCACGTACTACCTTGACAGTTCTAAGGCGCAATCAATTGTTTCGACAATTGAAAGCAATCATAGGTGTCTAGATTAATGACTATTAAAATAAAGTTAACATCACTCTACCACCACTTTTTCGATTTTTTCTCAAAAACTAGTTCAGTAAAAGTATTAAAGTTTTACATCATTGAAAAGAGAAAAAACATTTCTATCAAATGAGTATAATATAGGGGTAACTTGTCATTTAAAAAAAATGGTGATATTTGCTGCTCATTTGTTTTTTAAGAAACCACTAACTAAATATCTTCCTGTAATGAAGAACTAAATTCAAGACAACTTTTATTTCAAACATTTTTTGATCAAATAAATAGTTACCGAGATATATAGAATATTCCAGACTTTTCGGACACCCCGTATATATAATGTAGTAGAGAAGCTAAAAATAAATTCTTGACTACTTATAAGATCACTGTAAAAGGAAGCTGTGTGCGTGTTTTTTAAAAGGAGTTCCTTTAGACGTGGCTTCGTATGTTATATTTTGGTGTATTACAATTGAAATCATGTAACTTTTTACTGCATGATCTAAAAATACAGGTTTATTTAGACTTAATATATTTGTATTTATTAGTTTCTTCTTTAAATATTGCTTGTCTAGCCTATACAGTGTCCGCCAAAAATTCGGCATAATATGGGAAAAAATATTATTTTTGATTTTTCGAAAAAACTAAATACGTCAATAAGTTGTGCTTGTCTAAAAACCTATTTAGGCCCTATCATATATACCGAGTGATTTTTACTTATTTAGAAAATAGAGTTTTTCGAAATTGTCAAAATCCAAAAAGTGCTATTTTTCGGAAATTAATAAAGATTTTAATGAGATTTTTAGAGTGTGTTATTTTTAGCTAACTGAACAATCTCAAGGCCAGAAGACCCCTAATTTTTTTCCACTTTAGTTAAACATAAATTTTTTAGTTTTTTAAATACTTTCCAAACTTTACATACCAAGACTTAATATTGAAATTCAATTGTTTGTATTATGTGAAGACTTTAAAAAATTATAAATAGAAAAAATGATATAAAATGTTAATTAGTTCTTTCGATTTTTTATTATTTACCGAAAAGTAGTATGTTTGCATTGTAGTCGCGAAAAAATCACCTTCCGAGATTTCTTCAGATCTTCACTTTCAGGGTCCCTAGATGACGAAAAACAGGTTTTCTCAATTTCGTCTGTGTGTATCTATCTGTCTGTCTATCTGTCTGCTTGTTTTGCAGTATAGCTCAAAAACTAATTGTTGGAGGAAGAAGATATTTTGCAGGCGAATTATGTCTCTACCTGCCACGAAACCGAGAAAATTTTGGTTTGATATATACAAGGTGAGCACTTTTAAAAGTAAAACTTTGTCTATTTTTGCTTTAACTGAGAAATAGACAAAAGTATTTATTCGTAAATAGTTTAGACTTTATAGTTGACAAAAATGGGACCCAACAGATGCAGGGTAATTGTTGTAAACAACAAAGGTGGGCACGAAAAAGTTGTTTATTATAATGCATTGTCTTCTGGCAGTTATTAGGTACAATGGCAGAGTGGGATCGACGAGTGCGATGCGCGTGACATGCCCATTTACCTTTAAAGTGGCTTCTGTAGCCGTTGAAATCTAATACAGTTTAAAATACTTTTTTTATTTGCAAATTGATTTACTTTGAATTACCAAGTGTTTCCTTTTCTTGTTTCAGTATTATTAGGAACGTTAAAATATTTTTACCCTAGTTGCCTTTGATTTTTTTAAATATTTAGTGTCAAGTTCCACTTGTTTTACAAACGCCAAAAGTAATAATTTGCACATTGGTCAGGCTTTATCATTGGCGAAAATGGCAACAGATAAAGGGTAAACATCAAAAATGGGGCAGAATAGTATCGTGTCTTCGTGTACAAACTTCCAATTCGAGCACGCCCTTGGCTCAGTTATTCTAGCGGGAGACTAGAAATTCCCCTGGAAATATCCGCCTGGAAACGCGGAGTTCATATCTCGGCGGACTACATTTTTCATTTTCAAATTGATCTAATTAATGGGAGGAAAGTTTCGTGTAAACATTGTACCTAGTAACCGTTTTCGTTTTATATGAGTTACTTCTTTTTCTTTTAGATTGATCACCTTTTTTAAAAGTTTAGTTCCAAGTATTAACTTTGTAATAATATTATTTTCTAAGTTTTGTTTGCAATAATTAAAAATTGTTTATTTTAGAAAGTTTTTGGTTTCTTAACCGTCATTAATTAATATTGAAAGAGTTTCCTTTGTGAATTAGTGATATAAATTATTCACCATTTCTAAAATTGTACTATGTCTACATTCTATATATTTCCTTGTAAATATTTTGAAACCAAATATTGTCTCTTACACATTCCGAAACAATGTATTCGTTCACTCATCTCTATAACTGCGGTGCTGTAATTACTTTATGTCCTACCAGTACATTAATTGAAATTAATGTCTCTATTTTAAGGTATCTTAGATACAAAATAAAGCTCCAGGGCAATTATTTTCTTCATAAGAACACTAGGGTTATTATGAAAAATTATCAGTATTTGTTTCCATGGATACAACTTTATTATGCACCACTGTCACAATGAAAATGAATGACAGCTCAGCTAATGTCACAAATCTAACTTAGATCAACTAACTAGATCAATCTTAAATACTATATCATAGTAATTATATGAATTGAATATGAATATGAACTAGGTAAGAAAATTGGTAGGACATAAAACCCTGAAGGCACCACGGGCATTATGAACTAAGAACCCGCGATTGTTGTACACACCTCGGGCCAAAGCCCTCGGTTAGTACACTAACAATCTTGGGCTCTTATTTACTCATAATGCATTTGGTACCTTAATAACTATAATGTTTAAAACAGTTGAGAGTAAGACCTTCGTACGGATTCCTAATATTAGTGCAAAATCATTTGTTGATTACTGTCAACTTGAGATATAAGTTGTGCGAAATGAATTTACAAATAATCAAAATTGTTATCAAAATTTTTATTCAACATTACTGATTTAGTCATACTGTACACTAACATACATTTGCGCCTCGCATTACAAGGAGTTGAAAGCAATTGGAATAAAACAAAAGAAGATATAAACATACCTAACCAGAATTCTAACACTTTTAAAATGTCTACAAGAAAATAGTAATTTTTTATAAATTAAAGCAATTTGTAGGCAACAAGTTGCAGTCCCAATGGAATGTCCCATTAAAACAAATAACATAAAAACAGCTTTTAAAAGTCTGTTTATAAAATCCTTACTAAAGATAAAAAGAAAAGGAAATCACATCGAATTTCTTATATCACATATATTGTAACAATTTTAACGCTATTATATAGTGTCCGCAAAAAGTCGGCATAATATGGAAAAAAATTAGTTTGATTTTTGACCAAAACTTGCGATTCGCAAATGTATGTTGTTGTACAGTATGACTAAATCAGTAATGTCGAATAAAGTTTTGATACAAATTTTGATCATTTGTCAATTCATTTCGCACAACCTATATCCCACGTTGACAGCAATCAACAAAGGATTTTGCACCAATATTAGGAATCCGTACGAAGGTCTTACCCTCAACTATTTTTAAAATTTAAGTAATTGCAGCACCGCAGTTATAGAGGTGAGTGAACGAATACATTGTTTCGGAATGTGTAAGAAACAATATTTGGTTTCAAAATATTTACAAGGAAATATATAGAATGTAGACATAGTACAATTTTAGAAATGGTGGATAATTTATATCACTAACTCACAAAGGAAACTCTTTCATATTAATTAATGATGGTTATGAACCAAAAACCTTCTAATACTAAACAATATTTAATTATTGCAAACAAAACTTAGAGAATAACAATATTATTACAAAGTTTAATACTTGGCACTAAACTTTTACAAAAGGTGGTCACTAAAGAAAAAGAAGTAACTCATATAAAACGAAAACGGTTACTACGTACAATGTTTACACGAAACTTCCTCCCGTTAATTAGATCAATTTGAAAATTAAAAATGTAGTCCGCGGAGATTTTAACTCCCCGTTCTCAGACGATAAAGCCTGAGCAATGTGCAATTATTACTTTTAGCTTTTCTAAATTCAAAGCCAACTAGGGTAAAAATGTCTTACGTTTCTAATAATACTGAAACAAGAAAAAGAAACACTTGGTAATTCAAATTTGCAAATAAAAGAAAGCAGTTAAGACGGTATTAGACTTCCGCGGCTACAGAAGGCATTTCAAAGGTAAATGGGCATGTCACGCGCATCGCACTCGTCGATCCCACTCTATCATTGTACCTAATAACTGCGAGAAGCGACTGCATTATAATACACAGCTTATCTTGCCCACCTGTTTTTTACAACAATTACCCTGCATCTGTTGGGTTCCATTTTAAAGTATAAAGTCTAAGCTATGTACGAATAAATACTTTTTTTCTATAGCACATGTTAAAGTGTGCTTTTATCAACTCGAAACAAAAGGTCAAGTTTTACTTTAACAGCAAGGGTAGATAAAGTAGCACTTTAACATCAAGGATAGATAAAGTAATTTAATTTTCTAAATTTTGTTTAAATTAAATATGACAGCTTCGTATTATCGTAGCAACCCAATCTAGCTACTGACATTTTGAAATGTGATTGACTGTCATTATTTTCTTTTGAAATTGTTAAAGTTCTTGCTATAGAAAAAAATATTGTATTATACACGACGATAAAGTTATGTCTATCCACTCTTGAACCAATAACGTCTCGACTTCGTCTCGACGTTAAACGATTCACTCGTGGATAAAATTTAACTTTATCGTCTTGTATAATAAATTACTATTATCTATTTCTCAGTTAAAGCAAAATAGACACAGTTTTACTTTTAAAAATGCTCACCTTGTATATATTACACCGAAATTTTCTTGGTTTCATGCCAGGTAGAGATATAATCAGGCTGCAAAATATCGTCTTCCTATAACAAATAGTTTTTGATCTATACTGCCAACAAGCAGACAGACAGATAGATACACACAGACGGAATTGAGAAAACCTGTTGTTCGTCATCTAGGGACCCTGAAACGTGAAGATCTGAAGAAATCTCGGAAGGTGTTTTTTCGCGAATACAATGCTTCCTTTGTCTTTTAAAAATAGTTAAAATACCTAAAAATTTTAAAGAAATTCTTATAATTTCAATATTTCTAAGATAAGTAATTTTACACAAATAAGAAAACTGTAATACGAGGGGAATTTTTTCAACATCCGATTCGGTAAGAGTAGAAAACAAATGTGAATAAGAAATATGTATTCCATAGAAATATAGGTATATCTCTCGGCTAGATTTCTACATAATTGCCATTTCCATGAAGGTACTTGTCATACCGTGGAACAAGTTTTTTTTTCAACTCCCTATGTTGATTTTTAACTTCTTTAAACTGTCTGCACTATTTTCGCACACAGCTGTCGGCCATAAATTGTATACTCCCTCGATGATGCATTTCGACTGTATTATACCTTTCAGGATTGAGACTTTAGCCAGAAGAAAGAAAATTTGTAGTTTCGATGCACTGTTTAGACTTGGCGAGCGCAGTACTTCGTAATTCGCTTTCTTCTGGCTGAAAATATATACTCTGAAAGAGAAAATTCTATCAAAATTTATCACCAAAAGAGCACAGTTTATGAGCGTCGGTTGTTTGCGAAAACGATGCAAAAAGTTAAAGAAAAATCTAAGAACCACCGTGAACAGTCCGCCCAGTGATAAGGCGGCAAGTTTCAGTGAGGGCATACAAAAACCTGTGCTCGATATAGTAAGTGGTATGTGGAAATGTAGCTGAAAAATGTACGTATATTTTCTGTAAAATAAATGTTTCATATTCACTTTTGTTTTTTATTCTTA
Source organism: Agriotes lineatus (assembly GCA_940337035.1). Classification (NCBI taxonomy): domain Eukaryota; kingdom Metazoa; phylum Arthropoda; class Insecta; order Coleoptera; family Elateridae; genus Agriotes; species Agriotes lineatus. The sequence continues at coordinate 19,601,305 of OW679197.1, forward strand.
CAGAATCGCAGGTTAAGAAAATAACGCTCGTAGTACTCAAACATGATTCCTTTAAAGCCTAGCAAATTTTAAAATTTTCTTTCTGCTATAAATTTTTCATAATATTGTACCGTTATTGTATTTTAGCTAAACTAAATAAACATATAAAATGTAATATTAAAGCTGCCGGTTATTAAAATTGATAACAGCCGCCGCAGTTAGAATCAGGTGATTTTAAAATTATGTTTAATAAATTGTTCTTCAAATGAATGTATTTTTATTACGAAAAAATCTTGAACGACACACGGCCGATATGCAAATACGGACTGGGGATTACAAAATTCAACCGCGTCCGTTATTTACTATATTGCAATGGCATGATGTAATAATATAATGATGATATGATTAAATAAATTGTAATTACTACTACCTGCAAACTTATTTTTATTTAGGTCATACTTTAGACTGATTAAAAATAATTCTGTTTTCATTGGGTTAGTTAATTACTTGCAAATAAAACAGTATTATGCCTTTATTGTACTTCATTCATCTGCAATTTAATATTACAGAGGAATAGCTCGATAGCCAAGAAAACTCATTCCTCAGAGTTGGGTTCCCCGGTACGTTAATATCACAATTTATATGATACGCCAATGGGCTGTGAATTCAGTTCGATCGCGCAGTCGCTACATTGCTACGCTGTCAAAGTTCTACACAAATCGGTTTATTTTGTTGCGGTCCGCGTTGTGATTTATTTAACAAAAGGAGTTTTATTAGCATTCGATAAGTTAACTTTTGAATTCTCGCGCCTTCGACAACAATAATCTATCTTTTATTTTCAGGCAAAACCGATCCTTGATTGTTAAAAGACGCTAACATGCAATTATTTTTCCTAACCTCAAATTTGGATTTTATGTTATTACTGGATAATTGCTTTCGATAGATGCTTTAATATGCCTGGATCTTTCTTCAGTAAGACGTACTCTTGCCCTAATTGTAACTTTCAGGTTTCTAACGCCGATACTTTGATTGAACTCTAAACTGAGTTTTTTGCAGCGTTGCGGTAGCTCGTTCGGACGGCGGCTCCTGATGGTATCGCCTGAGCTGAAACCTGCGATGCTGTGGCTGCTGTGAGGGCCTTCTACACCTAGGGCGGATATGCCGCCGTTGAAATCTCGAGTTCAGGAACTCAATTCTGCCCGTGACTGAAGATCTTAATCTTGAGCTGGTCTCGACCGAAGTCCTCGGAAGGTGGTAACGAAGAAAATTATTTTTTTATAAGGAAAATCGCTACCCACACTTTCACTGGCGCACTGGTAAATTGGCTACACAGTGGTGTACTTTTTATTATTGTAAATAAATATTTCTATATTAAACTGCATTTAGATGAGAGACCAAAAACTGTGTGTCAAGAAGTAATTTTTATTCAATTGTTTCTGTTTGATGGTCGTTATTAACAAACGCCTATTATAAAAACGGATAAACTTAGTCTACTAAGTTCAATACAATAACTTTCTTAACTAATATTCCTTATAACTAAAATGATTTACAAAATTTCTATATCTAAAATATTGTCTTTTCAATTTGGTTTATTGTCTCATTGCGCCACTACCACTTTGTATTATTTAGTTTGTCTTTCTCACTTGCGTAATTACACCGACTTGTTTTTAATAGTTCACTTCCTTTACCAATTTAGTTTTACATCCTGTTGTGTCCTTTTCCTCGTATTTTCATCAACTGTCTACTTTTCAAATATTGCTGTCTAATATTACAATTGCCATTTTCTGCCTGATGTATGCTCTTTGCACCGTATTATATTATAATTCTGCTTCCTTTACCTTATTTAAGATTGCTCATAAACATTTCCTATTTAATTATTCTGATATCTGCGCTTCGTTTAACAGGCACATATTATAAACCTTTCTGTGACAGTTCTATTTATTGGTTCGGCTTTAATTTTGCACAACCTCTTATTTTTGGGTAATTAATTATCGACTCCAATCTATGAAAAACGAGCTCTGCCCTTTACCTTCTCTATTCAAATCATTTCATTACTACCGGCATTTCTTTGCAAATGTAATTACGGATTGAAATTTATACGCTAAATCTTGCAGTTGCATGAACTACCCCAACTCTGTGCTTTCTGACTTACATTTTATTTATTTGTGCTGCAAGCAGAGTTGAGTAGCGGGCTCAATACCATCTCAATATATCGACCTAATGACGCTATAATAACTATTAACTCATTTAGAGATATGCTTTTGTGCGATTTTAATAGTTTAATAAAAAATTTACAATTACCATTATTAGATTTAGGAGTTGCAAGAAATTGCTATGTTTATAATAATATTAACAGATACGAATCTGCGGCTTTCATATTTTAAATATTAATCTGACTTGGCTTAATAACTGCCACCTTTGAAACACTCCATTCTCTAATTAGCGGGTTTTAAAACACGAACTGCTGTTAACATTTGGAGATTTGAAAAGCAGATTTGCCTTCAAAGCGACAGGAATTTTTCGTTTTGGTTACATACGTTGCATATATTCGCAATATTGATCATGTTGGCTTGGAGTTTTTCATGGTTAATTTGATAATTTGAAAAGATTACCCGCAGGCAGGCATAGGCCCTCAAAATTAGTTTAATTAGCTGGATGCCACCTTAATGAAGTGGATAATCGTGCACACATATTTTTAGAACCCGGAAACGTACCGTGCGCTTTCATAATTTATTTTTAAAATTTATTTCGACCTAGATTTGCCCTATTAAATTTCAATGCGTGGCTGCGCCTTCCGTTTCTTAGCCGGGCTACCTGCAATTTTCCTTCGTGCACATTAATTGTAGAAACCGTAGATATACAGCAGAAATAAATAGTGCTTACACGTTTTTATTATGCGAGCAATGGTTACTAGGTGTATACTGTAAACATTAATTTTAAATGCAATTTAAAATCTGAAATAAGAAAACCATCAAGGAGGATGTTTTAAACTGTCATGGGTTCTGGAGGAACTCTTTTTAGACGCTGTGAAAATAATATACAATTTTTCTGATTGTGGTAGTTCTATTGTAAATGATACTTTTCACTTACATTATTTCTCTCACATCTATTAGATACCAAGCCGCATTACTCTATTGGAAGTGACCTTTTTAAAGCACCTAACGTTCAACACCTCGTATTTATTCATTTTCTTTCACTTGCATTTGTTTTATATCCATGTAATACGTATAGATATGGGTGTTTTGTAGTTGTTCAATGCTGGGTGTTCATCTACAAATAGTACGTGGTGTAAGCCGAAATTCTATGTTAAGAAGTGAATTGTTACCAATGCTGGAACGGAACTTGTCATTGAAAATAAAGGAGCAATTGTGCGTGCACTACTTGTCAGTTAAATGACGTCAAAATGAAGGTAACAATGATCATATCCTATGAATACTTTAGATCATTGGGGTTGCCTTTTATTCATTACGCAGTTAGTTAATGTATGTAAAATTGTAAGTTTAACCATACGTACCAGATTCTCTGTTCTGTACTTGTATCTTTTGAAAATTCTTGTAACTGTACCAACGCCTAACGTCTTACAGTTTAAAGTAATAGATATGATAATATTTTATTTGCTTTTTTTATATGCAATTTACTGCTTATAGACTTAACGAGCAATTTTTCAAAAAAAAACTATATTCATTTCAAAGAATTAAGGCAAGTTTCGAACCAGCCAGGCCAATTTCGCAAAGTAAGGTTGAGAGATTTTCGTCTTCACCAGCAGGATTTAAATCAATAGGTGGCGCTAAAAAAATTTCCCGTTCCTATTGATTTGGTTTGGAAGCAAAAATAAATTTTTTTATCGTAACAAAACAGTCCGTATAAAGATTGGAAAATGAGAAAGCAATCTGTAAAACGACACTTAATAAGGCATTTGGTACCGATTATTAGACTTTTCTAGAATTTTATCCTATTTACCGACTATATTATTTGTTTGTGAATCCACAAAGAAGACATTTGTATGTAAATGCGACAACTATAAATAAAACCGTGCCTTTGTTGTTCCATTTTGGCTTGCGCTGTTGATTAACGGTTACTTAATCATGTGTGCAAGTGCATCCCCATGAAAAAACATAGCACTTAACAGAGAAAAAATAATTAAACTTCTTGTAAGAATAGTTTTCAAAATTTTAATATAAGCGTCAGAGATCCTCACGTGGCTGTACCGTCAAACATCTTGCATTTGAACCTGTGAGGAATAGATCGTTAGAAGTTGTCAGCAGTACAGACATGCGTGCGGAGTGTCGTTATGTTTCGTGATTATTGTCATGCAGGAAGCCTTAACCTGCCGATTTTAGGCAAAATTAGACAATTGTCCTATTGCAGCCACCATAATTTTTACATTTGAAATGCCAAGTACCGTCTCACTTTTGAGTTTAATGAAATTTCACATCGATTGATCGTTGAATACGTATGCTATACGCTCCATAGTGGCAGTATACTCCATGCCGAATACATCAATATATTGTTTTGCAATTCTCCGTCATCCAGAAGAACCTTGCAAAAGCTTTCCGTTTCAAGCCAGTGGATTTAGACTGGCTGTTCGGAAACATGCTTTTACTACCGCTGTACATTCTTTAAACGAAGCGTGGCAAATCTCCCCATTTTGCTTCCGTTTTCGGGCCAGGAGTTCGCTGCAACTGCGAGCCCGCCTGTATCGTTTAACTTTGACGAACAGCTATTCAGTGTATTCGTCCAGAATGCTGTGCCTCGCTCGGTTTCTGTAATTTAGTTTTTGCCTCTCGCAGCTGATTGGACTGCAGCCAACTAAGTTTCAATTATGTTGTATGTTGTATTATTACATTTGATGTGTTCTTTACCGTTTTCTATGGTGTATTAGAGTAAGATTTTGTGCAAATTATCTCAATTTTGGCATATTCTCGCACTCATAATTGTTGTTATGAAATACGTTTTAGTGCACATCCCTGGTCATACTGCAACAACGCCCTTAGCGCACTGCCCTAGGAGGTAAAAATTAGTTTCCCTTGTGGTTTCCTTTCATATGCGACCTTGCATGGAAAAGAGGTTTTTAAACTAAATTTTCGAGGCCATATGCCCTTGTGTAGTTTAGTAGCCTAGTAGTCGTTGGTCGCTCGAGTATTAGACGGAGAAAAAATTGGAAAAACTTATTTATTAACCACTATGACAAATCATCACTAACTGAACTTAATGAAATGCTATCTATGAAACGTATGCAGAATAGGGCAAACAAATCAGAAGGGCATCTTTGACTAAATTGTTTAACGTTGGGCTCCAAAACTTCTGATTGGTCAGCCGTCCTACGTACGGAAGGACCAAGCTGGTTGGTGGAACAGATAATGATATCTGCAGGCGATCAACGCCACGGGCTCCGTAAGTTGCGTCTTCGCTCTGCGGACAAACGTGGTGTGGCTAAGTGTTTATTTGTAATCGTAGAGCTAAATTTCACGTGTGTATGCTTTAACCAACGCCTGAGATTTGCCCATCGATAGTTTTGTCAGGCAAATTCAATTCTACCTGAGCGAATTTCAGGTGTATTGAAAAGCCCGGTGGTGCCTACAAATTTTACTCGACGATGGATAAGGGTGCAGGTTTAGGGGTAGATTTACAACCGAATATCAGTTGCACGAAGGAATGGATCAAGCTTAGGGGTGGATGACGGATTTGCAGCTCTGGAAACCTCCTTCTGACTAAGCCCTGGACTCAAGTACCTTAGGACATCGTCTGGTCGGGCATGGTCCTCTTACACCCCTTAGGGCCTACTTTCCTTTTTAATAATTTCCTGGGGAAATTTTAGTGAGGATGCGCCGTTCCTATCTGCACATATACTCGCAAATCGCTGGGTCTTTATGTTAACAAGCAAGTAATAGCGTGCTAGAAACGAAATGTTGATTATGACTTAAGATGGCTTCGTTCAAATTTTAACATATTGTTTATGTGTAAATCTATAACCCGCACGGATGCAAACGCCACAAGTCCGGGTGCTAGCTTTGTCGAACGCACAGGTAAAATTCTTAGGAACCGTTTGAATTTTTTTGCTGAGATCACTGCTACAAGGCTGGCCTGCTTAAATGTATTTTTTATTAATGTTATCTTAGTAGAGTTTTTAAAAATTGTCGGTGCGATTTTCATTTCTATTGTAGTGCAGTTGCAAGTATTTTGCAGCCAAGAAAGCATTTTTAAAGGACCAGAAGTAATGTACTGTATAAACTTCCTACGAAGCACTGTACACATTTGTCATTTAATGCTGAAACTACCATAGTGTTGCTCTAATCAATACAAAAGTATTTTTTCTCGTACCGACTCGACGGATTTTTGCGAGTAAACCTCTCTGCTTCAGTTTTAGAAGCCTCCCCCATGTATATGCATTACTGACTGCCCTATAAGCTTGTTACACGTCGTAAGCGAAGATTTACCGGTAATACGTATTTTTTCGCCTATGGCTTTGTCATTGTAACGGCTTTTTTTGATTTTGCCGTTTGCGAGTTTAAACCTCCTTTTGAAAACATTGTTAGGGCCAGGCTAGATATCATGTCATTTTCAAATTTAGAAGCGCGCCTTACAAACGTACGTTTTCAAGACATGGGCCGGTTCACGAAGATTCCTCCCACCTCCAAAGATCACGTAAAATACGTCAATAGAAAGAGTAAGCTGTGCGAGTGGGAACGAGCAAGAGCTATAAAATTTACCCCGACTCCTCTGCTAGCAAACTTCGACACATCTGGCGATGGTCTGACGTAGTTTTGGCGCAAAATGCGCTTTCCCCCTTTCCCGAATATCCGAGGCCGCGTGGCTTTGAGCAAGATTCCGTCCCCGACTACCTTACAGTGTAAAACGTGTGTGTGTGTTCCGCCAGGTGATGCCTTCGGGCGCTTTGATTACGACCTCGATACAGTTCTGCTGACCACCTCGTTGTAATCAATGAAGGAGCGTCACCTGATGTACGCAATGATATTCAGGTCCGTAAATCATCGTTGTCGAACACCTTTCCCCTTCTTTTTCGGAGTCGTGCAGGCCTCTGGTCGCTTGCAGCGACCCCATTCCTTTGACGGGCCTTTGACGCCGTCATCCAACACCCCGACTTCACGGCTGTCCTTGTGAACGACACCCAGAAGCGAGGGACTGCTGCCACAGGAGAAGCTATCAGGTATTTTACTGTCCGTACATATAAATGCGCTAGTCTGTTTTACTGTGCGACATAAACGCGGTGTGAATTGACAGTGCGCCGGTAATTAAAAATAGGTGTATCGGCAGGTATGTATTTGTTGCCGTGATCGCATTAAGTAGCACGCTGTAATAAATCAACGGCGTGTGCCCTTCAGGCATAGTAACTTGTAAGTACTCGTTGTCCTAACTTTAGTAAGTAGCTTGCTGTAATTAAACCAGCGGTGTGCGGCCTAAAGGTGTGTCCGCACTGAAATCAACTGCTCTGCGTACCTAGGCCGCCAGTGGCAGAATGTGTGTAAATTTTGTACAGCAGCTCCTGGAAGCGAGAGGTATGTCCCGGGCAATTGGGTGGTTAATTCATGAGGGCGTTGAAACTCACAAACTTCTTGGACTTCGAGTTTCTCGATGCGATTGTAACACTGAAACTCGTAGCGCCCTTTAACCCCGTACAATCTTTTTGAGTAACATCATCTTTGTGGCCTCCCTTGCCCCTAAAGGTTCGTCACGTTAGAAGGACCCTGCCCAATCTCACTGAGCGTTATAGCCGGGCTTTAGCCTGTTTTTGAGCACTTAATGCATGGTTTAGAGCAAGCGGTGCAATTTCCCGAATGTGACGTGTGCCGTCGGCACCCTCTCCTTATTCTGTTCCTGGACACCAAATAAAGCGGTTGTGGTTTTGGCCCAAGTCGTATCCGAACTGGTAATTCCTGCACGTGGTGGGATATTCTTCGCAAATGTCATATACGGATTTGCCGGTTCGACTGTATTGGTTATTTTGTTGAGGACAACTATTCGCTCAATTACAATTTTATTGTATATGGATCTTATGGGTCAAGAAACCGCGTGAAGCAAGCAATTGTAGTTTGTGGCGTTTCCAATGTAGAAGGTATGCAAACGTTTATTTAATTTATTGCGTGCTTGGGTTTGCTCTAGATTTTTGGCTAATGCGTTATGTATCTATCATTTATTAGCGCCCCTCGCAAGGCTCTCAATTTAGAACCGTTCGTAAGGAATTCGGAATGCACTCCACTGGTGGTGAACACTGAACACTTGTTCGATTGCTGAACTTCCCTGTCAATGCCAGTAGGAGCCACTTTCGAATGTTAGCAGCACTTCGGCAGTCCAGGATGGTTCATCTATCCGAGATTTGTTGGGAGAACTTTACCCTTTTCATCAGTCCAAGCTGGAGGAAGCAAACTAGTAGTGTTCTCTATTTCAGCATTTCAGCAATTTCCAAAATACAAGCGAGGAGGTACTCGTTTCCTTTTTAACCAAATAGTAAATTTAAATTATAGTTTATATCACACGCTGTGGCAGAATTCCTGCCAAATGAAAATATTGGTAAACATTATTATGACTATGGTATGATGGTATGTATGAAGGCCATATGAACTGTTAGTAGTAATATGATTACAATTTACGCCGTACAAGAATTTTATGTGTATTACATTTTGATTGTACATATTTGCTATTTGGGCAGTCGGTACTACTCGTTGTGTAATTTTTGAATAGTTGCATTAGTCAATTTTAACTTTGCATTAATTTCACTGTTGGAAATTACATTGATGTTCGCAACTTTGAAGTTTGGACATGCGTCCTTTATTTTGTGTTCCTTAGAATTATATTTGTGTAGTGATATGCATGCGTATTTAATATTTTTAATGTGTTGGTATTGCACGTATTACCATGTTTAACTAAATGTCCATGTTTATTAAGTCAAATAAACTAAATATTTTTATTGTTCTCGATACAATGTTTTAATGATTGGTTGTTCTTTTGAAGCATCATTCCAGGTGTTAATAATTCAGGTACTCCACAGCAAAAATAGCAACAGTTATGTTATATTGCAACGTATTTTACGATTCATTTACGCCGCGTTCCAATTTCACATTCTGTAGTATTCATTCCATATGGTTACGCATCTCCTCGCGCGGATGTCTGTGAGCACGCCGTATGCATTTCCCGCGCTGCGCCACGCCTCCTTGGCCTTGCGTAGATAAGTTTTAAGAAGGGGCATTTGTTTCGAGACGCTTTCCTTCTCAGTTTCGCTTGCAAACCGACAAGATGCCGAGGTAGCAGTTAGAATTTCGGAGGATTAATTTTGGGCTGCCGTTAGCTTCGATGGTGTTTATGTGAGCCCACATCTTGAAGTGGATTTTCTAGTCCCTGAATTTTGATATAAAGAAAGCTTGACTCCCACACCGTTGGCGGAATTTTCATGCTGCCGTGTGTTTCGCAAATTGCCTGTAAATCTATCCGATGTGAGTAAAGAGTTCGCTTCGAAATATTCGGTCGCCCTTGTATGCTATCGTAAATTTCTTCTTCCCTTATAGCACCTCGTGCCGGAGGGCCGATTTGAGGCTTGGGCTACAGCTGGTTTTCACTTTCGCCAGCGGACGTTTCATGCGCTGCTATTTTTCTGGATCTCCGGACCCGCTTTGACTCCTGCTGCAGATGCTGTTTGAGCGCAGGAGAGGATCCGACAAGGAGGCTTACCTTCAGTTCTGATTTGCCTAGTATCGCACGGTCCCCTCTGAGCCACCAGCTTCTGGCCGCCCGCATTTGGGGCCATACGTTTCCGAAAACTGTGACAACATTCGGCCGTGAGTTCGCACTTGGAATCGCGTTTTGCATTTCCTCCGAAACCAAGCACTTACCGGATTTGCCGTTGTAGTCTTTACCTGCCGGTAAATCTATTTTAATGTGTGCATTAAGGCTATTGTTTTATTGGTGTATTAAAAACTGTAAGTATTAATTGTAGTATTTGCTAAATGTAATTAGTCGTAGCAAGTAATATTGTGGCCACCTACCTAATGGTGGAACTATATTATGATATTTATATGATCTTGAATTTTTGGAAATTATGCTGCGCTATTTGCATTCTGACTTTATTTGTTACTGCTACCTATACTTGAGTTGAGCTTCTCTTTCAGATTTATTGAGCTACCACCTGAGTTTACGTATTCTCGTTTGAATGCCTGGATATACTTGCCGTTATTTGATAAAAAATCCGTTGGCGCCTTTTTCGAGCTTTTAAAGAACTGAACATGCCGTCTCCGAAACTAGCTGGTCGGGCAATTGTATCTAAGTAGTCACTTTATGTATTGGTTTTGAGAGATTAGCCAACAGAGACTTTTTTATGATAACACGTATACTGTGCGATTCAAGATATTAGGTTTGAAATACTGAATCGTAGTATTTTTATTTCTTTTGTGCTTTGTAAAACCTGGCGCCCAAATTAGACCTGATATATATTTTGGGATTTGGTTAATTGTTATAAATTATACCCAATTATACCGCCAATGTTCTGGTTTTTTTAAGTAGGTTCTTCTAAGCTGAGGCCCTGTACGGTAGGTGAGTGTATTAAATTGTTAGTTATACTGATTTTGTTGTTATTTTTAGTGACAGCTGGCGCACTATTTGTAACTTGTGTAATTATCTGTATCCAACTATTAGCTTTGATACCAATCGCCTGATCCTTACCCATGACAACAAATCGCTGAGAGTTTTGAGCTAGTCCGGGTTGTAATCGCATTTTGTTGAAAAAATAGACGCATCAAACCAGATATTTTTAAAAAGGGACAATATAGTCCTTATAAGTGCCTTTGATGTCCACTGATACCTTAATAATGTCAAAGCGGTTTTGCGTTAAGCATAATTAGGTTATGCCCAAAAAAGTGAAAAATTCAGCAAAAATTAAACAAGAATTCTAATATTCGAATGCGGATCCTAGCATCACTGCGGTTGCGAAGCACTTTAATTTAATCTAATCTTCGTCCCTCATTATTTACAAAATATCCGTATTGAACGTGGAATTCGGGATATACTATGTTTTTGTTATTAAATTCCCTGGAAGTAAAAGTTACTTAAATGTGTCACCTTGTCACCCTTAGAGTGCATTTTATTAACGCTGGAGTTTACACCTTGAAATATACCCCATTTTATGCACACTTTGTTTAACTTTTAGAGAGCCAATTTTAAAGTAGGAAAGGCGGTCGATTTTTTTTCTAATCGTTTATATTTTGTCTGTCTGCCGACAGAGAGATTTTTTTAAATTTTGGCAAAATAACTTTTCAGCATTAAAAAACGTACAACTCTATTTCATTTCAAATTTTCAAATAATATTTGCAAAAATACGAATATCGTCAATAGATAGCTAAAATATACTTTGTTTCAAAAGTCACATGACATTTTTTCTAAAGTGCAAATTGTTTCGGCAATAATAAAACTAAGATTTTAGAAAAATCGATATAATTTAGCAGTGTAGTGTAGTGTAGTAGGCAACACAAACAACAAACTTCAATTAGCAGACAATACAAGGGGATTACGACAGATTACAATTTTTTACTAGATGTTAGATGGCTTTTGTATGGGGTACTAAGTTGTCAAAGATCCAAACAATTCTTGCTAAAGAAGAGCATTTACTGTGTTCGCGGTGGATGTGGTTTTATTTAGTTTTCCATAAATTATAGTTTGAAAATATGTTTTCTAATTCGGAAAAACACTGTTATTTCTTGTAATTCGTTATCAAAAACTGTTATTTATCAGCTATATCCACAATATTTTCGCTGTTATCATCGAAGCCATCACTTGAATCACTAAAAACATCAACTCGATTTTTACGCTCTGCCAAACGCGCCTGTTTTAATAGCTTTTTGCGACTTTTTGGTTGGGATAAATACGCACCGCGTTTGCTTCCCACTTTTGTTTTAATTTAAATGTAACAACACATATCATGAACAATCGAGACTGAACAACAATTGCTAATAAAATTAGATATAAACAACTTGCGATTTTATGCTTTAGGTACCTAGCTACTAATTGACATTTTGAGGACGGGCTACAACAATTACGAATTAACCGCTGGAATATGAGTCTAAATTTTTAAATTATTTATTATATTATTTATATTAAAAGAAGGTTATATAGAAGGTGTTTACTAGTAACCATAGTAATTGTACTAAAAGAAGTTCTATACTTCCACAAGTTAAAATATGAAAAAAATTAACTTGTAACGTGACACGTCACATTAATTAATTATTTCCAGTTAAAAGCGGCCGGAGAAGGAATATTATGTTACATTTGTACAAAATATGAGTTTGTGGGACTTATTTGTCCCAAAAACATGCTTTTTTGAACTAACGAATTAAATAACCATTTCGTCACTTGTAAAACAATATACTATTTTGTACTACGTAAAATAGAAAAAATCGACGTTGCAACTGACACGTCACATTAATTTAATTATTTTCATTCAAAAGCGGTTGGAGAAACAATATTATTTTAATTTGTACAAAAAAATGAGATTTTGGGACTCATAAGATTGCGGGACTCCGCTAACTCGTCGCTCTAAAACATGAAGTTTTAGTACGTTGAAACAAATAACTATATGCAACATACTTACTACACTTTAGGGAAAGTTTTACACCCTTGTATTAAAATAAATGTTGCTTAAAATATTCGTTTTTTAGTTTTTCTTAAATCTGAGGCTGTAAAACGGGCCTTAGTCTATTCGAGTGATTTGATAAAATCTACAAATACAGCAAGATGTTTGAAACCCATCATACCATTAATAAATTATTATTTATTATACGAGACAGTAAATACCAATTAGTCTATGTATGTCTACTTTCACTAAGTATATATAATATGCCCTAATTACTAATTAATGTACACTTACGATCATTGAAAATGAACAGGGTTATGCATGTCAAATTCACTTAACCGACGTTTTGCAATTGCGTGCAACGTTATTTTATTATTACGATGAGGAGAGAGTTAGGACAACACGATTCTGCTTTAGAGACAAGGGAAATTCAGAAAACGTATATCAACTACTGTAATGTTTGTTGCATAGCCCTGTTCATTTTCAATGATTCTTTGTGTACATACATACCGGTATCTATTTTATAATACGAATATTTATTGCTAGTTTAGTCATTTCCGATCGTTAGACTATTTAAAAACTAATTAAATATTTAGTTAGACAAGAAAATATGTAACTACATATTGGAAATTCATAAATCAATTGTATAAGAGTCGGAAAGCAACGCAATATTTTAAAATGTGAAACAAAATTCCAGGGCAAACGATTTGGTATTTAGTACCAAGAAACATTTTAATCCACTTAACTTTCCAGTTCTTAATCTTTCTCGAGTCTCGAGTCATACACAAACAATTAGTCTAATTTTTAGTAGTTATGCAACTTTGCATACATCAAATAGAATTTTATTTTACGTAAATGCCAGTCTTAACAGCAATTGTTAAGACGAAGTAACAACATTAGACACTTCAATTGAATGGCACGGTTTGAAATTATATGTTTGTATAGAAATATGGCCAACAATTGTGTGCTGCTGTCGCTACTGACCGGTGACAGAATTTATATAGTCGTCAATGGAGACAGAAATGCAGTTGGTATAAGGCATTGCAAACCATTGCACAGTATTACACCGCTATTGTTATGACAGCTTTTCTCAACTATTCCATGAGTGGTCAACCCCTCGACTTTTATTGGTTTTGCTGTATTTTCCAATACAAAATTATTATTGTAGTACGTCTGTGTACTCCATAAAGCCATATAATTCCGTTTCTTCCCAGTGAGCACTTTTAATCACGTACTTGAATTTGCGATTTGCATGCAGAAGTGGTGTTTTAACGCACAATTATGAAAAAAGCAATTTCGCAGCGGAATTCTGCAGATAATGGCCCCTAATGGCGCGAGGTCGCGGCTGCCAATATTTCAGCAGGCTCTCCTATTCAAGACAAATTATAGGTTGTAAATGTATTAAAGGCATTCATGGAGCCATTACACCTCCGCCGTAGCGAGGGATTCTTTCGACTCAAATCGAAACCGATTTCGGAAGTCCTTTGTTTTCATTCGCGCGAATAACATACATAACTCCGAAGCGGAATCTCGGAATATTATGGTCGGGCTCTATCCTGCCTACCCCTAGGAACCGGAGCAGCGCACACACGCCGTGTCAATTTAATATCGTCTTAGTGGTTAGACCGTCGCTACAGCAACAAAAGAGCAAAAGGAGATCCTCGCATTATATAAACATGGATTGTAGGTGTAGGTGTTTGGAGATAATTAATTCAATAATGGGGTTCCGCGAAATGGTCTAGAAAATTAGATGTCAAATACAGAGCGCTGCTAAGCAACTACTGCACGCATTTCATAAATTACCCGGAAACTGCCTTATATTTTTATTGGAGGTGTGGCATGGTGCGTTTAATCCATGGAAAACCCCTTATCCGTTATCGAGTAAGAACACTGTTGCTTGGGTTTAATTATGTTAATAAATGTAGGTCCACGTCCATGCAGTAATCGATGCAAGGCAAACCGATCGCACCTTGGCGTCGTTTATTTGCGGTAAAATACCGCTAGGGAATAAAACCGAACGGATTCTTTGCTCATATATACCGCATTGCAGGTAATAAAAACACAACAATGATGGAGGCAAATGCGCCGGATTTGTTTGCAATAAAGCGGATGCGGAGGCGGCCGGAATTAATAAAGGTGATTGATATGGAGTATAAAAATGTCTTCGATGTGATGAACATATTGACGCGTCTGAGGAAACCGCCAAGTCAAAATCAATACGTCGCCGAAGATTCGGACTCAACGCAATTCGCGCTCCGGATTTTAACTTACAAAAACACCGGCGTGGGCTTCATCCCCCAGCTAAAACGCGGAAACTGAAAATATCGGGACATTTTAATGGCCCAATCGCATAATACTAGAAGCGCAAAGGGGGAAAATGGAAACGCTGCTTGGCAGATTTTCTAGAATAAAAAATCCGTTCGGTAAGCAGTACAAAACGAGATTGCAATTATATTTCCATAAATATTAATTAAAATGCACTCGCTCTGTTCCTGGAATAGGCCAGGAGCGTGCAGACTGAAGCACTTCTTTCCGGGTTAATAAATAATTCACTGGATTTTAAAAATCATGCCGAGCTCCGTAAGTTTAAACTTTGTTTCTGCCGTGAAGTATTGTGCATAGTAATATCCTAACTGCGACTTAATCTTGATAAAACATGCTCTGCCTGAAATTTGTCGTCTCGGCGCTTAAATTCCACGGCACGTTGCTTTCAGCTGAAATGCAGGAGTCGCAGGCGTTGTGCCTGTACAAACGTGGTGTGTCGCAAGTTTCCCTGGAGGTGGCTAAAATAATGAATGAAGATATGGGGGCAGAAGGACGCAGAAAGTGTGCACAGATTTTAAAGAGTTTGAGGAAGGATATATGACGGTGCCAGTGTCTTAATTTTATGTATTTTACAGTTTTATAATAAGTAGATGATTACCAAACAACGATTAAAATTATTTTTCGAGTCATAGAAAATAATGTAATGACAATACATATTTGTGTGTTCGAACTGTTTGCCTAGTTACGACTGCTTTTCCCCAGTGTTCACTCGTGATGTGTTTTAAACTTTGTTGTTACCACTTTTCCCCAGTTTGCAATCGCTATATGTTTGACTTTAAATTCAATGATTTATGTTCATAAAATATCGTTCTAATTCCCAATAAAATTTCACTTTTTATAAACATGAAAGGTTTCTTATCTATTTCAAGTTTTCCAATGTTGCACTTTATGAAGTAATTTAGAGAATTTAGTTTGTTGGTTGAGAAAACCAGGTTGATTGTTTGGTAGTTATTTAAGGGTTGACAGCTTGTTGATAGGATATTTAAGGTAGTTAGGGTTGAAGTAAATTGTGCGAGCAAAAACTCTCTTATTGTTAGCAATTGTAGCCTACTCTAACTCACATAGAAATAAACACCACGAAGGTTAAAACTGTATTAAAATGACTATTTTGCGGTTTCTGTTAATTCAGTGTGACCCCCTGGTCTTATACTAATTTGCAGAGGAGGCGTACACATAAAACTATATTTGCAATGACATTAAATTATGTCGCAGCAGTTACAAATTCCAATAAGTGTTATATATTGTCCCAAAAAATAAACCCACATTACATATAGTTGTTAAGGTGACGATCCAACAAAATATAAAAACAAGTTATTAAAGATATCTTGCAACGTTAGCACGCATTTTAATTCAGTACTTCGTATTGTAACGACCTTGCCCTTAGGCAGCTGCAAGCTACCGCCGCCGGCAGACAGGTTTGGGAAGAATGAATCATTGTTCCGGAGCTTTCGGGAACGCGCTCGAGGTCAAACACTCGCGAATATGCGTCATGCATGTGCCAGAAAAGCGAGTAAAGCCTCGATTGTCCGAGAATGACTCATTCGTGATATAAATACGTGTCAGCAGGAATCGGCAGTTCAGTTCGAATTCAGCATCAGAGCGGCGAGCTCCCAGATAAATAAAACGCGTGAAATAAATAAATCCGTATGTAGTAGAAATACATCGTTAGTGTTTAAGAGTGATATAAATAAATAATAATAGTTGTTAGAAATAGTGCCGTAGTTTAAAAGTAATTTGTAATCTGCTTGATAGTTCGTTAGTCCTTGTAAATAACAATAATCGTAATAATTAATCCAATAGTGTAAATAAATATTTGAACCCATGTTTGTCGTATAATTTTAAATAGCCCGAACGTTAAGAACGTAACAGTGGTGTCGGTGTGAGGTTTTGAACCGGGGGCTATATAAATAATTATTGAACAAACATAAAACAAATAAATTATTTAACAAGTGCCGATAAAACGACGGTCAGATAAATAAATTGAAGTGAGTATTGTGCATGCCTTTGACGCGATCTCAAAGCAGCAAAATGGAAGCCCAATTAAGCCAACTTTTGCAACTGATGCAAGTTAGCCAGGACAAGGCAGAGAAGGAGCAAGAGAAAGCGGAAAAAGCACAAGAGGATCTTAAGAAAGAGATCCAAGTTGCCCAGGAAGAATTGAAAGCAGGCCAAAAGAAGGCACACGATAAGGCAGAGGAAGCCGCGAAAGCACTTAAGGAATGGCTGAAGGCCGAGCAAGAGAAAGCAGTCCAAAAACTTGAGGAAAAATTGAAAGCCACTCAAGAAAACCTCAAGGATAAACTTAAGGAAGAATTGCGATCCGGTCGAAAGAAGGCAGAAAAAGCACAAGAGGATCTTAGGGAACAGCTGGAAGCCGGGCAGAAAGCACGAGAAGAGCTGAAGGTCGGGCAGGAAGAGCTGGAAACCGCAGAAGAGGAAGTAGTCCAAAATCTTGATGGGAAAATAAATGGAAGAGTTCGGTCTCTGTTGTTGGACCTGAGACGCGGCGAGTTGCACGTGGGTGGGGAGGAGCTTTCCCGACACCCAGGAGGAGAGATCGCGGCACAAGTGGTATGGGCGGAAGATGTTATTCTGCAGGGACGAACCGAGAGGGTCGTGGATGCATACCTGGATGGCGATCTCCGGAGCAACGTGGTGCGCGGGGTTGAGCCCGATTATGCTGACATTGCGGACGAGTGCATCCTGGGAATAGATGTGGATAAGTGTGAGTGGACTTTAGACCTGAGACGCGGCGAGTTGCACGTGGGTGGGGAGGAGCTTTCCCGACACCCAGGAGGAGAGATTGTGGCACAAGTGGTATGGGCGGAAGATGTTATTTTGCAGGGACGAACCGAGAGGGTCGTGGATGCATACCTGGATGGCGATCTCCGGAGCAACGTGGTGCGCGTGGTTGAGCCCGATTATGCTGACATTGCGGACGAGTGCATTCTGGGAATGGATGTTGTGGATAAGTGTGAGTGCGCTTTGGACCTGAGACGCGGCGAGTTGCACGTGGGTGGGGAGGAGCTTTCCCGACACCCAAGAGGAGAGATCGCGGCACAAGTGGTATGGGCGGAAGATGTTACTCTGCAAGGACGAACCGAGAGGGTCGTGGATGCATACCTGGATGGCGATCTCCGGGGCAACGTGGTGCGCGTGGTCGAGCCTGATGGTGGCAAGAAGCTCACTCATGGTATCCTGGTAGGGAAGACGTTGATGAAGACTGGGCTTGGGGTCCCAGTAAGGATGATGAACGTCAGCAGGGAACTGGCAACAGTCAAGAGGAACCCAATACTGGGAGGGGGCATGAGCCAACGAAAACGGAAGAAGATAGAAGATTTGGTGGCCCGGTACCAAGACATCGTCGAGTGCGGAGATCATCCCAGCGGCCGTACTGATGTAGGAAAACATAAATCAGTTGAGTTTGGCAAAAGAGTCTTGCTGAGGACCGACCATCCTGCTCTGAGATGGCTGCTGGAGTGCAAGAACCCTGAAGGGCAGGTGGCTGAGTGGATCGAGCGCCTAGAAGAGTTCGACTTGGGAATAAATTATCGACCTGGCACAGTCCACCGCAACGCCGATGCGTTATCCAAGAGGCCTTGCCCTGCGGACTGCAGCCACTGTTCGAAACTGGAGAGTCGTGCGGTACCCATCAATCGTACCACTGTAGTCGACGACTCGTGGGAGCTAGACGAGTTGCAGAACAGCCAGGAAAACGACCCTGACTTAGGCACAGTTATAGCCTGGAAGCAAGATGGCCGTCGACCTACCTGGCAGGAGGTCTCCGCCACCAACCCAACGGTGAAGACCTATTGGGCGCAATGGGACTCCTTGCAGCTCGACAACAACGTCCTGACTAGAATCTTGGAAGACGAGGACGGTAGGGCAACGAGATCACAATTGATGGTTCCAAGGAGTAGAGTGGCCGAGGTTCTGCGTCACCTGCATGATGGCTCATCTGGGGGACACTTTGGATTGAAGAAGACGTTGCAGAAGGTCCGAGACCGGTTCTACTGGGCGAGTTGCAAAGATGATGTCCGAGAGTGGTGCTGGAGGTGCGAAGCCTGCGCTACAGGAAACGGACCGGTTGGTAGACGTAGAGCTCCGATGCGGCAGTACAACGTCGGTAGTCCGTTCGAGAGGATAGCCATCGACATCGCTGGACCATTCCCCGAAACCGAAGCGGGAAATAAATACATCTTGGTGTGCATGGACTACTTCACCAAGTGGCCTGAAGCATATGCCCTTCCGAATCAAGAGGCCGGTAATGTAGCTGATGTTCTGGTGAAGGAGTGCTTCAGCCGTTTTGGAGTCCCCCTGGAATTACATTCCGACCAGGGCCGGAATTTCGAGTCTGGACTGTTCCAGAACGTTTGCAAGCTGCTGGGGATACACAAGACCCGGACCACTGCCCTCCAACCTCAATCGGACGGCATGGTGGAAAGAATGAACCGAACCATGGGGAAGCATCTGTCCACGGTGGTTTCCTAACATCAGCGTGACTGGGACCAGTACATTCACCTGTTCCTAATAGCTTACCGATCGGCAGTACAAGAGACAACTAACCACACCCCAGCCACGGTACTCTTTGGGCGCGAGCTGCGATTGCCATGTGACCTCAAGTTTGGAAGAAAGCCTGGCGATGAAACGGCCGGCGAGGACTACGTGGGGAACCTGAAGAAGAGGATGGAAGAGATCCACGACGCCGTACGCCGAAACATTCAGGGTGCCAGCGACCGAATGAAGGACCGATATGGTGCCCGCGCTGAGGCCGGTGGTTTCCAGCCTGGCGATTTGGTATGGCTTCATAACCCCCAGAGGCATCGTGGCCTCTCCCCCAAGCTCCAAAGAAACTGGGAAGGCCCCTACACTGTAGTTGCTCGACTGAATGACGTGGTATACCGAATCCAGAAACCTCCTCGAGGAAAGTGCAGGGTGGTGCACTTCAATCGGTTGGACCCATATGCCGGAACGAATGAGGAAGTGGAGGCTGTCACGGAATAACCCCTGAGACGACTAGGGACCGGAGGAACCTCCTTCCAGGAGTTTATGGCCGCTTATGGGGGTACGAAGACTGCGCGATTCGGAGTTACTACAGAGGTGCAGCGTGACCTGTTCGACACCCTGCGGCAGTATTCCCTGGCATACTACGTCGCCCAGGACCTCCGGATGTCTAGGGGGATCGCCGCTGCCTTCCGGGAGAAGTTTGGCCGGTTAAACCAGCTGCGAGAGCAGGCACCTAAGGTTGGCAGAACCTTGCAGCTGAAGGAAGGCAACAGCTCCATTTATTACCTGGTGACGAAAAGGTTGTCTTACGAAAAACCTAGTTACCAGGAGCTCTGGTCTGCTCTTTTGGACCTTAAGGAGCAGATGGTGAAGAACGGCGAAACCCGGCTAGCGATGCCGAAATTAGGATGCGGCCTGGATTCGTTGGACTGGAGGGTCGTACGCAGCATGCTGGAAGTAGTCTTCGACCAGACCGGCATCCAGATCGAGGTCTGCTGTTGCAGTTCGGCGGGAAGCATTGAGCCCACGGTGGACTGCTACTTCTTCAACCAGTCCGTGTGCAAGAAAGGCACCCCCTGTAAATACCGTCATCGAATCCCCACAAGAGCGAGTGATAGGCACCCGACGCAACTCGTTCTGGCACAGAACGATCTAAGGCGGGGGCAGTGTAACGACCTTGCCCTTAGGCAGCTGCAAGCTACCGCCGCCGGCAGACAGTTTTGGGAAGAATGAGTCATTGTTCCGGAGCTTTCGGGAACGCGCTCGAGGTCAAACACTCGCGAATATGCGTCATGCATGTGCCAGAAAAGCGAGTAAAGCCTCGATTGTCCGAGAATGACTCATTCGTGATATAAATACGTGTCAGCAGGAATCGACAGTTCAGTTCGAATTCAGCATCAGAGCGGCGAGCTCCCAGATAAATAAAACGCGTGAAATAAATAAATTGGTATGTAGTAGAAATACATCGTTAGTGTTTAAGAGTGATATAAATAAATAATAATAGTTGTTAGAAATAGTGCCGTAGTTTAAAAGTAATTTGTAATCTGCTTGATAGTTCGTTAGTGCTTGTAAATAACAATAATCGTAATAATTAATCCAATAGTGTAAATAAATATTTGAACCCATGTTTGTCGTATAATTTTAAATAGCCCGAACGTTAAGAACGTAACAGTATATAAAATATAAAGCTTTTAATATAAGGAATTATTTACATACAACCCTATGAACTAATATCCCTTAATAGTACCTTATCTATAAAATAATACTTAATAGGAGCCATATAATAAATAAATCCTCAATCAGGACTGCATACGTCAACATGGGTTTATCATAGTCATACCTCAAAAAATGCTAAATGTTGTGATACACGTCTAATTAATTTAGCAGCGAGCGGCTTTTACAGAAAAATATATACTACGCTGCTGGATTCAAGTGAACAAGAAGATCTACAATTGCTGTCGATAATTCGCTGTTTAATAATTATGCAAAAATAGATAACAAGGTAGCAGGTGTAATCCATAAAAAATAAAACAATATCAATTGATACAGTCGACAGACATTTTTATACGTTATTTATTCAGAGATGTAATGATGCGTTAGTATTTAACAAATAGCTAAATTAAACTAGTGGAGAAAAATTTTAATCTGTGCGAGGCAACTACATAAGATTCAGCACAGCTGATGTGTAATAAGCACAGCATCACAGCTTCAAGGCTCACTTAGCAGTGACCGTCGAACAGTAAATGCAAAAGCTGAAAAATTGTCCTAGAGTCGTTTGTACCTAAAAATCATAAGAATTAATGCATTTCAAACTGGGGAAAAGCTGCAAGAAGTTGAAAATGTTAACAATAAATATGCAGCGGCGGTAGAGGAAAACCTTATACACAGGGTGCCTCGTAAGTACGTGTAGAAAATTGAATGGCATATTCCTTGGCTTATTTTAAGACAAACATTCCACATCGACATGGGTTCGAAAGTTTTTCGTTTTTGACATACAGGGCGTTAAAGTTGCGAGAAAAGATAATAATTTTAATTAATTTTTTTAAACGCGCTGTGTATTTATTACAGAAGGTGCTTGCTTGTTTATCAAGTATGGTTCTTACTATTTAAAACAGGGCTGTCCAACTTTAGGGGCCCAAGGGCCACTATAAAAAATAAAGGTTATGAGGGCCGCATCATAAAATGTGTCGTATGCGACTTTCTAAGTGATTTGTAATAAATATAAAACGTGTATATTTCAATACTAATTTTTATTTATTCAAAAAGGTTACATTACAAAAAGCATTGAAACATAAAAGAGATATACGTGTTCCCTGAGGTAACCGACAAACTTACACCATATATTCTAGAAGTGATTTTAAACAGAAAATATCATATTCACTTTAGGTTAATTCTTTTCCATTCTTGAGATACCGACAAAAGAAAAAAATTACATCAATTAATGTAAATTTACGTATAGAGATGTGACGTTTCACCCCCTTAGAACTAAGGGCGTCAAAGATTTACCCCTCGGGTTAAGCTCAAATCGGAAAAATACGTTTACTCAAATATATATTCGATTGGGTAAAACGCCAGATAATTACCAAAACAAATATAATGTTTTTTAGCTAGTTACAATGATTAATTAAAAATAACTCGTTGTTGTACATTATTTAAAATTAATATGTTTTTCTGGAACGGTGTCTGGTTTCGTGGGTGGAGCTGCAATCCAATGCACCGGCGAATGTTGCTGGTCCCTATTGGTAGTCCGCCAGTAGTGATTTTAAGCTGTAATTTTCCGACAAATTTAGCGATTTTAAGGGTTACCTGGGGCGGGCGTTTGTGCCTAAATCCTAGTGCAGAGGTTGCTGGTACCTTACGACGGCTAGGCGTCGTGCTTGGAACGAACGCGGTATCAAATCCTGCAGATGGAATTTATTCGCCTTGAGCCGGAAAATTATGTTGACATTCACCCGGTAGGGAATTTGCGGGCTGCGGAATCGAACGTCGAAGTCCAGGAATTCACCTTTTAATGACCAAAAAAGGGCCCGGCAGGTGAGTTTACGAAGGGCGGCTACAGGACTCTAGACGCTGACAAGCGGGGTGGAGGCTGCGATTCCTACAGGTTACAGGTTTAATCATTAGTAAAATGAGGTTATGAGGAGTATTTCACCTATCGGGGCGCCGGGATTTGAGTTTAAAAACTAGGCTGTCGGAAATGGCTTTTAAGCAGTTAGCCCTGCAAGACAGTACAGCGTATTAAGACAGAGTGAAATCCTCAGAAATTCGATTTCCCAAGAAAGTTCAACAATCAATGTAAAATCGAATTATAGCGGTCTTGCTCTTGCGGAAAATCTGAACTTCTCGGGCTGGCAGTACAACACGTCATCTCCCTTGAAGCCTGGTCTGGTAAGGGTTGGAGGCCTACTCCGTTAGACAGTTTAGCATGTCAGACTGGAGAGCCCAGGTAGAAAAGGAGAGGACAGGATCAGGACTGGTGGACTCAAGGGGGAATTCGATCCGCGGGCCGCAAAAATATTCTAGCGGCCCGCATGCGGCCCGCGGGCCACCTGTTGGACAGCCCTGATTTAAAACATTTAATAAATTTAGAAATCTATGATTTCGATATTTTAAATAAATTGTTTACATACCTCAATTTTGTTTTATAGCCCAAAAGGCATTTTGTATAATGTTTTAATAAAGAAATTAAATATAGATATATCAAAAGTAGCAAAATTAGTGGTGTATAGTTTTTCTTATTCATACGAGTCATACGCACGCCACCAGTAAATTGAAAGATGGTTAATTAACCAAAAAAAAATGGCGCCGTATGTACAACACATACCAAACCAGTAATCCATACCCCAACGCTTCTTAAAAAAGTAACAGCATTTGCGATCAGTCGAGTTTCGTCTCTGACGTGGTTCACACGTTGAGTTACCGTGCTCTTCTATCTCTTCCCTTGCAAAGAGTTTCGCCTCTGGTGTGGTTAACACGTTAAGTTACCGTGCTCTTTTGCTTTTTTTTCTGATGAAGCCTTTTACGAAAGTGGGCGTTCCTAGATCTCAATCATGAGACGGTTCAATCCCGGAAGTCGTTTGTTACTTAACATTTCCGATGGTTTTCTCTCAACGTGAACACCCTGTTTTTCAAAAATGATAACTTGCCAACCCATGTTAATAAGAAATTTCTGTCTAAAAATAAGTGAAGGAACATGCCAGACACTTTTGTACGCGTATTTAAATAATAGCCTGTATGGGCAAGATAATGCGTTATCTTTTTTGCAGCTCCAATTCTGAAATTGATTTTCAAGAGCTCTAAGTCAAATAAATTATCAGTTATTAATTACAATAAATAGTTGATATAAGAGCTTGTGAAAACTTTTTTATAATTGGAACGGGCCTCAGCCATCCCTCGCCTGTAATATTTGTTTTCACACTTGAAGATATAGGTCAAGTATGTTTTTCCGTATGTTTAATTATTGTAATTAGCTTTAAGATTTTATATAGTATAATCGAAGTGTTTGCAAAGTCGGTCTTGCACTGGAGGTGTTGTGTGAATTTTAATTGACGTGTGTGCTGCGATAAGTGCCTGTTCAAGCCCTCAGGATGAAGGGGGATTTCAACTTCGGAGCATCTTTCGTTGGCGTTTTCAAGATCAGCCTTAATTTCGGACTGCCAAAGGTAGAGAGCGGACTTGCTGGTGACTCCGAAGTGAATTGTGTAAGTACTCTTGAGACGACGTAATCAGAAGCAACCTAAAAGGGCGTTGCAGCCAGGAATTGCAAACGAGTCCCATGAATGCAATTTATGTAGTGTACATGTAAGTACACCAATTGTGGTATATTTAGCGGGGCATTCAAAGCATTTGGAAATCGCCAAATAAACAAACCTTGCGAGAACTGCTCGCCATCGGGGGATTTCCCAGCGTTGTACCGTTCAGCGTTAATAATGCAATTTTAAACGTTTCCAATTTAAGGGCACCTAGTAAGTCTGATGACTGAGTTACAGTTAAAATGTATGCAGTCAACGATATTATGAATTTCATTCAGCTGCCAGAAGTTCTTGCGAGTGTGGGGGATTATGAATAGCTAAGTATTTCGCACGCGATGTGGATATATGAAACCCGATCAGGGTCGGTGTTAAGTCAGGATCGTATTAAGGCATTTCCACATTTTCGTTCTTTTGAAACGCAATTCTTTCATGTTAATTTTATATATTTTTATTGATATTTTATGTGTATTGGATATGTTTAAATGTACACACGAATAGATTCAGTTCTCTGGCATGTAGAATGTATTAGGATTGAATACTATGTACATTTGATTTTATTTTATTTGATTTATGCTTTTATGTGTTTTGATGTCATTAGATTGTTGTAAATACATTGGCTTTTGTCTATTGTTTAAAGTTAGTTTCACACAAGAATACAAGTGGCAAAGGATAGTGATCTTTCATAACCACGAACTGAGGTATTAAGAGAGTTTTATGCATTCACTGAGTTAGCCAACCGGATAAAAAAAGCAAAGAGTTATGCAATTATTAAGCTGAGGAGACATCTTGTCCAACTATGAAGTAAGGAGTGGGGGTTTAAACTTTATGTACTGTTACAAAATGCCAAAATATGAGACTTCACATTGTATAAATATGATGTTTGTAAAGCTATATTGTAACAATCACCATTTAAGTTGTAAATTTGGTCTTGTCCTAAATTTACAGCAGTAACAGTACTTAAATTGACAAGTAACCACGAGGAAATAATATTTTATTTATATTATATTTTACTTTTATTTAAATATTCAATCTTATGCTCCTGCAGTATACCGTATTAGTTTCTTGGTAATTAGTCAACCTTTATTTAGACTTTTGTGAATTTCCATAAGTGGTTTGGATTTCCCACCTACGATTACTTTCTTATATCATTTTCCACGATGCTTTTGATTTGGCTTCGGATAATTTTATTAATATTTCTTCTTGCTATTATTTAAATTTATTGCCTAATAAGTAAATACTCTTTTATCTGTTACTGCCCACCAACTTTGTGTCCTTATTTTCCTAAGAATGTTTTTTTAAATGAGACATTCTCAAACATATTTTGATTTCGAATACCCAACGAATAGATTTGCTATTTTTTAATCCGCTGTTTTTTCAGGAAATCAAAATCTTATACTTTCTTTATTACATAATAAACAGCAAATTAAAAAAACTGACTACAACAACTACAACACTTATAAAGTTCTAAAAATCATTATGTAAAAACGTGCCCTGCACTGTTACAGGAGTAACTCCGTTTACGACATGTAGTAAATGACTTAAAGAAATTTACTAGCTCAGTAGGGTGAGGATGGGTGGTAGACTTAAAAAGGAGGAGTCTCACAATGGTGAGGTTTATGTTAGAGATAGAGTTGGATGGTGCATCATGAAAAACCTTCTTTGGGATGGAATGTGTGTGGCTGTTTAGTTCCGAGACTTGGAAACTACCTGGTTTCCTGATCTCCCAAAATAGTTGTTTGACTATAAGGTATGCGTAACTGGTCTTTATAAAATGAAAGCACATAGTAAGTAGAGTACGCTATTGAGGTAATATTCATAACATTATATTTAAGCGGGCCAGCCTTGCAGCTGTGACCGCTACAGAAGGTTGCAATACATCGACTAAAGAATTTCTGCCTGCTCCTTATAAGCAAAACCAGCAGATGTTTATCTGCAATACAAGTTCCACAAGGGAACGCAATATCAATACACTGGCGTAAAACGCTGATAGCGTTACTGTACTGCTAATGGGGGTATAGCTCAATACTTATTTCATAAATTGCAATTTACTTGCTAGAACACATACCAAAAGTGATTTGTAAACAAAAGTTGAAAAATATTATTTTTGTTCATTATTATTGTTATACATTCAATAAAACAGGTTTACTCTGTATTGTGAAATAATTTAATAAGCAGCAATATCCCAAAATCAAGGCCAGTCACGGACCCCGAGCGTTGCAAAAATCTCTAAAGCCCGCTAAAGTTTAACTAGATTTGTGGGCTTGAAATGTTGAAGCTAAATTTACAACTCTACGGGCTAAATCTGCGTGGTGCTACTCGCCATATGAAATAAGCTTCTCCATAGTTTTCTCGGGATGCAGGAGGGTTGAGAAACAATAGGTTAATGTACAGGGTCTCGATGGCACGGCTCCTATACTGTTATAGCGAGACGATATATAATTCCTTTGAATATATCCAACAGTATGTTGTTGTGAAACCAGATTAGATTCACATTCTTACATGCGTAGACTTTCCAAGTGGTGATCATCACGGAACCAAATAATACCCCGAACGCAGCCTCTATATCTGGTCAACTACCGATCCATTCCGTACGCTGAAGCAAGAACAGTGTTAGCTGTTTGTAAACACAAATAAGGTTTACTACGCGAAATGTTCCTTCAACATCAAGTATAAGTGCTTCTACGTATTGCTATATTTGTGCTACATTCTTTTAAGGCATACATTGCCTATGAAGGCAATGTTTACTGCTCATCACATAAATAAGCATTCAAGTTGAAGATATTGAGTCCACGGGTGTTAACACTGCCACCGTCAGTATTACCAAATGATACAAACAACAATTTGTATTTGAAAACAAAATTAATTAACAAACACGCTTATATACATATACGTAGCAAGTATTACAACTATGCATACATAGTGCGCCACTAAAACAATTTCAACGCTAACGCTTAGGCGATATTTCGAAATGCTAAGATAACGAACGAGTTGTAAATGACCAAGCCAGGCAACTTGGAGGCACGAGACTGTCGATGGTGGTAACCGGTGCAATGCAGGAATTGCCCAAACCGATTGCCGAATATTGAGTTCGAATTAATACAGGATGTGGTTATATAACCTCTGGTTGCCACTTTGCCGGCTGCCAAAGAAATGCTGCGTTTTATTTAAAGTACAATAAAGTCTTCTAAGCCAAAGCATTGAATGTGGTTTTATTGCTCTTTTCTGCACATTATGTCTCCTCGGCAGTGTTATGTCATCTTCCTACAAGTTTCCGGTCTGCGGGTAGTCAACTTGGAATGCCCGGTTCTAGCGCTGCTGTTTTTTGCTGTCAAAAAGGGTTGGACTACTACCTCCTGTAACGTTTCGGATCCTTGGCAGTTTACAGATGTTGTATTTTATCTAGAATCCGAGCTTTGAATTGTGTACTTAAGTCGCAGATGTGATTTGTCACTTCGCGAGGCTAATAATTCAGTTTTGGAGTTAGACCTTTAGCTGTGGGTAGCGTAACGTTCTCATTTAAACACCCACTGTCTAGGTGCACAGACGTCTGCCGTAGTTTTCACTATCATTGGGATCCAACGCTGCCTTTGTAAGACTTTCGCGGGGCGATTTATGGAAGCTACACATGGTGGTTTCTGCACTACAAAGCTGACTGGAATGCCCATGCATATTATTATGAGTTAGAAGAGTATTTTATAGTACTTCTCTTGTAGAAGCCACCTTTGTGCTTTGGAACTGACTTTATTTAGATAAACTGTGAAAACTATCTACTTGCGTTGTTTTATAGTAGATATCAACATTTCAACTGAGTGAAGTGAAATTCCCCATCTTTATCAAATGGGCTGAAGGAGTAACCCACAACATGACGGGTGTTAACTGCTCGCTTAATTTTGTTGTTAGTATTTTAAAACGATTTGTTTGCTGATTATATTCATTATTTGTTCATACTTATTTATAATGGCTGGTTTTAAGTACATTCGCTTCTGAAGAGTTTAAAATTTTAGAGACAACTGGAGGATTATTCAGTTCCTTTCTTTAAAAGAAAACGATAATCCAATTTGAAACTTGATTTTATCTTATTACGGCCGTAAGAGGTAAAATAATTAGCTTTTATATAAATACAAATAGCATGTTTACAGCTTTGCAGAAAATGTTCAGACAACCTTATTTACGGGGCACTCTGCCTTTACATATACAAGCAGTTCTATTTACAGTAGATTCGTGTTTAGCTGATATACGAAGTTTTATTCTTGAAAATGCAATGCCTCCGAACAGCTTTAAAAGTTAATGTTAGGAAAAGAGGGAGCGCGCCCACTTCAAATGCGCGTAAGCAAAAATACGAATAATATTTAAAAGCGGATCCGGCAATATGTTATTTAGAGACAAAGGGATCCTGAACAAGTCGTTGCCTCATTACATATTGACACTGCCTTTGTGGGGGGCGAAATGAGCTTGCACGTGTCGCTCCGAATGTGCTGCTTAATAATAAAAACCTCGGCAGTTTCATCTACTTCGCGTAATGTTAACGCCGCGCGCTGTTTTAATTTTTGCGGTTTTAATATTGGCATTCGTGGTTTCCCTTCGACCTTTGTCTTTGCTGTTCGGGAGAACAACGCTGCCCTTTTCAATTTGCAACCGCTGCAGATAAAAACACAATTACGCCGCTTTGGCATTGCACTAATTTATTCAAAGCGAATGTTTGGCATGGCGAAACAAACCAATGAGCTCATTAAGTAGAACGCATACCTAGATGACATGCTCATTTACAGTAGACGTGGGGAAACTACAATTTTAATGTTAAATTTGATTAAAAAGGCTTAAGCAATCACTATCAGCGTGTATAATGATGAGTCTGAGGTAGATTATTCATGGACCCACCAGTTTTAAAACAACCGTGTTATTGTGATAATGAAGATTATATTAACAATTAATATTTGAGTATTGGTGAAAAGGTAAAGACATATGTCTGCAAGTCAAACCGCAAACGAACTACAATTTCAATTATTTTTTAATTAGGTACATTGAGTTAACTGATGAATGCATACGCTGCTTATTATTTGTCTACTCCGTCTAGGTAATTTCCTCTTGATAGACTTTATGAATGAGGCTGAAGCAATGAATAAAACGCTGTGCACTCAACTTTGAACAACTTATAAATTAGTTACAGGCTCTTCTTTTTGGAAACAGCATCAGGGAATATGGGCACAACGTAAATTACATGTTTAATTTTAATCCTTTCGTCTTTATGGTTCCATCAAGTAGCATAACAGCTGCCCGTATACCTGCTAAAACATTTATTTCCTGAAATATGTTCGGCAGCAGTAAAAGAGGCACATTTTGGCCTGCTAATTTCATCTAGGTTTAGTTCTTTTCCAATAAGGATTTAATGTATTGTTAACAGACATTTTGTTACTACACAGATTTGCATATAGATTTTTTATACACCCCTAGTATTGCTAAAGAACTATTAAAATTATCATCATCAGCAACTTTCTAAATTGATGGGTTTATTTAGAATAAGAGAAGTGCCATTATGATTGCATTATTTGTGTGAAAGATGCTGCCGGTGTAGCTGTTTGGCATCAAAACGCTTGATTTGATAGTCACTGTTTATTATAATCTGATAATTTCTTTCGGAAAATTTTAAACATATGTTATTATTTTAAACTTTGAAAGCTTCGAATGAAATTGATTTCTTGTATTTTAGATACAACATACAAATAACAGTCTTACCTTAGAGTTGAGCCCGCCTTTAATTTGTGAAAATTTTACAATATCAGTGCCGCTTGTAAATCATTTGCATTTGATATGGTGTTGCAGGAAGAACTTCGTTTACGACATGTGTTTAGTAGCTCAGCGATAGGGATCAGTGCTTAGACTGAAGTAAAATGGTAGTGGCTCACGATAATTAAGACAATTTCAACCACCTGGTATATGTCTATAGGTCATGTAATGAGGAAACTCAACTAGGTAAAAGCTCATTCAAAGAGGGGAGTCTTCCTTTCACAAATGAAAAAGATACAGTAAATTGAAAAATTCAAATTTATAAAAACACATTTATTCGGGCACTAGCGGAAAGCCACAACCCCAACAAACAAACCTTAATAATCCTACCTGCTCCAGACGCCACGTCGTCTAATAAACAAAAACTTTTACATGTGTTTGCTTGGAAAGTAGGTCAAAAGGGGAACAGTATTTATAAACTGTAAAAAATTGTGACCGGGATCGAGCTACGTCACCGGCGAAAATTTCGCTCGAAACTCGGGATTAAAAGTAAAAATCGTGGATGGACGCAGGGCTTCGACGAGGGCAAAATGGACAGCTCGATGATGACGACGAGCGAAATTGGTTTGAGTGTACAGGCGATGTAAAGGAAGGTTTTTCTCGGTATTGCGTGTGGTTGTGAGGCGTCGATAAACAGGGTATCGGCGGTACAATACGAGGGTACCTAAATATATCCGATTGTAGATCGATATGAAATTTCATACCACTCAAACGAAATGAAATCAAAACTTCAGACTGATAAGCTGCTTTGTAAAAGCTGAGAATATCCGACAAGGATCTTAATTTTCCAAAATTGGAAAAAGAATTTGGCAGTGATACCGCTTACATCATACACATACGCTTAGCTTGGGAAAAATGAAAATGCCTTTCTGTAGGTAATTACAGAACCGATATAGTATATTAAATAACCATATGCCATTTTGATTTTCTTCTGAAGATTTCTTAGTACACACTTAATAAAACTTTAATATATACCGGTATGTCCGTGAGGAGTTTGCAAAGCCCATGTTAAAGAATATAGAGGAAAAACATATATTTGTTTCCTAGAGTAAAAACTACTTTGGAAAGTCGACTACTGTTATTTTCAACATCAAAATATGCAAAACCTCTCTCAGTTTATAGTTCTTAAACCCCAACTTTTCCGCTTAAGCAAATAATCGTTCTATTCTTTTTCTCAGCATATCATCTATCTGCTTGAGGTAAGCTCGTGTTACGCCATTGATTTGTCCATGCCTAAGATATGGAAAGGTTCTTCCATTGATATAATTATTATGTAGGAAAAAAATTATTTCGGTTATTCCATCGGACATTTGATTCAATTCGAGTCCACACCACTCTGCTAAAATCTATTTTTGTTTGCACGAACAATAATTCCTTTTCAGAAAGTATCCAGTTGTTTAGGATAGAAAAAATATCCTCAAGAACAACTTTTGTAACGCATAATAATTTTGAAGTGCGAGGATCACTAAGAAAGGTTTGCAAAACGATTTTATTTATTGTAAATTTTCTAGATATCTTCTCCCTTACTCAATACCTTTGAATTCTTTGAAACCAGTTGTCGAATGGCATGCCTTAAGTTGATGCGTGACATGCGGAAAGAATGTGAAAGCATAGGTTTATAAATACCTAAAAAATACTGGATCCACCATAAAATAAATGAAATGATACAACTTACAAGTTGAAATGGTTTTTACCAAACAGTTATTTATTTTAAAAATAAACAAAGTAATAAAAGACAGACTAAGGGCAATGAAAAACAGAGATAGCACATTATTCATATTCTTATATGGGTATTTCGCCACTCTGCAAATTAAAATATTAAATAACGAAAATATTAACAACGAACGTTTCGAGGGACAATCTGCCCTCGTTATCAACAAATAACAATTGGAGGTTGGTCGTTTTTCCTTCCAGTGAAAAAGATAAGTTTATTGTTACTTTTAATTGTTATTCGTTGATAACGAGGGCAGATTGTCCCTCGAAACGTTCGTTGTTAATATTTTCGTTATTTAATATTTTAATTTGCAGAGTGGCGAAATACCCATATAAGAATATGAATTATGAATTCACGCCACAAAGAAGTTTCAGAGATTAGAGATAGCACATACCAATTCTTTGATAAGACCCCATAAGAAAAAGTTCACTGGGTTGAGATCTGGGCTGCGTGGGGGCGATGAAATGAATTCATCCCGACCCATCCATCTTTGCGGAAAGATGGGTCGAGGTAATCTCGTATTGATTGAATAGTCTAGCAATGGAAGTTGTGTGTGGTACTACTATGAAATTAAATTGGATATTGTTTTATTTTTGATACTGCTACATTGGCTGCAGAGAACTTTGAAATCGGGTCGTCGCTCGTTGTTATTGTTGGCTTGGTGTTTAATTGGTACCGGATATAGTACACTATGTGCCTGTGAATAGTAAAAATTTGGCGAGATTATCACTAATGCTTGACCTGGTAAGCAATTATTATCGGTGATCTATAAAGCGCACCTGGATAGCCTGGGATGCTCATTTCCTACAAATATTTTGCTAATTCGGTATCTGCGAGGACAGCCACTGCAATTGTGCTTAGCAGTCTGACTAGCTAACACGCGCCCAATGCGACAAGCATCCGTGTTACAAACATTACAGGCAGGTCATCGGCGGTGCACCTTAGGAACATTTCTAAACGAGCTACTCTACTATATTCTACGTGAAAGCATCGCGGAGCTGCAAGACTCCCTATAAGTATTATCATCGCGAACTGTTAAATGTAGTAATGCTTGCTTTTGTTTACGTGCCTGGTTTCGCAATGTCACCGTTTAATGTGTATGTGAACGAGGGCCGGTCACTGACTTGCCTCCTGGGTCGAGTACATTACCCAGAACTCTTAGGCCAAACAGGCGGTTTTGAATTTCGGTAAGTCGCCCGCCTGTAATTTATGCATCAAAACCGATTTGAATCCCGTATTCCAGGAAAGAAACAAAGTAGCCCCAAACCAAAATAGCCGACTAACATATATCATTATTTTATTCAGCCGACTTGTAACAAAACACGTTACGAATATGAGCCTTTACCTAATATTCAAATGGTTTGAATGGTCTTATTTGAGTACCTTCTATTTCATAAAATTTCTATCAGGGTAGACAACTTCCAACTTATAAATGCATTTAAAATGATTGTACAAACAAAATTTCTTTTCATACGTTCTGTAGAACTTTATAAAGCCATTCTTTAAAACTCGACATAGCCGTATCAGTTGAAGAAAAATGTTTTGAGATATCTTAAAATATATATATATATATATAAATCTACGAAAGGTATACCCTGTCCTTACGGATATAGAACTGCATGGCTGAGAGATGTAAACAATAGGTTAATATTAGTATGCCAAGTACATGGGTTGAGTATATAATTTATAAAGAAAACAATGCAGTTACGAGAATACAGGTAGCATAGAAGACCCAGACAACATACAATATATTTCAAGGGGGCTACAGGGCGACAGAAATCAGAGGCCAAAAACTGCCATGATAGAGGTAGATATTCCAGACACTGACACCAATTATATAGAAAAAAATAAAGCTACTTCGTGTAAATAAATTTATTGAACGCAACCTTTATCTTATATAACCCCGAAAAATAAATAATGTTTAAAATACCAACGAATCGTGGACATAACATCTGCTCTTCTAAATGAGGGTCATACTGTAAAGAAAGTTAAGGTGTCCATAACGCGTCCTAGATATATGCATGCAAATTAGTGTTCCAAAGCACTACATGCATAGTTTCTCGTTTCCTAGTGATTTTTTGAGTTTTTTTAAATTGCTGCCTTTATAGTTTCAAAGATGGTTATCCATGTGATGTGTTGACAAATTGGATCAACCCGTCGGGCTTTCTTTTACGTCAGATGTAGCCTGAAAAATGTTGAGAGATTTGTGTCTGACGACCTACAGGTGCAATTTATTAGCGTAATATAAGTTTCCTGTCTTAGCAGCAATTAACGTAGACATAAATTCGCCTGGAATAATAAAACAATTAATAATTCCAGTAAATAATTTCGTTGAGTCCAACTAATCGCTCGGTAACAGGTGTAAAGAACATTATCGCTGCTCGGGATTAAAGAGAGAGAGGCTGATAGCGACGTAATTAATTTTTTGCGGTAACTCGTAATTAATAACCGATCACTGATGATGCAGAATAGGCGTTTGGGTAATGGGGGTCCAACGAGGGTGCATTAAGCGATCGCACTCGCGTCGAACACGACGCCCCGATTTCGAATTCTGTCGCCAGTCGTGGCGATGTCGGCATTCCGGGGAGGTCAGGAGATCCACGTGCTCCTTGGGAACGTGGTCCATTTATTAAATTAAACCTGGTGGGCCTTTACTTTGCAACTTGTAGCTGCGCCAGGAACAGTCATTAGGCATCTCGCCTCCAACTACTCGAACTTCGGATTCAAACGTTACCCTTAATTAACGATTATTTCACTTCAACGCCGTCTGCGAAGCGGGAGATTTATAAACCGGGTTTTTATTTTGATTATGCAAGGGCGAGATTTAGCGGCATTTAGTTAGGAAGCTATAATTCTCGGGCTTTCATGTTTGTTGGGAACTGGTGTAAGTGGTCAGCGGACCACGGCGAGGGCGTCATATTTCATCGCGTCCTCGAGAGGCGCGAGTGCGAGAAGAAACAAGAAAAATACGTGCAGACTCTCGGAGTGGTCATGCCGGGAAAGCTACAATGATGGATGAGAATCGGGACCATTCGAGGGTTTGATCCGGCATGGGCTTCATGAGTTTTTGATGAGGTCGGCGGAGTCGGCGTTTACATTTGCACGGCTCTTCATCCAGGAAATCAACAAGCCCTCTGCAGATGCAATTTAATCTGTTAGTGTTTACACAATTACCCGCTGTTGCTTGTAAAACTACTTCACGTTATTGGATTCGCTAGATAAGCCGTTGTCATTACCCTGATCCATTTGGCTCTCTCAGTTGATAATGGCAGCTGAAAACTGCTCACTATGAAATAACAACTCGCGGGCTTCGTTTTGCGAGCTTCCCTTCTGAAAGGAAATAAATGACTGGGTCAGTCGTTTAATTTCGTCTAGAGCGCACTGTGCTATCCGTTCTCAACTGTAAATTTCGCTCAAGTGCACAGCCGCCGTTAACGAGCTCATTTTTGATAGATAACACGCGTAAATAACGGACTGCAGCTAACAAGACCGCTAATTTGATTTTCGCTAAGGGCATCATAGTTTCTATACGGGGCTGGTTCAACTACAAACTACAACACGCTTATAGCTAATGTGTTGTGAGTAGTAGCCATGGAAACCAAACAACATTTATGCTGATTATTATCGTGTTAGGATTTCACATGTCAAGTTTCGCAAGTGCTATTGCATTACATTAAAATCATATTAACATACGGTCCTTACAATAAATTCTGCGTCTAAACTAGAGCTATGGAAAGGTTTACACCTCTAGAAGTTTATCTGTAATGAGTAAGTCTATTGAATATCAAAGACACGGATTTTAACCTTAACAGTAAATGCTATTGAACTACATTGAAACTTTTTCGGAATTAAGTAGGTGAAGGTTCAAGGTAATTTCAATTCCCCCAACCGGGGGCGGGCTGCTATAGGAACCTTACGTTCCTCTTCAGCCAATAACTGGAATTATAGGATGGGTGAGAGAAAGGATGGGTGGAGAATGGAAGAAAGGCCAGGAAAGGTGGAGAAATACTGCCCCAGCATTTGCCTCAGAGAAAGTATTCTGTTAATTCAGGAAAACCACCTAAAAACGGAATTAAGTAATATTCGTTAAGTGCATGGTGCATGTGGAGGCAGTGGCACATCTGCAATTGCAAAATGGTAACCAAATAAGTACGTGCAGTTTTTGTATACGGCAGAGTGCCATGAATATTTTTTACGTTGTTGATCGATAGCACTTGTTTGTTATATGCCATCTACTTTAGAATGAATCCTTCTTTTATCGGATACATACACATTTGGTAACAATTGTTTAATTCCTAGTTTTAAATGGTTGAAAATGGCAACGAATAAAAATATAATTTGAGCTTGTTTACTCTATGAGTACAAACTCGGTACCAAAGCTACAGTGGCAACGCGAAAAATATGTACCGCATTCGGAGATGATGCCGTAAGTGATGGAACACCACAGAAGTGGTTCAAGAAATGTTCTTCGGGAGATCTCAGCTTGACCGATGAAGTACGCTCTGGGAGACCGAAGATCATTAACAACGAGGATATCCAACAACGTGCCTAGAGCTTGCAGAAAGGTTCAATGTGAGAGATGAACTCATTCGTTAGCACCTTCATTAGCTAGGAAAGACGTGAAAGTTAAGCAAATGGGTCCCACAGGAATTGTCAAATGATAACAAATTAAGTCGTCTTACCATTTGTTCGGCAAACATTTCACGCAACGATAATGAACCTTTTCTTGATCGGTTGTTAACCTGCGACGAAAATTGGATATTTTACTCAAATCCTAAGCGTTCGTGTCATTGGATGTCGCCTACTGATTCGGTGTCACACACTCCCAAGGATTCCTTGCATCCAAACAAGATTTTATTCTGTTTGGTGGACAGAAACCGGAATTGTCCATTATGAGTGTTTGGAATCGGGCCAAACCATCACTGCTTACTTGTATTGTCAACAGCTTCAGCGAGTACAAATAGTACTCATCCAAAAACAGCCTTCTTTGATGAATCAAAAGAAAGTGATATTCTTACAGGATAACGCCAGGCCGCATACCGCAAGAGTGACACGGGAAAAAATTTCCAAACTTGTCTGGGAAACGTTACCACACCCTCCATATTCTCCTGACATTTCGCAAACTGATTGCCACCTTTTTTTGTTTCTTGACAACTGTATGAGACATAGGCAGTTCAAAACTCGAGTTGATGTAATAAATGCAGTCCGTCAATTTTTTTATTCAAAATCCATAGAGTTCGACAATACCGGCATACAAAAATTGGTGTCACGTTGGCAAAAGGCCATTGTGTGTGATGGCAATTACTTAGATAAATAATAGTGTATTATTGTTTCTTAATAAAAATTTACAGAAGTTGCAATTTACCAACCTTTGTTAATGCTTTGAAAATGCATATTGCCAATTTTCAAATCTGGCATAAAATTTCCAAAATCTGAAAAATTTACAAGGGATAGAACTAAAATTGTTCACATCTGTATTATTATGCTTTATTAGACGCCACGAGAAACGTTACTGCGCAGTTCAACTGCATAGCAGATCATTACTAAATATATAAATAATGCGTACTACAGTTTTGAACTTTTTCAGCATCTTGTACACTTTAATATTAATTTGCAATTAGATAAAGATGTTGAATTCGATATTACACTTAAAATTTTTTATTATTACATTTATTAGCTATTTTAAAGGAGTTCTGAGAATTAGAAGCCATCCCATCGGCAGCTCCACATATAA
This sequence comes from Agriotes lineatus, assembly GCA_940337035.1. NCBI lineage: Eukaryota > Metazoa > Arthropoda > Insecta > Coleoptera > Elateridae > Agriotes > Agriotes lineatus. Next base: position 19,639,173 of record OW679197.1, read on the forward strand.
TTGTTCATAGTTTATTTTGCTTACTCATGAAACATTCTCTAATAGCAAATATAAGAACTGGAGCGAAGATAATTTTATTAGGAGGAACAGGGCAGTATGAAAAAGGAGTTACATGTGAATAGACCTTTGAGTTGTTTAGTCGACATGTATCTTTAGTTTTGTGTTAATTGTTCAATAAATATATTTTAAAAGTATTTGTTGTTTGGGGAGCTGTTACATTGTATAAACTAATAATTTTTGCATTTTCCGTAAATATACATATGTATATGTATTTATATTTTTAAAAACCGCATCAATTTTTTCTACTACAATCGCGCATTAAATTTTAGTACAAACAGCTGACAGTGGCCACTCTTCGAACAAGTGCAGCGCGGCAATGACCTTAACCCAAGCAATATTATTCATGTTAGAGTAAAATACAATCCGACACGCCATTTACTATTTACTTGCTAATTTACAATTTCACAAAGGGCCAGAGTAAAAACAATTGCACATTTTCCTTATTTAAAAATTGAGAAAATAAGGTAATTCCCCCCACAACCGCACCCCGAACTCACTTAAAAAATACAATCGACCAGTAGAAAATCTCCAAACAGCGAATTTAACACAAACACTGATTTTAAGGTCATTTTTTAAATTCTAACGTTTTCCCCATTTTTCTCTTAAAAATACAATCCCAGTACAAAGCCTCCAAACAGCAAATTTCACACAAATATTGATTTAAAGGTTTTCTTTACTAATTATAGCGTTTTTCCGATTTTCCAACCCTCAAATCCACCTGGGCCGCAAAATTCCCAAATTTTGAATTCTCTTACAAAATACAATTGACCAGCAGAGAACCTCCAAACACCGAATTTCACACAAATATTGATTTGAGGGTTTCTCCGATAATTGTAACGTTTTTTCCCATTTTCCAACATCCAATTTCAATTGGACCGCAAAATTTCCACCTCTCAAAATCTCTTAAAAAATAAAATCGACCTGTAGTAGCAAGACTCCAAACAGCGGATTTCACACAACTATTCATTTTAAGGTTTTTCTGCTAATTATAACGTTTTCCCCATTTTGCAACCCACAAACCCACCTGGACCACAAAAATTCCCACAAACTGAATTCTCTTAAAAAGTACACTCAACCCGTAGAAAGTTTCCAAACAGGAAATTTCACACAAATATTGATTCTAAGGTTTTTCTGATAATTATAACGTTTATCATTTTTGAAACCCCCAAATCCACATGGGTCGCAAAATTCCCACCCCCGGAATACTCTTACAAAATTCACACGACCCGTAGAAAGTCCCCAAACAGCGAATTTCACGCAACTATTAAATTTACGGTTTTTCTGATAATTATAACAGTTTTCCCCATTTTGCAACCCCCAAATCCACCTGGGCCGCAAAATTTCTACATCCAAAATTTTCTTAAAAAATCAAAATTCTAATAGAAAGTCGCTAAAGGGATAATTTCACACAAATATTAATTTTAAGGTATTTCTGATAATTATAACGTTTTCCTCATTTTACAAGCCCCAAATCCACATGGGTCGCATAATTCCTACATTCCGAATTCTCTTAAAGTATACAATTGACAAATAGAAAATCTCCAAACAGCAAATTTAAAACAAATGTTAATATTCAAGTTCTTCTGATAATTATAACGTTTCCCCATTTTAAACCCCCAAATCCACCTGGGCTGCAAGATTCCCACATCCCGAGTTCTCTTAAAACATACAATCGACCCGTATAAAGTCACCAAACAGCGAATTTCACACAAATATTGATTTTAAGTTTTTTCCTTAAAATATACAATCGAATAGTAGAAAGTCTTCAAACAGCGAATTTTTCACAAATATTAATTTTAAAGTATTTCTGATAATTATAGCGGTTTCGCCATTATGCAACCCTCACATCCGTCTGGGCTGCAAAATTTCCACATCCCGAATTTTCTTAAAAATTACAATCGAACAGTGGAAAGTCTCCAAACAGCGAACTTTACACAAATATTAATTTTAAGGTTTTTCTGATAATTATAACGGTTTTCCCATTTTTAAACCCCCAAATCAACGTGGACCGCAAAATTTGCACATCCCGAATTCTCTTAAAAAAATAAAATCGACCAGTAGAAAGCATCCGAACAGTGTATTTCACACAAATATTCATTTTAAAACTTTTCTGATAATTATAACGTTTTTCCCATTTGGCAACCCCAAATCCACCTGGGTCGCATAATGCCCACATCCCGAATTCTCTTAAAAAATAAAAACACTGCTAGAAAGTCTCCAAACAAATCATGTCACACAAGTATTGATTTTAAGGTTCTTCTGATAATTATAGCGGGTTTTCTATTTTGCAACCATCAAATCCGCCTGGGCTGCAAATTTCTCACATCCCAAATTTTCTTAAAAATACAATCGAACAGTAGAAAGCCCCCAAACAGCGAATTTCTCATAAATATAAGTTTTAAGGTTTTTCTGATAATTATAACGGTTTCCCCATTTTGCAATTCTCAAAACTGCCTGGGCTGCAAAATTCGCACATCCCGAATTTTCTCCAAAAATACAATCGAACAGTAAAAAGTCTCCATTAGGGAATTTGACACAAATATTAATTTTAAGGTTTTTCTGATAATCATAACGGTTTCCCCATTTTTAAACACCCAGATCTACCTGGGCCGCAAAATTCGCACATCCGGAATTCTCTTAAAAAATAAAATCGACCAATAGAAAGCCTCCAAACAGTGCATTTCACACAAATAGTAATTTTAAAATTTTTCTCATAATTATAACGTTTTCTCCATTTTGCAACCCCCAAATCTACCTAAGCTGCAAAATTCCCACATCCCGAATTCTCTTAAAAACTACAATTGACCAGTAGAAAGCCTCCAATCAGCGAATTTCACACAAATATTAATTTTAAGGTTTTTCTGATAATTATAAATTTTTCCCCATTTTGCAACCCCCAAATCCACCTGAGCCGCCAAATTCCTACCTCCCAAATTCTCTTTAAAAATAACATCGACCAGTAGAAAGTCTCCAAACAGCACATTTCACACAAATATTAATTTTACAGTTTTTCTGATAATTATAACGTTTTCCACATCTTGCAACCCCCAAATCAACCTTAGCCGCAAAACTCTTTAAAACCCAAAATTTCTTCACATACTGCCAAAAACAAAATTGGATTTTTTTTCTTTCCCCTTGTTTATGCGAACATCCAATTTGCTACAAATGCACCTCAAACTTCTACCCCTGTAACTTCGTCCCGGTGCATCGCAGACCCCAAAAACCAGCCAGTACGATGAGCGCTGGTTCATCCTCTTTCCAACTAGCTCCAAATCACATTTGCATCTGTAACAGCACCGAACGCTTTCGTATGCAAAAAATCGTTTTAACCTCCCGTACTTTCGCCTCCTCGAATGTTACATTTTCAGAGCCTCTCCAGAAAGTTCGCCCTTGACGAGATCTTCAAAATGACACTAACAACATTCATCTGCAATACGTACAACTCGCAAAAGTTAGCGAAAACTGCGCATTTTCCAAGCGTCACACAAGTCGCTAAAAGAGCACCGTACTAGCGTCACATATCCAATTCGTTAAACATTTTCAATGTTAATATTTATATGTTACCATAAAAAAACGCAGGAACTTATTTGGTTACCTGATACCTACAGAAAACATTTTCCAAATCGACTTGAGTCTCATTTAATCTCGTTTGCTGCTATTCATAATCGTTCTTGGTGAAGATTATACAGGGTGTCCCAAAAAGAATGGGACAGCGATTAGTCATAGATTGCTTACGTCATAATAAATGGATTAAACCTAATATACCTCAGTACAAAGTCACTTCAAAAAGAAGTTATAGGGCCTCGAAGTTCAATTCTTTATTTTTTGTTTTTTTGTTAATTTCCACAAATGTCGATTTGAGTTTTGGTATACATGCTTGCTGTTATGTAGTGCACTAATAGGAAAAAATTCATAAATTAGACTTGATTGTGGAAGGCACTTTACCAATTTTTCAAAACTTTTTTTAGCTCTAACTTCGTTATCAGTTACATTTTTTGAAATTTAGGTTATTATCTGAAAGAGAATTAAAATACACTAAAATAATATATGCCCGATCTACTCGCACTGAGAACACTTGTTAGACAAGGTCCGCTTCAACATCAGCTACGTGAATTTCATAGCACACAGAAAGGGACCATATAAGGAACACACAGCAGTGATCGAATACTGAGATCTTCACTCATGCATTTGATGTTTGCAATTCCGTCGTGAGCTCGGGATATACAATTCATCCAGCAAACTTTGTACCCGACGGCATCAAATGCTTGCTCCCTATCCACGGAGCAGACAGCACTGCTAGATTGTTTTGTGACTTTGTGTTTTAGTTTAACGTGTGCGATAAATGAAATAGCTGTACGGTAAAGTTTGTAAGTCTTAATTTTATGCGTTTTATGGGATGACTCTTAACTTTTCAGCCTGAATCACCTTTACTTTGAACCCATATAGTATTGAATTTGTGGTTAATTATACTGTGATAGCAGCTTTGTGGGTTTGACTTTGTGACCTGTGGGTGATTTAAGCTCTTCTTTCAGGAAATTATGTGCTACTTGAGTTTAAATATTTTCGTTGAATGCCTGGATACACTTGTCGTTAATTGGTAAAGATTCGTTGGCGCCTTCTTGGCATTTAATCATTTGTGAGTATTTAAAGAGCTGCATGCCGTCTTTCTGATTAACCGGCCGGAAACTGTATCCAAGTATTTGTAAAGTTTGGTTTTTTAAGAGAATTAGCCGACTAATCATTGTGATGCGAATACTGCATATGTCCCGGCCTTTCCCAACTTCAAATCTGCAATACAACAGGAGAGCGGCACAGTAGCGTGAAGCTACTCAGTCATCTACAAATTTTCGATCGGTAGCACGGCAAATCGCTAGACTTTCGTGGAAATACAATGAACAGGGAAAAATAGGAGAACTGAAATAGGAAAAGAAAAAATGCCCCAAAATAAATTCGACAGAGTATTGGACCATGTGAAGGTGGAGATTAGTAAATCCTACCTTGGATTCCTTTTTCTTCTGAAATATTATCACATCCGAAGGCAATCAGATAGGTGCAACAATTCTGTCGAGAAGAAATGCGATTTTCAAGCAACACCAAAAGAAAACACACTTCATATAGCGTTGAAAGTAAAATGAAAAATCTTCAACTTAAAAAAAAGAACTGAGGAACTGGAAGTATCATCACCATAAAAACTACGAACGTTAAGTTTTCAAAAGGGTTGCCATTATTTAACACCACTAAGACGGTACGCCCTGTTAAAGAAATTCCTCCCCACACAATAACAGAGCCTCCACCGAATAAAGTGGTATTCATGTTACATGGTGCATATCGCTCATTTGGTCGTCAAAAAACACGGACACGTCTACGTCTATCGCAAGTATACAGGCAAAATCTGGACTCATCAGTCCAGAGAACTTGTTCCCAATCGGCTTCCATCCAATTGATATGTTCTCTAGCAAAGTTTAACCGGGCTCTAAGATGATCCAGGGTTAATGCTGGGCCTCGAGCAGAAATACGGGGTTGTAAATTAGCTTCCCTGAGTCTTTGTCGAATCGTTTCAATACTTATTCGAACACCTTCTACGTTTTCAAACTGGAACTGCAACATTCTTGTTGTTACAAACCGTTGCCGCAAGGTGGAAAGCCTTAAAAAACGATCTTGGGCAGGGGTTGTGGCACGATTTCTCCCCTGTCCAGCTCTTCTGGTATGGTCACCAGTCTCCCTATACCGTTGCAACATTCTGGAAATCGATGTATGGGAAACAGCAAATCTGCCAGCTATTCTGCGGTAACTCCAACCTTCTTCCACTAACAGGACGGCTTGAGCACATTCATCACGTGTCAAATTTATAGTATCCCGTTGTATTTTGATAATTTAACACAATTAATAAGATGCTGACCTTTAACTTGCAAATAGCAAACTAAAACTGCCTTGAACACTACCTTATCTTACGAAGAATTTGTACATTTGACATAAAACATCAAATAGCAAAAAGATAACAACACAAACAGAAACGCATCAACACTTTTTAAACACCATATACGAGGTTGTTTCAAAATAATAATAAACATTTTACGGTTTGCTTGGACGGTCTATTTTAAATCTAAAATAATATGTGGTGCGTTAATTTCTTGGAGCAGTGTACTTCATGGAATTTTTAGACTGCCTCAATTTCTGCAGCATATTTCTGCGCCAACCAGAATTGCACAAGATTCTGAATTTTTTTTATGTATTGACCCTTCTTTGGTCGAATCTTCGGGAGTTGAGATTAATAGTGAATCTGATCACAAGCTCATTTATTGTACTAACGTTGCAGATATTCATAAACGAATTCAAATCACTGCGGTCTACCGAGATTTCAAAATCTTTGACTTAGATGTATTTATTAATGATTTTCAAATGTTGCCCTTGCAACAAATTGATTCTTCTTCTTCTTCTCAGCCTTCCTCAGTTCATTTGTGGACATAGGCTTCCTTAACATCATTCCACCTCGATCTATTCTGCGCTATGTTCTGCCAGTTGAAACCACTCGTTTTCTTCATATCATCCGACCAACGCGTTTGAGGTCTTCCAGTTGGTCTTTTCTGCCCCCATGGTCTCCAATTGAGTAAAATTTGTGTCCATCTATCTTGCGATCTTGCTACATGGCCTGCCCATTCCCACTTCTGCTTCGCCATTCGCTCCACTATGTCGTCCACTTTTGATACGCTACGTAGCCATGTATTTCTCTGTTTGTCTTTTATAGTTACTCCCACCATTTTGCGTTCCATAGCTCTTTGTGTGACTTTTTTTTCCTGACAATTGATTTGTTGAAGGCCCAGGTTTCTGTTCCGTACAATAGCACAGGAAGTATGCATTCGTCATACAAATGATATTAATGTAAAAGTAGATATACTAAATAATAACCTAATTAATTTATTTGATAGACATCTTCTTCACGTGCCATGTTCTTTCAGAACGTTGGCTACCATATTGGCTATCTTGAATTTATTAATCGCTATTCTAAATAACGAAATTGTATCCAATTTGTACCAGTCGCGTAAGTTCTTCAGCCAAGACGTTTTTCTGCGACCTGGACCTCTTCTACCTGCGATTTTGCCTTGTATAATATTCTGCAACAGCCTACACTTCCTTCCTCGCATAACATATCCTAAGTACTCCAATTTCCTTTTTTTAATAGTGTACAGGATCTCCCTATCTTTATTTAGACGTTTTAATATTTCTGTGTTAAGCAACCTACCTATCCATGGAACTTTAAAGATTTGTCTATAGCACCACACTTTGAATGCTTCAAGTCGTTTAATTTCGTATTTGTTTATTGTCGAGGCCTCCACACCGTACAACAGGACCGAGACGGAATGACGACCTTAGATTTCTGCTGCAAAGTACTTTATTAGTTTTCTTAAAAGCCGTTCGAGCCTGTTCAATGCGTGCTTTAACCTCCGTATGGCTATCTGCATTGTTGTTGACTTGACATCCCAAATATCTGTTATGACTAACCTGATCAAGTTTTATGTTACGAACTGTAATGTTAGCTGTCACTTTAGTTTGCTTACTGATTACCAATACTTTGGTTTTCTTAATATTCAAATCGAGACCACCTTTCTCACATTCTTCAACAATACTATTGAGAATTACTTGTAGATCTTCCTGGCATGAGGCTATAAGGACTGTGTCATCCGCATATCGCAGATTATTTATGACTTCCCCGTTGACTATAATTCCTGCTTGTTTTTCAGCAAGAGCTGCTCTGAATATTCATTCAGAGTATACATTGAATAATAGCGGGGACAGTATGCAGTCTTGTCTGACACCTCGCTTGATTGTGATTGCTTCAGATTTTGAGTCCTCCACATTAACCATTGCCGTTTGGTCCCAGTGTAAATTTGCCATAATGCGGATATCCTTCCCATCCAGCCCAATGTCTATAAGAGTTTCTGTAAGAATATCGTGCTTGACCAGATTAAAAGACTTCTGAAAGTCTGTAAAACAGGCGTACAAGTCGACTGATACATCTCTACACCTCTGGGCAAGCATACTCAACCCAAATAAGGCCCATATTGTGCCGAATTCATTGAGAAACTGCGTCTCAGTAAGATAATCTTCTCATTTACCGAAAATTCGACTATGAATCACCTTCAAAAAGATTTTCAGTAAGTTGCACATTAGGCTTATTATTCTGAAATCATTATATGTTTTAGCATTTTCTTTTTTAGGTATTGTTATAAATATACAACTTGTCCATTCTGCTGGAATATGTCTGTTGTTATATTGCGATGGTATTTAGCCCTCAAATCGGCTCTGATTGCAGTACAAGCAAATAGCAAATTAAATCATTAGAGCACAGAGTTGTAATAATGCAAGCATCTGAGAAAATTCACATAAATTGCCAAATCATAATAACACTGGTATAATTCGCCAATGAAATTGATTGTAATTGAATAGGCACAGAAATATGGAAGCTCAAATTCCGTGTATTGGGTTTAGCAATGTAATTTTAATCGTAATATAATAGATTTGCACAAACTAAAAACCGAATCTAAATTAATTAAGAACTGGCACAAAAAGTTCAAGTTAGACACAGCTTAAAAATGGAAGCGTAGAAAGTAAAGTCATTAGAGAATGGGTAGCAAATGAACGATTTTAATAAAAGGTAAGAACAAGAATGACTAGAAGAATAAGGCAAAGAACATAGAAATGCCAGGCAAGTCATTTATTACATGAAAATACAAGACTTGGGGTTTTAAGAGATTGAAATAGCAAGAAATTAGATGGAATTCAAATAAGCAAGAAATTAGACAATGTTGGTGGATTAAAAAACTAGTCAGTGCAGTGATAAACAATGGGCATTTAAGTGTTATAAAAATAAAGTGAGTGGCGCATTAAAAAACATTGAGAAATAAACAATTCCAAAAGACAATAATTTTAGTACATAAGAGTTTGTAAATAACTGATAAAATTTGTTAAATTAGACTATAAGTTATGTTTTTGTACCTGGTTGATTTCCTAAAATGCAAATCTGTAGACAGTGTTTTGTCAATAACAACAGGATAGCAATTGTTTAAAATAAATTGGTGAAAGCTATCTGAATTTGCTCTGACTTTAATTCAAGTTTTTTCATAGAAAGCATAAAAGTATTAAAAATTAAATAGCACCATCGTAATCAGCGAATTCGAGTGTATCAGCACAATTGGAGGCAAGAGATTCCAGGTATTTGAGTTTTTGGCGTTCCGAGGCAGGTTCGGCATTTGGCGAATTCCTGCGACATCAGTGAGTAGCATCGTGGGAAGGAATAGAGTGGCAAGATTATTCCAGCAGCACCACACAGCAACCCCCGTTCTCACAACAGTCCGAGAAGCCCGCCAGGAGTACAGATTTCAGCCAGATCTTCACAAGGGGGCCCGAGATGATACAAATGTGAGGTTAGTGTATTGTTCAATTTTGATCTGTGCGATCGGCGTGAAAATTTGGGCATACCTTAATTACGACCTGGAGAATAAGAAAATCATAACAGTTCCTGTGGATGGCGAAGTGTTTTCCCAGGATTTTCAATCAAAATCGTCAAGTGGAGCCCCATAAAACAAACGCAAGGTACGGCGTCCTTTTTAAAATGCACCAATAACAACCTGGAAAACAAAGGAATACATAGACGCCACTTGAAGGCAATTATTCAAAATCTTACCATAAAAATTTGTTCATTTAATTGTTAATAAATCAATTTCAAACGCGAGCTGAGGGTAACTCAAACTTGGTTTGATAGAATTGACATTTCAGTTTAACAACGGCACATCACGCCTACATTTTAGACATTCTGCCTACAGTTCAGAGGCGTACCGTAAAAATTTTAACTAGGAAAGTTTAGGAACCCAAGACCTGAGTTTTTGAGTTTTAATTTCATGTCTCTGTTTTATAATTGAGCTAGCGAAGTTCGTAAATCAGATGAATGGATTAGAAAAAGGGCAAACTACCGTAAGAGTAATTCTCAAATTTGGCGTACCCAACGAAATAAATTAATCAGTTAGTTTGATTTTAGCAAGTGGTAGAACTAAATTAAAATTTGTGTGGTGACTCTTTTTATTAATTACATTAATTATAAACATACTAATATTATACGTAAAGAAGGGTCATTGTAATATATCGTATTGAAGAATTCTACTATAACATTTACAGCTCTTGTGTCGTCTATGAGTTTAAAGATTTCGCCTGGTATTTCATCCGGTCCTAAAGCTTTTCCATTCTTAGATCTTTTCATAGCTTTACTTACTTCTTTACTTGTTATCTTAGGTCCTTCTAGTGTGGTTATTTCTGGTGGTGAAACTGTTCGGTTATCGTCAAATAATTTAGTTATATATTTATTCCACTCTATCTTCGACTTCTAATATTGCTTTACCATCTTCATTATAAAGCACATTATTACTTTTCTTCTTGTACATGCGCGCAACTTCTTTGATTTTTTTGTGCATGTTGAATGCATCGTATCTTGCATCGAATTTTTAATTTCATCGCATTGGTCGGCTAGATATTTTGCTTTTGCTTCACGACAATTTTTTCTAATTGTTTTTCGAAGTTCTTTATAAAGATTTATATTGTTTTTTATTGATAGACGTGCTTCTTGGAAAACAACTAAAATTAGAAAACCTAACGCCCCTTGGGTAACAGATAACATTAAGCTAATGATGAAGTTAAGAGATAAAGCTAAACTAAAATTTAACAAATCCAAACGTAATTCCCGTTGCGAATACTACAACTCGTTGACGAATCTAACAAATGCCAGTATAATAAATGAAAAAAAGCATATTTTGCGCATAAGTCAAAATATTGTTCATCAAAGTAATTGTGGAAAGTCTTTAAAATAAAAACTCAACCTATTGTCAAATTCTGTCAGAGTTATCTGATTCTAATAACATTAATGATATCTTTATAGATAGTATACCTAAATTAACGGTTGATGTAAATATAAAACAAAAGAATGTGCATACTATAAATAATAATATCACATCTTCCTTTGTCTCAGTATCAGTAGAGGAGGTGACAAACTACATTAGAGACATTAAAAGTAATGCGATGGGATCTGATGGCCTAAGTATTAAAATGATAGCATTGTGCTGTCCACTTATTCATAATTATTTAAGGCATATTATCATTAATTGTTGTTTAACGGAGAATATTTTTCCGGGCAGTTGAAAGCACGCTGTTATAACTCCAATTCCGAAAATTAGTAAACCAGTTGTATACTCAGACCTAAGACCAATCAGCATTTTACCTACCTTTTCAAAAATTCTTGAAAAAAATATGAACAACCAAATAATAAATTGTTTAAATAAACATGAACTGCTTCCTGATTTACAATCGGGTTTTAGACCTTTCCACAGTTGTACCACTGCGTTGCTGAATACAACAGATGACATAATTGAGGCAACAGATACTGGAAAATGAACAACTCTTGCACTCCTGGATTACAGTAAAGCGTTCGACTCCATTAATCACGAGTTATTATTTTCAATTTTCCACTCTATCGGCTTGATCTTGTACAGCTTTTCGAAAACATTATCTCAAATTTCTTTTATCGAAATAGCCTTAAGTGTGGCAAGACAAGTTTCTAATTTTTGAGTTTAATTTAAGTTATTTATTTCATTTATTTAGGGTTTAGGCATTACATTGTGTAACATATTTTCAATATCCTCAAGGTCCAGTTGAAAACGGGTATATATGAATTGCGCTTTGTGATTTTCGATGTATATTGTATACTTAATTTTAAGTTTGATTTATGTTCATTGTAATATGCTTTATATGTCGAAAATAAATCTATTATTATTCTTATTAATAATATTATTATTTGCCCAACAGGCCAGAGATTAAGACTTTTATTATTTTCTGTCTCTTGTCATTTTTTTGCGCATTCTTCACTGCTCTCTGTAGCTACCCCCAAGTATACGCATTCTTGATATGGTAGGATTACTTCACCTTACTCCAACATTATGTAATCTCATTGTCCTACAACGCACACTGGTCTTGTTTTTCCATGTTCGTATCTAGTCCACATTTTCCGTATTGCTTCTTCAATGGCACATATATTTCATATCTTCTTTATCTTGGGGTATCACCACTCGATTATCTGCCAAGGATGGAGTGCGCACTGTATACCATAATTATGTATTCTGAATTCCCACTTTGTGGCACTTTCTCCCCATTGATTTAGAATTTTCTTGATGCAGATTTTAACTGGGGAAGGAATCGGCTATATCCTGGCCCCAATTATTTTCTCATCTTAAATCCTTCTCTGAAACTGGATTGCCATATAGTTGCTTTAAGGCTGTTATAATGATAGTATCGATATATTGAGATGGTATTAAGCCCAAAACTTGGCTCTGTTTGCAGTGCAAGATAATTAACCGATTCAATAAAGCACGGAGTTGGGATATTTTGTATAATTGCAATTTTAAACAAAAATAAAATATGAATGCATTGTTAATGAGATGCGAGAACCAGTAATTAGTCTGAGAAAGGCACACAAAGGCAAAGCATATTTCAAAGGGCTTGTAAATAAATTAATATAATTTAAAAGGAAAGGTTTGTGCACATCTAAAGCCAGACCACATAAAATGTATTTGACACAAAAGCTTTGTTAGCTGAATTTGATAAGGACCGTAGTTGTTAAATAAAAGCAAAGGATAGTGAAAATAGTGAGCAAAGCAGAAAGGTAAAGCAAGATGAAGCATAATATAATATAGAAAATTGCAAAGAGCAATGCTAGAAGAAGACATCAGAAGAGAAAAGATAGTGACTCGAAAATGGTGAACTGAAAAATCAGTGTATTTAAAAATAAAGTGCAATGGTGCAGAGCAGAGCAGTGACAATAATAAATGAATAACGTTTGTGTGTGCAACGTTATCGAACAACTTTAATTATAAGGTTAACGCAATAATTTAGATTTAAGAAAATTGAAAATATTAGTTATGTACTCAAATTTACTTCCATTTGTAACCTTTCATTATCAGAATTAATTTTCATTAACATAAGAAAATCAACAGTAACTTAGCAACCTGATACTATCTCGTTAAAAACAAGGAGAACAATTGCAATTAAATTATTTGAAAGTTGGGCTAAATTGTGCTCCATTTGAAATACATGTTTTAAATAATAAATCAATATTTACCCACATAAAAAGTATTGCATTTTATTGTGCCCATTTTCATGTACCTGTGACAGTGTTTGTGGTAATATCCGCCACGATAAATTAATAAAATTTCCCATCCGATCTCCGAGGACATCGGCAGCCGTTCAGCTGAGTTTTCCGATCATCGTTTCTGGCAAAAGTAGGCATCCAGAGCCAGAGGCCTGTACTGCAATAGATTGGCGGGGGTTGCAAGAACGTCCCGTACAACATCTGCAGCGAGGGGAGCGTCTCCAGCCGAAAAATGTAAGAAGCGTCACTACGAGCAGTTCTGAAGCCTGCATACCGAGGTAGGATTAACCCTCAATTTTGGGGGTTAGGTTTGGAAAAACGCATCCAACGACTAGATCAAACCTTCCCGGAGTGGTCAAGCTTTTGAGCAAGGGCTTAGTTGCTTCGTGTTTTTTGAAAATCGAGTGGCGTCAGTAAAAATTGCGCAAATTCGGCGTGATTTCTACGTGAGAACAATCAAGAGGCAGTGACGTCATTCTAAAATAACAAGCAAGGGGATGTGTTTTTATTAGTTGCCAAGCGGGAAAATTCAAATAGCTTACCTGATGCGTTTTTCACTGTATTTTCGCGAGTTTGAACGTTCAGATACGCTGTTTACATTGGCGGCATTTTGTGTCATCTGTAAATGTAATAAATTGTGAATTAAATTAGCTACTTCAAGTCAAATAACCTAAAATTTATGGCGTTAGCTAAATTCTGATCCCACTCTGAGAACAGAGCTTGTGTTTTGCCGAGAGCTAGCGTAAATAAATATTGCAATTGAATAAAATAGAAAGAGGGGCATTCAACAATTTTTACTTGTGCATTAAATATTATATTTCATTTTAACCAGCCGTAATTGATTGACAGGCAAAGTAAAACAGAACAAAAGTTTTAAATCTGAGAATTGTGTGTGATACAAATTTTCCCTAATTTGACTTATTAAATATCATTCAAAATAACCATCCAGGTGGAGGCTTTCATCGTAATATATTAATTTATTTTTCCTAAAGTTTACATATAATGATATTGTTTTATTCTTTAGCAACGTCGACAGAAATAAGGTGGATATCTTTTACAACAGCCGTTTTCTCTTTTATTATTTGTGACAGGTAGAGTATATTATCAATACATGGGCGATCAACCATCAAGCTTGAAATAGTTGGTATTCTTCTAACATAAACTTCAGTTACTAATCGAATAGCCAACTCAGCGTACTAAGTATTGATATGCATCCGTAGTTGATACATATGTACGTCTACTTTTTCATCCCGTGAATAGATGTTATCAATGCCCTTCTTCATTCATCTGGAACTTCTTCTCCGGTTAGGTACTTATTGGAAAGTATGGTTACCATGGCTGTTAGTTTTTGTACCGTTTTGTCAAACGTTTCCGATCCATCCTAGGCTACAACGTTTTGCTTTGGTTTGCAGAACATCATATTTTCCTGTTCTTCCTGTCCTTCTTCTTATTAATTTAGGGCTAGATCTGTTGACTCAAAGATGTTCCACTTCCTTTACTCTATCTTTGTATATGCTCCAGCTTTTCCACAATCCTTTAGGCGGTCATCTTGAGTCTTTTTTATATCTTTTCTGTCACCGTCTTGTTCTTGTGTTTCTCGACACTCCCATTTTTTTTCCATCTCTACGTGTGCCTCCTGTTATTGCCCCCGAGTTCTTCATTTCTGTTGTACGTAGTATTTATTTTGATTTCAAGTCTTCTGTCTTTGTTTTCTTGGCATATGTTAATATAAACTTGATGTACGTTTTGTATGCCTTCATAAATACATACTTCTTACTCCAGCTGATTTCGCGGCTTACGTCCATGCATCTTGCTATATGCTTCTACTATTTAATTCTAAAATAATTGAAGTTTATTACTTAGTCAAATACGGTTCAGTCGATATAGTAATTGATTGTGACTAGTATATATTTCTTTCTTGAACTTTTCTTTAAATTTCTAGAAGGGACTACAAGTAAAACTCAGGAATATATGTTAGAAGCACTCTGTATATAACCAAGAAACCCCTCGTTAGTTTTAGATTTAGTTTCGAAATTATATTTCTTACAGATCCATACAACTTTCCTTAAGCGAGTTATAGCCGAGTTTATAATCGATTATTCTAATTTTTTATAGTACCTGAACTTTCTCTGGTGGTGCGGCTCAGTTCTATTGGGCGTCCCCAAGTTGCGGGACTGGGCCCGACGAGCATAACCACTCATTTTCGGTCGCTATTGTTATCGGAATGCAATGGAAATGTGACAGAATTAACAACTAAAAGGTTTTTAGAATTGCGGTGCGGAACGCGCGGTGATCGGCTGCTCCGGTGAGCAATGACCCGGAACTTCAATTTTCGCCGACTCCGGCCTGTTAGCGATGCGGTCTGCACGAATTTATTTGTGGCTTAGACCAATACATCTTTATTTGTTTGCTTTTGTACTGTTTTCTGTTTTAATTCTAATTGAAAGGCGTCCTCTTCAGCGTCTTCGAAATCGAATTGCGCCGTGCACTTAAAGGATTGCCTCTTACTGTGGCGACCACGGGCAGATTTTACCTTTCAGACCACCTGCAATAATTACAAACCGAATCCAGGCGGTTGATGTACAATTGGTCGCTTAGGACAAGTGCCTCGGTCATCTAGCATTGGCAGCTCCTATTACAAACGAACCCTTTTCAAATGAAATCCATATTGTGCCCATCAATCTTTACGTAACAAGCTGATTAACTGAACAATGTTTTCAATTTTATGTAGAGTATCTGTGTTTGTTAAAATATCAATTTGTCACTTACGGCCATAATTTTAAAAAATAAAACATGAAAATTCATTTATGACAGATTACAAGACAAAATTGCACACAGCTGACATAATTATTTATATCTAAAAGTCAAATTGGTAGAGACACAAGGTGTCGATAATTGCTTGATGACGCCATTAAGTTCCCTAGGCGTCGTGAAAAGGTTGAAGTGTTACTTGCTCCATGAACTCACTTTACCCTAACCTGGTTCAAATGCGTATCTCGCTTCTAAACGCATCTTCATATTGTTGTACAGAACACAGAAAAACACAGAATTACATTTGAAACGTTGTATCGAGCATACAAAACTCCAGGTGAAATAATCAACGAACAAGCATGGCTGTCCCGTTATCAAGCTATTATTAGAAACGGGGGGGGGAGGGGGGGCTACCGATGACGTCGCAGTGTTTCATAATATGATTAATAAATATTATTAGGCCGGAAACGTATTATAAAAAGAGAGAAGAAAAAACCTATAATAGTTATAGTTTCTTTTCCCTTTTCTATTTTTTAGGAGAAAATATCAGCTATTAGGTTAGATATATTTTAAATTTTAAATAATACGTTTATAAACAGGCCACTGGCCTATAATAAATAGAAGAAGAAGTTATTATTTTTTTATATTAGTACTTGTCAAAGACACATGTTAAAAAAATATATATTTAAAGGTTTACGTTTCGCTAAAACTGATTAGCTATATTAGAATAGAAAATAAAACTATTATATAGATTTTTTCTTTGATTTTTTATGTATTAATTAACAAATTCGCAAAAACAGCTGTAATCTAAATTTAAAAATTGTTTGTTATAATTACATGTTCTTTAATTATAGCTCACATGCATCTGTCCGCACATACATTTGCTTCTTTGTTATTCTACCTGCCGTTATGACAAGGGATATAAAGTAAAACCAATTATTCATTTTAAGATAATATGATGTTCTTGAAATTATAATATTATTTAGCTAGCCATTCTAAATAAGGTATCTATATAATTATATCTGTTTTATTGTAAACATAGTTACTCATTTAATGTCATAGGCTTAAATATAGAACCATTAAAACTTCCATATTTCAAATATGTGCAACTGGCTAGCAGAGACAGAAAGATATTTCCAAGAAATGACGGTTATGTCAAGATATAGATTCTAAAAAAATATGATACGATTGACAGCAGTAATGAAAGTTGAATTGATCTGATCGAGCTCGTAGATGTTGAGATATAGTGATTTATTTATTAAGAACAATTCCCTTTTACTAACGATGTTGTAGCTTCACCACCAGCTTTAGACCTCAATATGATGTACTGGTTTGCACATGACGTAGTTTGTGATAGTAACTGTTACGTATAGTTTTTTATTTAAAGTTCAGGAAATGACTCGAGTTGCCCGCAATTCCTGACCGTACGTTTGGTTTCCTACCCTCATTTTTCATGTTTGGTTTTTGAAAAGCCTTGAGTTTTAGTGGATTCTACTCAATTTTCAAAATAGATCGCTAGTATGATTTCCGGCGGTCATTTGATGACATTGATCTTGCAAGATTGTCCTTTCTGGTGCTGTAATGTGATCTAGAATTTTTACTTTCTGTGGATATTATAACTCCGGAATTTTTGTAAATCCTGTTGATTAGCTGTAGGAAATTCTATGTAAGATTGCTGAAATTAAGTTGGTTATATTAGGATAAGAATTATTTCTGTGCAATTACCTACGCTTGGCAACCTTCCAACTTTGGTACGTTTCCATCGTTCAGTTTTGAACGATTTTTTCGTACCTCCTAGTGGTTCGTTAGTGACGCGCTCTGCATATGTTTTCTTATGGGGTCTGTACAAGACGTGGAACATCAACTTTTAGGCGGCTTTGTACCCCTCAATTCATGTGGTTGCTTCCGAGATACTACACGGCTTTTCCGTCGTGTGATAACTGGAGGAAAGCCTGCTCCACCTTACTTTGCACATTTGCTTGGAAGTCCTCTCAGCAGGAACCGCCCCTCTCCCAATCCCGCAACACTGGATAGCTTCTGCATGGACGATGCCTGCCATATTCTTCCCAGGTAGCCTTGGTTTATTAAGCTCTCGTGTTAGACTGTTCTGAGCTCTCACAGCTGTGAACTACCAATTTGTGTAGTTTGAGTGATGCTATAAGCGGTTCTACTTACGGATACGACGTCGAATTTCTGGCGATGGTAGAAAGAATTTAGGAATCGGTCGCCACGATGTGTTCCCTTTGAACGTTTGAGTAAATTAGTCTAGTTGTTAAATTATATACTAGAGTGGCAGGCAGCTCTTTTAGCATTTTTGATCGCTTTCAACTCGCGAATGGGCACTTTCCTTAACGTTTAGAATTAATAGTTATGTGAGGTACTACTGGAGCAAACGAGAAACTACTTATTAACGCTGAAATACACCAATTAGAGTGTGCAATAGAACTTCGGCCCATGGTACCATTCGCGAGATTTCGCGTCTGGTACTCAGATAGTACATATAAAACGCAATTAGGACAAGGAATTCTGTGATACATAAATAAGTTTAATTTGACTTTCAAATATCTAGACTGCCTTAATTATAATGCTAGTAGAAATATTGATGTTTTGTTTAAAGGTGTCATATTGCTATACCTTCATGTATGGTGATATTAATCTGTTTATGAATTATATTTTTATCAATTTAAAATTATTCTGTTTATGATTTGAATATCAATAATTATTCTTTGTCTGAAAATCAGTGGTGGATTTCTTTTATCTAGATTGCTTATTCTGAAATCTAATGTTCCGATTTTTATTTTTTTAATCAAAAATAACTTCTTTCAAATGATATGTCAAACAAATTAAATGACAAATATCATATCGTCTCTCTACCACATAACAATATCAACCAGTAAGTGATTCTTTAATAACAAATTCATCTTTTTAGTCTTTATTTTTTTATTTCAGTGCTTACCTTACTACTTAATATCACCTACCTTTCACTTGAACTTAAGAATGTCCTGGATGTCAAGCAAGCTGCTCCACTCTGCCTACGACTCCAACCTCTTCAGTCCCCAATCACAACGAAAGGCTCCAATGACAGACAAGATGTCCAACTGACCAGAATTAAAGATAGAAACTCTTCCACAGCATGGAACCAAATAGACCCTAGCTTTAGCCACCTAACTCCAACACCGTATCCGGAAATTTCCTGAAACGTGCTTCCTCTACTGATGGTCCTCCCTTGGAACTCTCCTTTAGCACCAACAGCTCGACGTAATCCAATTCAATTAGTATACAATGGCAAATACAATTATCCAATAAACTTCACTTAGTATTTTACTCCAGCTGTTTCTCATTTCTAGATTAGTTCTGCTTTTCAAGTAGTTTTTCACCATATACTTGTAAAATTCCTTAGTTTCATTTCTCTTCTTCTTAAGTTAAATTTCATTTGCATATTATCACGCCAATTTAGATTTACACTTAACCCTGTTTAATATCTAAACATTACTTTTTAAAATAGGGTTTATTTTATACGTTTAATTACTCCAAAATTATTTACTGCTACATTTTTTCAAATTTGGTATCTCAATCATTAAAAACAAAGTCCTTAACGTCATGATTTTATACTTTTAACACTCTATATACTTTTTTTTATTTCTACCTACTATTTATAATAATTTATTTAGATTAAGTATTTGTCATTTCCTTCAAACCTTATAACACTATTTTCTTTTCTAATTGCATAATAATTATTCATATTTCCCAATTCATATTTAAATTAATCCAGAATTTATTTTTAACAATTGTAATGCCTTAATCCAATTTTAATATTGATATTTCATATCATTACAATATAATATATATTAGGATTAGTGATTTAGTTAAAATTAGAATTATTATTTTTGTTGGCTACAAAACAAAATAACTGATTGAAAATATAATTACGAATGAAAAATCCTAGCCAGCACTAAAAATCAGATCAGATCAGAATCTGCCTTGATATAGAGTAAATCATTACAGTCAAAATGACTTTATTAGAAACTTGAGTTACATAAACAGTCCGCGAGAGCAAAAAAAAACACAAGTAGGCTTGCAGATGGGAGAGTTGGAATGGGCTAGGTAGGCTTGAAAGCGTTTATTTAATTTGGTTTAGCCAAAACTTGTCTATGATATAAAAAATAGATGACATATTTTTTACAAATAATACAATAAATAAATTTTTATACATTTTAGTTTGTAGCACTGCGTTATCTACTATTTATATATTTGGATAGATCTCATCGAGAGCTTGCCAGCGATACCACTCACACTCGTTTTGCACACCAGATACACCGCAATATTCTCAATAGTGTTCACAAGAAATACATTTTTAAAATGTTTAACTGAATCCAATACGAAATGTTTCTTATACCGACAATTAGACCACGGCCATGCTTCTATCTTCTTTATTTATGAGTAGAGTTGGATACAATTTTACATGAAGACGCTAGACATAATTCCTGATTTATCGTTAGTTATAGTTAAAATAGCTCACATTCGATTTACCTGAAAATGAAACCAACTTTGAGTTCTTAAACGGATCACCTTGTATATTTTGTGCTCTTCGAAATCGATGAGTCAAACTGCATACAACAGTTTTGCTACATTTTTGGTTTTTCAAAAAAAATTTATTTTTACCATAGAATGCGCGACTGGGGAAAATCTATTCTAAGTGACTTTAGCAACTCATAATAATAGCTATATTATCAATTAGATCAATAACAAACACTTAATGATATAATAACGTTTTCTTGATACGTTGTTGCTTCCCTCGTTCAGTGGCTAAAGAATAAATGTTTTACGATACAAGAAGGAGGATCAAATTAACGCGTTAGTAAATATAGCTGCGACGCAGAAATTTGAAAGGTCGGTGCTCCGTGGTACATGTAGAAACTGCCCAGTCCCTTACAATATCCCACAAAACGTTGGGGTTGCACACGCGGTCTGCCTGCCTTTCGAATTCGTCCACTGGTAACGTTTTTTTTTATTTGATAATTTATGTAATTTATTAGATATTTTTATTCCTAACTTTGATTTTAAAAATTATTTAGTTTCACAATGTCGACGAGGAAATTTCTGGGTAAAGCCTTTTACAGATTTTTTAAGAAAAAGTCACTTTTGTTGGCACCTACTAAGGGTCGTTTTGCTAGATAGAAAATTTTACTGTAAATCTGACGATATGGAGCATGCACTACAATATCTTGGTCTAATACTGAAAAATAGTTAACTAATATTTTTTTTAAATATTTGTGTTTGATACTCTAGCAAATTTGGCAACACTGTTGTATGTAATTTTGTTTGTGTGTAGATTCCGAAAAACATAAAATATATAGGGTGATCTATTTAAAAAATCAAAGTTAGTGTTTCCGGTGAAACCCGAGTCGGCCATTTTGATTACATTTGTGTATCAATTCAGAATTATGTCTAATATCTTTGTATCAAATTCATGCATAAGTAAAGGAGATATAGACATGGCCCTGGTCTGAACATAGAGAGCTTTCAGACGATACTACGCAGTCGTGTTGTGCTCACTGTTGCCGAGATAAACGACTTAACTACGAGCGAGGGTAGCATTGCACGATGTATTGCGCAGTACGCGAATTGAATTCCACGTTCTTTACGAATATGAAATACGATTACTGTTCGGCATGTATTTTTAACGATTAACTATTTTAATTGGGACTATTTTGGTCATAGGCCGTCCCTACCTGCTCTGCTAGACGTAGTCGTATGTCAAAACTAAGAATTGTCCCCCACAGTATAGAATGCACAGGAGAAAAATTTAAAAAAATGTGTACATACGTGAATCCCTTGGGCGGTCAAATACATTTCACTTCTAGTATCCTACGGCTCCATGATGTTTATATACAGCCGCCACATATATCGCTTTGGTCGATTTTACATCTGTTCGCTGAAATTTGTCAACAATTTAGTTTTGAAATCTAATATGGTAAAAAAAACAAGGAACAATTGGTTAACACTAGACTTGGCATTGGCAGGTTGCGTCATTGCTTAAAAGATGTGTAATGCTAGCTGCAGTATTTTATTCTAACCACTTAATTTCATCAAAGACATTTCCTTAGTTTTCGAAGTTCAGTTAATACTTGTAAATGTAGTAATATTTATTAATAGTAATTAACGTATTAAGAGGGGCAACCCAGTTTTAACATTCGAGCATATTTTTACCACTCCAGGGAGCGCAGCGAAGCAAGAGTAGTAATTTATGTGAGAAATGTTAAGACGGTTTCCCCTCGAAATGCTTTCATTAGTTTATTGTTCATTGAGGCAATAATTTTGAATCAATAATAAATACTAAAAACTGCTAAATCGAAATCGGGCTACCATGAATATGTGTGAAGTTGCTATAGTGAATGCATGTTAAATGAGTGGATGTATGTTAAATATATCTTAACATTCGAGGACGTGATCATGTTAAACACTGTTTAACATTTCAATGAACAATAAACAATCTTATAAACTCTCTACTACATAGGCTAAAGTAAATAGCGAAAATTATCTAAACCAGTTCCTTTTATTCTATCACCACTTCAAGAGGATGGTATTTTTGTAATCTTTCTATTGCTCGTTATGTATCCCCATCAGTCCTTGTACCAACTTGCCCGTTTCGCTTTGCTAGCTCTGCCATGTTAACGTTTCCGGCATTCGAACATGTTCTCTGGGGCGCGGAGGTTGCTCTGTGAATTCTTTTTGCAACTGCGACGTGCGTGAGAAAACAGTTTACTTTCCACTCTACAGTTTCCTTATTTTATTAACACAATGCATTTTCAGAGCAGAATCTGTACTGCAGGTCTAATTAAAATGAAAGTAATCTACTAATGTGCCTGTTTGAATAGCAATATTCAGTTGCACAATTAGTCTATATTTACATGAATAATAGAATAAAGCAGAACATGTCGGCGAAATCATGGAACATAGTGGTGTTCAAGATGTGAACACGGGTAAACTTTGCTTTGGATACAAATATAAATTTATGCACAACCTAGATTTGATCGTAAATAGTTTATATTTGTTACATGCATTTTAAGCCATTATATACAATCACTAGGCATTATATAAAATGCCTAGTTATTATATATAGTGACTGCACGGTTGAAGGCAATATGTATAATTGGAGGTTATGTTAAATAAAAGGGCACCGCTGATTCTCATTTCTAGGCTGTGTGTCGTTCTAGCTTGTTTAGGTAAGTGGCAGCCTTTGATTGTGTGTGTAATATGCATCCTTACATGAGTTGACCTGTTTCCTGTGACGTTCATGGGTCGTTGCCTGATACAGATGATGAGCTCGCGTGCCGTAATACCTACATAATTTGCTAGGGTGACGAGTTAGCGTACACCCTCATGAAGCCCATTGGCTAATTTGGTTAGTGGTTAACTTTACTTTAACACATATTTCATAAAATGCCTACAGCTCATTAGGGATTATATATTGTAATAGTATGATGCTTACAGGAATTCTGGTTGCATTGCTAACGTACAAATGCTAATAAATATTCAAATAGGGTCAGAATTGGTATTGTATTTATTGCAACAATGAAAGTCACTAGCAATTATTAATAATTTCATGAAACATGCTTAGCAACAGAGCAACATTTGTAACAGAAGATAGCAATTGAATAGAACAGTATCGTTAGGATTGCGTTTAGTTTGTATTTAAAATTTGTGCTCGATATGGCAAATGTAGCTAAGTTATAATGACTGACAGATTATTTGTGTAACATCATGACGATAATGAATTCGCTTAAGTACAAATGTGTTTCAAAGTGTTACAGAGGTTTCATGCAGCGTTGGTATTCATATCGAGATTCCAACAATTAATCACGTAGCTAAAGGGTTATAAAGCATTGCAAGAAGGCACAGATTAATGTAAAGAGCATTTAAAAAACAACCGGAGAATTAATGAAGACTACAAGAAAGCGCTAATAGCTTGTGAATCAGTGTTTTTTTTTAAATAAAAGTAAAAAAGTGCAACCAAAGTGTGGGTCCTGAATGACATTTACAAAAACAATTACAAATTAGGACCAAAGATTGTAAACTTGCTAAAAAACAATTGTAAATCATGTTTTTGTGGTGACCTCGAGTGTTGCTTGTTGGTTATTTTGTTGGGGAAGCCAAGGCGAAAGCTTGTGTGTTGTTTGGCTCCCCGATGTTGATAAACTTTGTGAATAAAAGTAAATAATTTCTACCCACTTTGTGTTCCTATTAATTTACCATTGTGCCGAGGACAATTTTAGTTAATTTGATATTGTTCCGGAGTGTAATTCCAGAGTAAATTGGACCTGGAACTTCGCCTGTATGTGATCGTGTTTGTTTTGAGGCTGAGAGCATAGTGCAGCGACTAGAGGAGGCCTTGTTCGTGGTCTAAAAGAAGGTAGCAGCTGCAAAAGCATCCCCAGGAGGCAGGTATAAAGCTTGGCGTCCCTTTCAACTGTGGGCAGTGAGAGGTCATCTATCAAGCCGAAATTCAGGAGTAGATTGAGCAGCTGAAACCTTTCCAGGAAGAAGATACAAGCTTAGCGTCCTCTTGCGGTGACCGGAAATGAGTTGGCATTCCAGCAGAAAAACAAAAGCAGGTTAGCGTCATTTTACGCAACAAGTTCCAGGTTAGCCAAACGTACTTGATTATTGTAAATGCATTGTGAAAATTTACCTGCGGCGAACTGATTTTGTTGGTTAATTTGTGTTCAAAATACGCTAGATTTTCTGCTTGTAAAATATTTGAGGTTATCTGTCATTCTTTAGATTCGAGCATTTGCCATACAAAGGTTAAATTTATCTAAAGTGTAACAACCTAACCCTGTAAATACGAGTCTCAATTACTGGTAGGCGCAAAAGTTATAATAAGTTGCAAATGAATGAAATATAAAAGACAACTTACCTTTATTATAATCAAACATAATCAACTAATCATATTTTTAATTAGCAACAAGAGAAAGGCAATAGAAAATTAAATCAAACTGGCTGTGTTTTAGTGGCTCAAATTATGTATTTAGTTATTTTATTCCATAAAGAATAGGAGGCACATCAACATATAATAATGCTTTGGTAATTATATATAAAGCGCCCAGTCATTTATATAAGATGCCTGAATAATAAAAGCTGCCTGTATCATATTCAACATTTTTAGTAGCCTAGTTGTTCTAGTTAATCGAATATATTGCAATTTACCGTTAAGTTGGTAGCTAATATTAATTTAACCATTATAAGCAGCTGCTGTGAACTGTTCAAGGTATAGGTACATGTAGTTCCTGCAGTGCACAAATCGTCTAGACACCTGTTAAAGTTAAATGCAGCAGCTGCCAAAACTTTTGCACGGGATGTGCATTATCAACAATTATGGAAAAGTTAAACAACGTATTAACAGAATTACTTAATATCAATTTCAGCCTCTGTTGACTGATGTAACACAAAGATTGGCGATTTTGCGTCAGTTTTGACACAGACTAATGCAAAACCTAACCTACTTACATCGAATTTGACATATACTTACAGTCTTGCCAAATTCAAGTAAAATTTTAGATTGCATTATGGGAAATTCAAAGCATACTAGATGTATTTCATTTTAAGACACCCGGTATATAATTGAGGTAAAACCTCCAAACATTCAAATGTTAATGGAAATGAAATATTAGATGACAGCTACACTATGTTTTGAAGGGACTGCGGCTTAGAAAATACTGGTCAACATGACGGCGGTAGTATAACGGTAGCAAATAAAAATAAATACGTGAGTGTTAGGTTACATTAGTTTGGAAGCAATATTGAAGATCTGTGGATAAAAGTTATAATTGAATCTGAAGTTTTCTATATATGAACTGTGTATTTCCCACCGTCATCTAGACTTACTGATTACATACATTTGAACGAAATAGAAACGTAGACTTTATTCAGTACAAACCTTTGTTACTTAGTGATTTTAATGTGTTTGTTAGTCGAAACCCGGCCATATAGTTGCCTGGGGATTCACAAATTTAAATTTTTTAAACTTTACACAATATAACACTGTAGCTAATTCCAAGAGTAGAATGTTAGATCTTGTTTTCCTTATATGTTAATAAGTGTAATTAAAAGCAGAAATTAATTTGTGAATGAAAATGAATATCATCCTACACTAGAATGCTCTATATAATGTCCCAGAATAAACCGATGCCGATTGGAAATAGTTAGAATGATTTAATACAACAGCTCTTTGCAAATAAATTTTTAAGACATGCACTCGTAACCAAGTTAAAGGTGCACGCGCCTAGCATCAGTGGGACACTGGCGTGGTTTTACGCTGAAAACGCAGATAATTCTATCGAAGTCAATTTGACATCGGCGTAGAAAGTTTATATTAATTATTCGGCAGGGGTTAATAAGTCGGAAATTCTCTCCTAAAGAGGTGGCTGGGATTCCCCTACTCAGTGGAAGACGTCCAACGCGTCGGAATAAAGTTGAAGTTGTTTGGATGGCTGCACATACTTACTTTAGCTACACCTGCTGGTACGTAATTCGCTTATCAATCAATTGAATACTGTTGCAGACATGAAGTACAGGCAAACGAACTGATATGATTGAAACGTTTATTGAGCACATAATGTGCAAGATTTTGTAGATGGCTGAAGCTGGCTCGCCATTCAATTGGGGGAAGGGAAAGATGCACTAACGGTGACGTTACGAGTTGTAAGCTGTAATTTATGGACCCTATTGGCTGCTCACAATTCAAATTGCACAGTAACAGTGTCTACTGCCCAAACTTATGGGAAGAACCCCAAAACTGTGTCCGTAAAGGTAAAACTCTAGTAGACACAGATATAAAGACAGTGTGAGGTTTAATTCTTAAAAAAGTTGCGTATTAACCATGTTTGGTGCTCACCCTTTTTGGGAGAGCCTCACAACTGCAGGTCTATATCAATACTCGCATGCTCTTCTTTTTTCTCTTGTATTAGGTCAGTCGCCCGTTTTTAAACACAAAGTCGTAGTTCTATGAGCCCTCTTTGATCGTAAGCCGGGTAGGCGGCTAGCCTTGCTCGTTGAAGGTGAGGAAGAACTTCCTTTTAGGGGTTAACAACTACTACAGGTGTTACTGTGGTAGCTAGAGAGCGCCCCATATTTAAAGATCGCTATGTAGTCACCGGGGATAGAACTTGGTTCAGCCACCTGAGACTCAAGCATGTTACTTGGCCATCTGCTCCCTAATACTGCAGTCAATAGAAACAGCTTTTGACACTGTCTTGAATGGAAAAATGTATGCTTTGTAAAATCACAATTGTCTTATACGCAGCATGGTTTTATGTTCAGTCGTTCAGCTGTTATGGGTGTATAAATTTCTGATGGTCCTTGGGAAAAGTAGTTTCAGTAGGTCATGTTAAGTTATGTGAAACTGACGTGATAAAATGTCACATAATATATACTTTTCGGTTAGGTTCTATTTTTTACGTTTGACAAATATTTTTAGCTATAAATTTATTTGTAAAATGTGAAAAATTATAACCTTATTTTAAAGTATACAGTGTGTCGCCGGACTGACTCCACAATAAGTGCAATCAACAAAAATTAATTTAGAATGGTTTTAAACAATTATGGTTCAAATGGTAGCTATTTGGCAGAGTTAGCTTAAGAAAGATATAAAGTATTGTAGGTAAAGTGGTCTTTTTGGTATCTTTCAACGAGTATTATATAAAAAGAAATTATTCTAATGTAAAAATTATACCAATATACCGAGTTAACTTTCATGAAAAAATTTAATATTGAAAATTAATGTACACAAAGTTTTACATTTTAATTAAACGTTGATAAATAATTACATAAAACATGACTAGCAATAACTGTATTTATTTAACAGAAGTTAATAATTGTGTAACATAATATCGTCAGGGTTGAAATCAGCTTGTATTCAAATTTGTGCTCAATAAGGAAAATGCGGCTAAATTTATGATGACTGACAGCTTAATTGTGTAAAGTCAGGTCACGATAATGAAGTCATTTCACTATAAAGGTGTTTCGAAACGTCACAGATGTTTAAGGCAGCATTTGTATTCATATTAAGGTGCCAACGCTCGATGACGTAGCTAAAGGGATTATAAAGCAGTGCAAGAAGGCACAGACATACAAAGAGCATATATGACGCAACCTGAGAATTAATGAAGACTACAAGAATATGCAAGTGGTGTGTTAATCAGTGTTTATTAACTCAAAGTGAAAAAGTGCCACCAATTGTGAGGTTAGAGTTTCCAGAATGACATTTACAGAAGCAATTAGAAATTCAGATCAAAGAATGTACATAAAATGGAAAAACAATTGTAAATAATGTTGCTATGGTGACCTAGAGCGTCGCTTGTTAATGTTTGTTGGGAAAGCCAAGTCGAAAGCTTCTGTGTGTTGTTTGGATCCCCGATTTTGATAAATTTTGTTGATAAAAGTAAATCTGTTGGTACTCAGTTTGCGTTTAATTTATTTGCCTGTGTACGGAGACCAGTTGTGGTTACATTTGCAGTATTCCGGAGTGCAGTTCCAAAGTAAATTGGACACGGAACTTAGCCTGTGTCAGATCGTCTCCGAAACTGAGATTCAACAAGATTGGGAGCTGCGAGAAGCGGACAACGAGGTGCGGGAGCTAGAGGAGGATTGGTTTGTGATCCAGAGGCAAGCAGCTAAAGTTGAAACTTTTCTAGGAAGCAAATACAAGCTTGGCGTCCTTTCGCGGAGACCGGAAGCGGGATCAGCGTTCCTTGAAAAAAAAACAAATGGGAATTGGCTTTTTGCACTTGAAAAACCAATTCCAGGTTAGCCAAATTACTTGATTATTAGAAAAGCATTGTAATAATTTACCTGGGGTAAACTGTTTGATTGTTGGTTACTTTCGTGTTTAAAATACGCTGAATTCTGTGTGTTTCGAACGGCTTTGTTTGGGATTAATATTTTGAGGTTATTTGTCATTCATTAGAATCGAGCATTTGCCATACAATGGTTGACTTTATCAACAGAATAATAACCTAAAATATAGAAAGTGCAGCACACATTTATTACAGTAAAGCATAATTAAATAATCATATTTTAATTAGCCAGAAAGAAAGAGACAATAAAATTCAAAATAACCTATGTTGTGGGTGATCAATTTTGTGTATTTAATACATTACAAATGATGTTAATTAATAATAATAAGCATTAAATAAAGGCTAATCAACATAATATACGAGGATTGCTCGTTTGTCTGTTTGTTATGGTCAAAGTCTAGGCATGCGGAATACCAGGTACCTTAGATGCCGACTGCTTTGGTCATATGGTCAAAGTCCTACTTAGATTTTGACTAAGGAGTTCCAACCCTAGCAAGGAATATTTTACATGCTACACGTCTTAGTAACATGGGACCCACGGCTTTACATTATTTTCAAATTTTCTGTAGAGGTTTTTATCCTCATTGTTTATTTTTAAAAACTTAACTTGAACCGGGAATCGAACTCGCGACCCTATAATCAGTAGCCAGAATGCTTACCACTGAGATACCAGCCCCGGCATATACTCGTAATGTTTTATTTACAATATTTTATTGTAATAGCATTTTTGCACAAAGTTACCAGAAAGACTACTCTACCTACTTTGATTTATATTCCTCTTAAGCTAACTCTGTCAAGTGGACCCCATCTGTACTGTAATTTGGTAAAAATCAATATTATACCAAGCAAGCCTAGACAGCAAAAGACGAAAGCGGTACTAAAACATTTTTGACTTATTGCACCTATCGCAAAGTCAATCTGGGGAGACGCTGTATATGTGACATTGTGTCAGGTCAGTTTCACATCATTAAACACGACCTACTGGGATACTTTTACCAAGAAAGCCATACACCTCTACTAATTTATATATTTCTACGCGAACTGTATCCCTAGAATTGAAAAAAAAAATGTTATGCATGTTGCAGTAAAAACTACTAGCGTAGTACATGCATATGCACTTTCTCTAATCAAACTGCATAGGTATTTACCTACGAATTTAGTAAAAGTATTAACTCAATGTAAAAATGTTTACTATTCCGAAATTATCAAGATAACTTGAATTTTCATGCAAAATTTGTCAATTTAGATTTTTAGAAGCAAATATATGCATTTACAGTGCATAAGTGAATAGAAAATAGTCCTGGAATTCGTGAGTCTAAAATTCTTAAGCCATTTATGTGATGAATTTAGGAACATGTAGTTATATCGTTGACTGAATATATTCAATTAAACTGAATATTATGTAATCACAGGTTAGACAAAGTAAAATAAGTTCACTTTCAAAATATTTTGATGCACGTTTAATCAACGAGCTGTGCACGCTGCGAACTCGTGATAATTTTGATGGAGAGTACTCACACTACTGGTATAAAGTATTCATTTGGATTCCCGCATTTTATATTGTGCATACTAGTCAAAGCTTAGATTTAATTGACTGCGGATAGATCATTTACTTTACAAACTAATATGTACATACACTGACTAGTAAATGTGTATATTGAGCTGAAGTTTCTACTGCAACATATATGACAACTTGACCAAGGGTTTTGATAAACTGATCATCTCACATTGATAAAACATATTATTTTTGAATAACTTTGATTCCTAAATCGTATCTTACAATTAGACGACAATGTGTAGTTGTACAAGCTGTATATCAAGCAAATATCAAATTGTATTTGGTGTTCCACAAG
The DNA here is from genome assembly GCA_940337035.1 of Agriotes lineatus. NCBI lineage: Eukaryota > Metazoa > Arthropoda > Insecta > Coleoptera > Elateridae > Agriotes > Agriotes lineatus. The sequence goes on from OW679197.1 coordinate 19,669,880, forward strand.
GTTCTAACTTCGGGCTGCTATTATTCTTATTATTTTTGAATGACTTACCAGTCACAAGTGAACACTTTGAGAATACTTTGTTACCTACCTCAAAATACGGAATAATATTAAATTTACTACCTACTGCCTTCATTTATAAGAAGATATAAACACATTTTCTTATTGATTCAAGGCAATATATTATTTTTAATGTCAGTAAATACTCAACCATGACATGATTTACCGCGAAGAAAGTTTTATTCGCTATCTCTATAACGTGACGAGCGATTCCCCATTAATTGCCATAAACGCATTGATCTCGGCATTGCAGTTGGTAACTCTCTTGCGTTTTTTGTTGAAATTAATAACTCTGCAAACAAATCACTGAAAGCGTTGTAATTCTTAATAGGCAATAGCTTTCATTTTAAAAGCAGCAGAACTTTCTTTATTCTGTATAATGCTTACATCCCCTCAAGGTTGAAGTACACTGCGGTTATATGGTCGCCTTCTTTTAGTGTTTATAGGGTGTAGATTGAGGGAGCTCAGAGGCGTTTAATAAAGCTTCTGGAATATAGAATAACTGGCATATATCCTACAATGTTGCCACCATGCTCTCAATTACACTAAGATATTTTTGCATCAAATAATCCATAACCAAATAGATTGATCTTGATCTATTTCGACTCAGCTGAACTATTTAGTATACAGATTATCATCGTGTTTCAAGCTTCCTTTTCTTTCGATAAATCCAGAACCAACATCCTTTGTCACTAAGACTTGTGACCTAGCCAATAAATTAATCGATGTTTCAAAAGTAAACGTAACACTTAAGATGACGCCTTCCCCTCATAAAAATAAGAAAAAAGGTGCTGAGAAACGTTGGTCCCAAAACGCTTCGTTTCCGAAGTATAGGGTGTAAACGTTTAAAATAATTTTATTATCTATTAACCGCTTTCGACGATTATAAGAAATTTTATGTCCTACCAGTACATTAATTGAAATTAATGACTCTATTTTAAGGTATCTTAGATACAAAATAACGCTCCAGGGCAATTATTTTCTTCATAAGAACACTAGCGTTATTATGAAAAATTAACAGTATTTGTTTCCATGGATACAACTGTATTATGCACCACTGTCACAATGAAAATTAATGACAGCTCAGCTAATGTCACAAATCTAACTCAGATCAGCTAACTAGATCAATCTTAAATACTATATCATAGTAATTATATGAATTGAATATGAATATGAATTAGGTAAGAAAATTGGTAGGACATAAAACCTTGAAGGCACCACGGGCATTATGAGCTAAGAGCCCGCGATTGTTGTACACACCTCGGGCCAAAGCCCTCGGTTAGTACACTAACCATCTTGGGCTCTTATTTTACTCATAATGCCCTTGGTACCTTAATAACTATTTACAGTTTGCTGATAACTTTATGAGGCTTTTTTTTTGGACCTACTATAGTTGATCGAGTAATTCTAGGAGCAAGTCGATTAGGTTTTTCATAAAAAATATCGCCCAGCATATTTTTTTAATAAAGCAACTAAAAATGCAACTTTTTTTGTTTCCATAGGTTCTTTCATATCTCGCTTCGTTTTCACAAAAAAAATAAAGCCTGTAATGTGTAACGTGGTATTATTCCCAGTTTTGAAAAGAAAATTCTAGTTACCGACGAAACCGGTTTTACAAGGAATGGGATTTTCAATTTTCATAACAACCACGCATGGAAGATGAAAATCCACATGCTATAGTACTACAAAGTGGTAATCACAAGCAGTTTAGCTTAAATGTGTGGGGTGGAATTATTGTTGATCATTTATTAAGACCCACATTTTTACCACAATCAAGTGGACAAAATTACATTAACTTTTTGAAAAATGAATTACCAGAGTTACCTGAAAATCTGCCACTTAACTTAGGATGAGAAATGTGGTTTATGCACGTTGGTGCCCCTCCATATTTTAGCATTATTTCAAGTCAGAATTTGAATTATGCCTACGAAAACCATTGGATAGGCCGTAGCGGTGCAATATCATGGCCACCACGTTCTCCTGACTTGACTCTATTTGATTTTTATTTATGGAGCCACCTGAAGAAACTAGTTTATTTCTAGCCAATACCTAATGCTGATGCTTTCAAACAAAGAATACAAGAAAGGTTTCAGGCGATTCAAAGCAAGTCAACCATTTTGCATGTTCATCAAAATCTAGTTAGAAAATTGGCAGCATGTCGTAAAGTTAATGGTAATAATTTTGAACGCTTATTATAAATGAATAATTAAAAACTTAGAATTTCTTGAGATTTATTAAAAAATGGCTATGAAGTTGAAACAAACAATACATGTCGCTCAGGGACGTGCAAACAAATGGGTTTTATTTTTTAACGAAAACGAACGGAGATCCGAAAAAAATCAAGAAATAAAGAAGTTGAACTTTTACAGCGAATTATAGGTAAATTCAGTACGCACTAAGTGTATTGGCTTCTTTTTCTTTGAAAAAAAAACAGATAGAAAACATTTTGTATGCACTGGTTTTACCAATGGAATCCGTTAGTAGTTGATTTAAAGAAAAAAGGATCAGTTTTGAAAAAGAAATCAGTGGCGTCTTTTTTTTCATAAATTATTTGGTAGAATACCCGTCCGAACGCTCCTGGAATAAATAATTTAAATCTAAGTGAGCCAAAACATGATCCTTAGTAGCACCGATAAACCTAAAAAGTATCACTAAAATCGCCTAAGGGGTTTCTGAGATATTGAAGTATTTTAGTTTTAGTAGAATGAACGACGTGGGAAAATATTGACTTTATTTGTTTCTTGAAAACGAACCGAGATACGACAAAAACTCAGAAGAAAAAAAATAATAAGCATATTAAATATAGTGGAAATCAATAATGATAAACGTAAAGGACTTGAAAGTTCATTAAATACTTAAGAAATATAGGTAGAAACAAAGATTTCGAAAGAAATTGAAGTTACATTTAAGATTAACAGAGATAAACCAAATCTGTGAAAATTTATACAGACCATGAGTAGTAATACAAAGATCCTTAACAAACTACTAGAGCGGTGTTGGCAGATCTAGCAAAAGATTTCAAAGTGGCGGAGTGTAAACCGATAAATGCAAATAAAGAAGGAGGAAGGTATAGATCAACAGCAGAGAGCATAGGGCAGATAACAAATCATTTTAAGCCAAAAAGAGAGCAAAAGAATGTTAGAGAGGAAAAAATAAAAACTGATATTGATACAGATATTGAGAAACCTTTTCAAAAAAGTAGGAAAACATCGCGAGCGTACGAAAAAATAAAACAAATATAACTTTAGACAAAGAAAATACAGAGCATATATCTAACGACGAAAAAATATAGAGGAAGAGAATAAACCAAATATAAAAAAGGAGAAAAAAAAATAGGCAAGAGAAAAGAATCTGAAGATATCGAGGAACTGACGCAGCTAATACTAAATATGAACAAATATTTAAAATCAGATATAAATCCAAACAACCAAGAGTTGAGGAAAAATAATGAGGTGATGAGGAAATTACAAGAAGAATTAAAGAAAAATAATAAGGAAATCAGAAGACTCAAAGAAGACATGATCCGTAAAGAAATTAACTGGGCAAAAGAGAATATATAATTGTTTAAAAGAATAGAAGTCCTGGAGGAGAACAGAGAGGTGCAAGAAAAAATTAAAAAAAAGTTACAGCATAATCATCAAAAGAAAACATACTTACCGATACTGTCAAAACTGAAGTAGCAAGTTTCTTGCAGGAGAAACTAGGAATCTACCAGAAATTAAAACAACATACAAAATTGGAAAAATGGAAGGAAAGAAACCTAATCCGGTGGAATTAAACGATTGTAATCAATGGAAGATTATAATGGAAAATAAATCTAAGCTGAAGGAATACGTACGAATATGTACATTGAAAGTCACATGACAATAATGGAAAGAAAAATACAGATGGCAATAAAATAAACGGCAAAAGAAGGAAACAAAACAACAATAGGATATCAAAGACTAGAAGTGAGCAAAAAGCTGTATGTTTGGGACTATTCTAGAAAAGAGTTGAAATTGCTGAATATCAAACACTCAACAAACTATTACAAACAATACCGGAAGACATGATAAAGGCTCAGGCCATGAAAAGATTAATAAATAAGGAAATAAAGGTTGCAATAAAAAATTATAAACAAAAACAACATAAAAACTATAATACAAAAAAAAAGGAAAGTAATATCATAAGAATAGGGACTTGGAATTTAAGAATCATGTTAATACTAGGAAAAATTAATGAAGTCATAAATAAAATAAACAGATAGAAGAAGGTAGATATAACTGCAGTGCGGGAAATGAGATGGAAAAGAAAAGGAGAAATAGAAAAAAATTATATAGTGTTGTATAGCGGAGAAAAAAAACAAGGACGAAATGGTACTGGCTTTATAATAAATAACAAGTTAAAAGACAAATTAATACACTTCCAACCAATAAATAAAAGATTATCAATGTTGAGACTAAAAAACCGAGCTCTGTAGACTAGTGGTTAGCACGTTTGCTTAGCATTCAGGACGTCACGGGTTCGATTCCCCTGGCCATCTGCTCCGATTCAGGTTTTTAGGTAGTTTTCCTGAGTCAACAGAGTACCTTCTCTGAGACGAATGCCGGCGCTGTACTTCTCCACCTTTCCTGGCCTCTCTTCCATTCGCCACCTCTGCTTTCTCTCATCCATCCTATAATTCCCGTTCTTGTCTGAGGTCCCTATAGCAGCCCGCCTCCAGTTGAGGGAATGGAAATGACCCTGAACTTGTTACCTTTAAATTAAATAAATAAAATACTTAGAATATATACAACTAATAATTAAAATAATTATTTAAATATATAAAATATATAAAAGAGATTTTTTTATTGCAGTATCTCTCTATTGGCTGTTTATATTATAAGAGTTAATTCCCTAAGGACTGTTGAGAAAGTATTATAATTTCGCTTTGTATGTGAAAAGTAATGTTGGAGAATTGCTGTTCGTAAAATAGACCATTGATGTGATAATACATTTCAGTATAGAGTAATTGTACAAGTGTATGACGATGTTATCTCATCGCGCAACAAAAAACATGTAGGATAACTACACGTAGAATGACAAAGATTCACTTTTGTGGATCGTATAGATAACATTTAAAATATATCTCCATTTTCTTTCTTCTCAGTTAATAATAATAAAATGCTAGTTTTATTTTTTGCATTCCTTCGGTTATGAAAAATGAAAAATGGTTAGCAACAGTATGAATAGATGCATTATTTTTTTCTCTACAAAAATGTATTTACACTTTAGCTCTAAAATAATTAGGGGAGCCAATAATTGGACATTAAGAATTTAACACGAGATGAAAAAAAAAATTGACCGGAAGTCGACCTCGGAAAAGAAATCCGATTTCCGGTTTCTATATATTTTTGGAATCTACTCTTCAAGCTGAGTCGAATGATATATATCTCGTCCTCCTAAAATATATCTCCATTTTCTTGCTTCTCAGTTAATAATAATAAAATGCTAGTTCTATTTTTTGCATTCCTTCGGTTATGGAAAATGAAAAATGGTTAGCAACAGTATGAATAGATGCAGTATTTTTTTCTCTACAAAAAATGTATTTACACTTTAGCTCTAAAATAATTAGGGGAGCCAATAATTGGACATTAAGAATTTAACACGAGATGAAAAAAAATTGACCGGAAGTCGACCTCGGAAAAGAAATCCGATTTCCGGTTTCTATATATTTTTGGAATCTACTCTTCAAGCTGAGTCGAATGATATATATCTCGTCCTCCTAAAATATATCTCCATTTTCTTGCTTCTCAGTTTTTAAAAATTTAAATTTCGTCTAGCAAATTACAGAAAATCGTTTTTATACTTTTTTTCTCGATAACGGTTGCAGATACGAAAAAACTGCAAGAGAACAAAAAGATTCTAAACAAAACAGAAAACTCAATTTGTATTTTAGAATCTAACAGCGCCGCACCGCAAAAAAGTTCAGGGGGAGAAAAGGAAGCATGACCCCTGAAAAAATATCTCCCTGTAGATTCTCACAACCATTTGATATGCTCAATGATGTAAGCCCTGCAGCGTAACCTGTATTCCAAATTTGAGCTAAATATCTCAAAAACTGCAGGAGCTATAAAGGAAAAAGTTAAAAGTTAAAAAAAATTGACCGGAAGTCGACCTCGGAAAAGAAATCCGATTTCCGGTTTCTATATATTTTTGGGATCTACTCTTCAAGCTGAGTCGAATGATATATATCTCGTCCTCCTAAAATATATCTCCATTTTCTTGCTTCTCAGGTAATAATAACAAGTTAACAATTTTCGCTTTCAAAAGCTGAATTAATTAAATTACAGGTTAATGTTAGGGCATTCTATCGCCCTTGCTGACATTAAATCTCAAGTCTGTATATAAATACTGATTAATTGTAAACATAGCGTTTTGGTAAAATGATCTCTCTAAAAATGAAGATCGGACTGAATTTAATATTAAAAGCAGCCTTGGGGGTAGTATAGTAAAAGTGTTGAAAGTAAATGTGGTCGAGCTTCTACTTATATTTTTAAGTACTTTTTAGAGACTATTTTTAAACACAAATAAAGTTTGTTGTTAATACCACTTTTTACCCAGACAGCAGCAAGTTTTAATCCCGCGTTTTCTATTTTTAAGTTAGGGTTGGTTAATTACGTTGCTGTCGTGTAATCATTTTTATTTTGAATGTCAAACCACAGTTTTTAATTTTTACTCAAATATTTCATTTCAGTTGATGTGGTGTTTCTTATCTTAGTGTGAGTTTCATCTTTTTCTAGTTTAGTAACTTCCACGTTTTTTGTCAAGTTTGAGAAACACAACACTAACCTTGTAATTTCTTGCTTGATACTGATAACATCTCTTATAATGATCAAAAATAATAAATGACACGAAGCGGCTTTCAAAATAACCTCAAGATAATGTTTCCATCCACATTAACGTTATAAACCCTGCAGGCACATTAATAACATTATCCTAGAAACTTAAATTAGTTTTTGCGGTTCCAAAGTTCACTTCCACTCAGTACAGAGGCTCGAATTTTTTACAATTTTGTAGTACTACGCTTTAGGTAGATATCAAATTAAATAGACTAAAATGATAAAAACTAGAATATCCATTTCATTTTGAAAGATCGTAGTTGATTCCGATCTAGTCGTTGAAGATGGATGAGAGTGTATGAATAGAGTTTATTGATACCTGCAAATTGTTGATTTTGTATGCTGTAAGTTTTAGCACTCGAGATATTATTTTAAGAGAAATAGGGAAAGCAAGTCTTTAAAGTGTCACAGACAAAAATATTACAAGCTTACAATGTTTGGAAAGAACTTGTTTAAGTAACAATGTTAAATAGATACTTCTCACACAGTTTGTTGAGGTAACATTAATAAGTAAAACGGAAAACCTGTTCCCTATGTTTGAGAGAAACTTTTATGTTTAAATTGATACATCTCTAAAGAACTTCTTGAATTAAAAATAAAAGTTTGTGGATGAAGTAGTTAATTCAAGAAAGTTAAGAGAAAATACATTTAGAAGTATAATTTCCGAATGGTGCAACTTATAACGAAGTCAAACATAAGTTATTAAGAGTTCTTTGTAGCTGCATACCTGGGAATGTTTTTTCAGAGGAAATGAGCTTCCTAACTCTGGATCTCATTATTCGCCTATCAACTGATGACACAAAGTAGCTCTTTAAATTTTATTAATTAGCAGTTTTAGATGCTCTTTTAAAACTTTAATTTCATCACAATTTCCCATTTTATAAAAACACGAAAATAAAATTTCTGTCAGTAACGAGTAACATTAGGAACTAGTTTTGCTGCATACGCGACTGTGCAAAAACAGCACTTGCAGCTGAAGAGTCGTTGTTCCAAGTACCTGAATTAGAGGAATCTACACTAATTTTTATTTCCTTAATGCGAGCCATTTCTTAACTTTTTAAGAGTTCCTTTTGGTAATAGACTTGGAATTTATAAAATACCAGAGTCGTTGCGCCTCGGCTATTCGCTGGAAACTACTGCGATTAGTTAGCTGAAGCTTCAATTATCCAATTCCTTCGCTGTGGAATTCCGCTTTTTCCATTTTTAGTTTAAGCAGTGTGGATTTTCTTAATTAGTTTTGCTTGTCAGGCCTCTGGCGTCTGTAATTTTTCCCAAATGATTGTCCCAATCGATTAGCTGTCCTTGGCAGTCCGCGACCACGATTTGAAAACACTCCTTTTGTAAACTTGCAGGTAGCCAGCTCAGTCAAGGCACGAGTTTGCTTGCTTTTACAGAGGTTATTTCCCGGGAGGTGTTGATTTAGGCATAGTAACTGTCAACAGGGGGTTTTGGATTTGAATTATTTAAGTTGTGTGCTTTGCGTAATTATTTTCATTTTGTAAACTCAGGATGTTGTAAGTGTATCGGGCACATTTCCGACCGTAATACATTACCTCAATCTCGTATAAAACATCAGCGATGTAGATCGCCTGAACTATCCCAGGACAGTTTTATTAAAATCAAGAAACCAAAAGAAAAGCTTAATGACTGTGCCTTACAACGTGGTTAAGCTTGGTTTAGCTGATATAGCGTTGGTTTATACTTGGAGGTTAATAAGAAATGCTTCGGTTAGCTCAAAGTGGAGCGGATCACGATATAGCTGCAGCCTTAGAAGAGATGATGAAGAAATATTAAGCCTATTGGAGACAGACGTTACTAGTTTAAAAATAGCGGCTATAAGCTAACCAGCAACCTAAACAAAAGTAGCTTACCGTCGCAACCCTCAGTTCGAAAATACCGGAAGATAACCATGACTAAAGTTAAGTACC